>JAFMOD010000104.1:496741-571053 GCA_019802435.1 Corydoras maculifer | reverse complement strand
TTTTATTTGTAAAAAAATTGTTGATTCATGTATAACTTTCATTCCACTTCACAATTGTATACCACTTTGTGTTGGTCTTTCACATTAAATTCCAGTGAAATATATTTATGTTTGTGGTTGTAATGTGACAAAATATGGAAAAGTTCAAGGGGTATGAATACTTTTGCAACCCACTGTATATATATATATATATATATATATATATATATATATATATATATATATATATATATATTATAATATTATCAGATTAAACTGTTCATAAGGTCACAGGTAGTTTATCAGAGGATCTGAAGATATCAATTTTAGAAAGAATGGAAAGGCTTCATATTTATATATTTTAAACATTAAGTACACATTTAAACCTGTTTCATCTGAAAAAATTCTATTAAGTAAAATAGCATTTGTTTATTTAGGGTTTAAAATTTGGCATCAATAGCTATTTTTCCTCAACAGGAACAGTTCCAAGAAGTACAATCATAAAGGTTATTTAACATCTCCAGTTTACCTGGCAGCCTGTTTTGGGAATTCGGGAAAAAAAATGGTACACCCTGTGTAAACCCACTCAGACATGAGGCGGATCCTGAGCCTATTGCTCAAACCACCATCATACAAATTATTTTTTAAAAAAAGCCATGGTTAACAGTTAAAGTTACTAAACTCTTTAGACATCATACCAAGATCTGATTACTAGCTTCTTAATCAAGTTCATTAATCCACAGTGTTATATCACTTTGGATGAGGCATCAATTAATAATAATCCCTCTCAATAACCAAGTAAAGGTTGATTTAAAATGTTATAGCACACAATACAAAAGCATTTTCTTATTTTTCATGCAGCTAACGTTAAGGTCAGACTGTAAAAAATCATGTCAAGAATAAAAGTCTCCTTATCTGCTGGTGGCCGACACAAAGCCCAGACTTTACCCTATTAAACAGATTTAATGTCCACAATGGAAATGGGACAAATACCTCACATAGACGCTTTCTACTCAGATGAAAAAGCATTTTGTGGGTTGTTTTGACATGATGTCAGCTCAATGCTTTGAAGTTAGACACTTGGATGTGTACAGGTATATGTGATGACCTTGTTACCACACACTCCTGGTTCTAAAAAGTATATTAAGGGGTTGATTTTACCCAGATATTCACATCTTAAGTGCTGATACCCTCATCATGTGCTTGCCCGGGTGATGTTAAGGCTGACACTGTGAGTATTTGGGACATTTAAGAAGACACCTTGCAGAAAATTTATTTGCAATAGTCAGTTGTGCAGTCATTAAGATAAAGACATAACTACAAAAAAGTACAGCGTGTCAATATTTACAAGACAGTACATATAGACAAGGCGGTGCTGGGCTATCTGTCCTTGTTGCTGCGCAGGTCGGTGGTCAGGGGATCATGCTGAATCGTCTGGTGTAGCATGAGGGCCAGCAGTCCTGCTCTGTTCGTCATGGCAGTCCTGACATTACGTTCCTGTTCAAACAGCTCATCCAGCTTGTACCACTGTTACAAAAACACAGATCACAACGGTTAAGTTCACTCTGATTACAAAGCATTGTGCCAGAGAATAGCAACTGTGTTTTAATATGACCTACCACCCTGATGCGCTCAAGGTCCACTTCTGCCCGTCTGAGCTTCTCCCAGCAGTAGTGTTTGTTGCATTTGCGCTTGGACACCCTGCAGTACTCGCCAGTCGGATCGAACACGTTGCGCACTAGAGGACATCCACACACCTCATCCACCGGCACCTGCAACAGAAACAAGTGTGTAGTTAATCAGTCAGCCCATTGCGTCTGTTATACACTATGCGGGCAGCTTAACTACGACAGGTTACTTTAAAAGTAAATAATTCAGTCTCTCTGAGAACTTTTCCATACTTTGGGGTCTCTGGAATGTTCTGGACATAGAACCTGTAGCCTCTTGCAGTAGGTTTTACTCTGGGGGTTGTACACATCACAGAAGAGTCTCGTAGCACTGAGAAAAAAAAGTGTAAAAACAATGAGGTCATTTAATGTTTTAAAAGAGATACATAAATGCAGAATGCATAAACAACTCTTACCCTTCAATACGAGTCGGGAAAATGGAACCAAAGGAGGTCTGACTTTCAAACTATTTAAGAAAAAGGAAATAAAAATCAGAATAACAAAAAAACCAAAAACTTCTTATGTTTATGAGTCAGAGGACAACAGAGTAAAGCCAGATTTTAGTGTGAAATTTATACAAAACAATGACATTTAATGAATTTCAATCTTTTTTTTTTCCACAGTGAGCCATTTAATAAAAGCAAACATATTACATAATATTGGAATACCTAAATATGTATATTAGTAATAATCTACAATTGATATTACTCACATATGTGACTACTAATATTTTAATTGTATATATCTGTAATTGTAAAACAAGCATCATAACATAAACAGCATCATAACACAGCTACTCTTCTCCTCCTGTAACTAACTGAGTGCAGTTTAAGTTTAATTCCCGTTACAGACTCCATATTTACCTTAGCATAACATTTCTCCATGTGTTTTATCGCCACTTTGGGATTAATGGGATGGCTGCAAGACACACAGAAGATCTGGAGATCAGTGTCCTCACTTTCGGTTTCATTCACCTACAAGAAAGAAGGGAAGAAATCACGTGTTATTTTGATGCTGTATTTGGAACATTAGAATGTAACTTATACATTTACATTATATACCAGATTAAAGAATTTACACTGTTGCCCTCACCACCCCAAAACTGCCACATTCTATAAGTGCATATATCTACTTTTATAAGATCTAATTTATTTAATAAAATCTTGCACTTCATTTCTACGACCTTTGTTTTTTTTTTGTTCATGTCCAATTCTATTCTTATAGTTGTGTTGATGTTTTGTGAACAGCTAATGTCCCCTTAATTGCACAATTTTAATTTCTGAGCACTGGGTTGTATATTCTCACCTCCTCGTCCTGTTGCACCACTTGCTGCTTGGCTTTTGCGATGATGCCCTCGAGCTCATGAAAGCGCCGCTCCATTTCGGCAAGGCGCATGCGGGCAGCCTGTTGCTCTTTGCGAATTCGTTCCAGCTGCTTTTTGCCCTGCTCTTCGGCGACACACGGGCTTTGCTGCCACTGCTGGATTCGCTGCGGGAGAATCTCGTAGATCCGGCTGCTCAGAAAACAAACGTGTGCACTTGTAAACTTACTGTAGTAAATGACCTGTGCTTTTAATTTCCCACAATGCGACACAACATTTTTAATTCTAATTTAAGAGGACAGAGAGAATGTACTGTAGTCCACAAAAAGATGGACTACATTCTGGAATTGTAGAATTACAAAGTCCATCTTCACAGGAAGTGGAACTGAAAACATGGAGCAGAAAGGAGGTGTAAAATAATATTGGTGTATTAATAACGATAACTTTAACCAGAAGCTGAACTCACTTGGCAGCCAGCTTCATTCCACATTCCTCAGAGCAGTATTTGGAGCTGGGTCGTGCCACCTCAATACAGCTGGGTCCCAGACACTGATGCAGGTCCCCATGGTAGCGCCCATCACTCCTCTCGATATGACGCGAACGGTCTCTGTGCTTCTGTTTCTGCTTGTGACGACGAGACTCCTTCTGCACAAACATGTTACGTTTAGATTATGCATTGACCCAAAGAGTGAAGTTAATCAGTTAGTTAAGGTGGAACCAACTGAACTGCAAGATTATTAATCAGAACCATTTGCCAGAATCATCTGGTTTCAATGTCTAGATCCCCCCCTCATCATATGTTTTAATTTTTAATCCATTTTCCAGCAGGTGGTTCTGAAAGAGATGCATCTCGAGTTGTTGTTTTTTTTTGCGCTACCATGACCAGTTGTTTCCATGTTCACATACTGAGACATTTGAATGTCAAACCTTTTTGTCGAATTTCTTCTCTCGCCGCTTAACATGTTTGACCTTTATAGCCTTCTTGCGCTGCACAGAGCTGTAAACATGTCTGTCTTCACCCCGATTACCTAACAGCTGGAATAGAAGAGAAAAAAATAAATTAAGAAGAGAAAAGAAAGATAGGGACAGTTGTAGGCTTGTGGTTAAGGAACCAGCATTGTGACCTGGAGGTTCACAGTTTGATTTACCATCCCACCATGTACTATGAATGAAGTGCCCTTGGACATAGCACCTAACCCTACTTGTTTTCTGAGCGCTGTATACAAGGCTGCCCATGGCTTCAAGCACATCGCTCAGTCTGTTTGTGTGTGATGGGTTTAATATAGCGGACAGATTCCGCTGTGTGTAAGTACAGTAGACAAGATGCATCACTTTAGAAACAGTACCAATAATTAATGTAAATGAGAACAGCTTTTACCCTGTTTTGGTCTTTGTAATGCTGATACAGCTCCACCTCACTATCATCAAAGTCATCAGAATAGCGTCTCCTTCTGTGCATTAGATTCTCTCTCCTCTCATGGAGGGAATACTCCTCATCCCGCACACGCAGCATTTTCTATACAGTTGCAGACAGACAGGTTAAACATGTTAATGTGCGCATTTCCAATATGTATCAGAACAAAGGTTGGGATTTTCGACAGTTACCCTCGCACGGACGATACACTGCCTCAGACGACACTTTTGTCTGATTTTGTTTGGACCCCCAAATTTTTTCATGTCCTTGCAGAAGTCACACTGGGCACAGTCCTCTGTGCGTCTGCAGGGTTCACACTCCCCACACATGCGGGCTGAGCGTTTGACCTGCAACAAAAGGACCCCAATAATAAAAATTAAACCAGTAAGAGGAAGAATTTTGTTCCCAATTTAATCAAGAAGCTTAAAATTGCACCAGCATGAGATATTTAATAAAACAAATAAATAAAGTTTAAAAAAACACGAATGCTAGAATAAAATCTATACAAAGCAATAAAACTAAAAGTCACAAAATATGTGCAAGGTGATAAAACATTTATTAGCTTAATTTAAATATCATAAAGCGCAAGGGTGTGCTCGGGCAGAGCCTGTGAGAAGCTGCGAACCCTCTTTGAATAGAACTCCAACTCAGTCTGCCCATCGATCCTGACATCTGAACTTTAGCATTTAGCCACATGCGATTTCCATCTCATTTGCAGAAAAACCTCCGACCCGCTGGCCACCATCAGATGCTCAACCAGGAGTGACCAAACGCCAGAGTGGCATCATCTTCTTCCCCATCGTCACCTTTGCTTGTGTTACCTACTCCACATTTCGCTTCTTTCAAAACACCAAGAGATGTGGGTCAGAGCCATGCATTTCCGCAGGAGAACAGATGTCAGGAAGCCATGGAAAAACCAAGTTGGGGCCATTTTCTTCCGGATTGCAGCATCTTAATCTTCTTTCCACAATTTACAGGCTCCACCCAATCACACCACAGTGATATATAGTGTATGACTATAAACACATACTTTAGATCCACGGCGTTTATCCAGCTTGAAATCTGGAGTACTTGAGCGTTTCTCCACTCGGTCTGGTTCTATCTCTTTCTCCCGAGGCTTTTTTGACCGGTACCTGACCTCTAGGGATGGATCCATCTCTGTTAGCAAAGTAAAAGCATTTATGCATTTGAGCCGATGCACCACAAAAAAAGTCAATGGGACTATTTATAAAGAGATGCTTCACTGACCTTGACATGGTTGGCAGTACCACTCTCTGATGCCTTTTGCCATTTTCTCAGTTACATTAATGCAGTGTCCATGAAACCACTCATTACAGTTGTCGCAGCCACTGTGGACATTAGAGGCTTTAATTAAACACCGTTTCAGAGCACTGGCAAAAATTATTTATATTTACAGCATAGAATGGCACAGTGGCTTAGTGGTTAGTACCATCCCCTCTCAACACTAGGGATTCCTGGTTCGAATTCCAATCTGGGTGGAGTTTTCATGTTCTCCCCGTGTCCGCGTGGGTTTCCTCCGGGTTCTCCGGTTTTCTCCCACAGTCCAAAAATATGGACCAAGGTCAATTGTGTTCTCCAAATTTCCCCATATAGAGTGTGTCTGTGTGAGTGAGTGTGTGCCCAGCGATAGATTGGCACCCTATCCTGGGTGTATCTGCCCAGCGACCGAAACATTTTCCCCTGAATGGGCATGGGGAACGCCCCCGCAACCGTATTAGAGGATAAAGCGGAAGATAATTGATGGATGGATATTTACATCATAAAGCAGTTTATATCGGATTTCCGACATATGCAATACAGTGGTGCGTTTTCTTCCTCCATACTGCTGTTGTCAACAGCAGCTGACAGGTCCAGATCAGAAACCTCGCTGTCCTGTGAGAAACAAACAGAATACAGAAGACACATGTGAAGAATGATGCACATGGCGTAATAACATCAGTATAGATCCGTATTTGGCTTTCAGCAGCCTGGATTACATTTACAATTAGCAGATGCCTGCCAGTCCCTTTACCCTCTTTGCTCCGGGGGGCGGGGTGAGGTATCATGACTGACCCTGTGTTCTGACCCCAACAATCACGATAGCATTCTCGTTGCTTTTACTAAAATCGTTTTCTAAAAGACCTGATGTAATGTCTCGTGCCCCCATCACAACCCAAAACTCATGTTTTGGACAGAATTTAGATACAAGTCAAAATTATACGTGGAAAAATGATATTAATAATTATACTGTGCTTAGAAAAGTTCAGATGTTATCATTTATATGTATTAGTTGTGTTTATTTCGTGTTTTCGCTCTGAGGTTGCGTTGTTTACTGGTCGATTAGCTTTAGCATTAGCTAACACACTTACCATTCCTGCAGGCCGAACTGGAGCTTCTGTGTCGCAGTAAACTCCTAAAACGATGAAGCAGTCGGCTGTGAATCCGTTAGAAATGCACTCTGAGGTAAAACCGACGTCATCAATATTACGCTTTCTTTACGCGTTGCTTACCGGTACGCCCGAGTTTCTTCCTCCTCTGCCTTAATGTCGGCGGTTAAATTAAAAAACGTTGGTGCAGTTACCGCCATCTGCTGAACTGGAGGGTACAGTGTTTAGCTTTTAGCGATCGAACACCACAGATTGTTGTTTATTTCTGGTGTCCAGCTCGAATCAAACCATCTAGTTCATTCATTCATACATTCATTCATTATCTTCCGCTTTATCCTCTATTAGGGTCGCGGTGGGGTTCCCCATGCCCATCCAGGGGAGAACGTCTCGGGCGCTGGGCAGATAGATCCAGGACAGGGCGCCAATCCACCGCTGGGCACACACTCACTCACACTCTATATGGGGCGACCATATAGACCCTATTAGAGGATACAGCGGGAGATAATGAATGAATGAATGAATGAATAATGCATAATAGTGCATAATAAGTAAGTAAAGGTACCAATACATTTTTTCATTTTTACTGTAGCTCTCTCAGATTTAAAGTCGACAGCACAAATATTCTTGCCAATACTGATTAGGTTTATTCTTGAGTTTGCACCTTAACTTTGTACATAACCTTACACCCAACCGTAAGAACTGTAACATAAATCACATAAACAAATATATAATGAACAATTCATTCATTATCTTCCACTCAATTCTCTACTTAGGGAACTTTCGCGTTGGGAACTTTTCAGGCGCTGGGCGGAGCACAGGGCACCCCACAGCACAGGGCACCCAAACTATCACTGGGCACACTCACTCACACAGACACAAACACACTCTATATGGGGCAATTTAGATCATTCAATTTACCACGTTGACATGGTAAGATTGATACATGTTAATCTGTGGTGAGAACTCCACCCAGATTGGGATTTGAATCTGGATCCTCAGCACTGAAAGGTGAACATGCTAACCACTTAGTCACAAAGTCACTAAGCTGCCTATTCATCCATTATCTTACATTTACATTTAGTCATTTAGCAGACGCTTTTATCCAAAGCGACTTACAAATGAGAACACCACAAGTCAGAAGCTATGAAGAAAACCAACTATACCGTAAATTCATCAAACCTGAATGTTATTCGATGCCACGGCACACGCCCCCCCCTCCCTTTTTTTATTTTTTTATTTCATTTTATTTTTTTTTTTTTATTACAACAGGTATTTGTTAAAGATCTTCTGTTTAATTCTCCACTAGGCTTACAGGAGGGGTTGCCTATGCCCATTCAGGCACTTGGGCCAATCTATCACTTAATGTATTCTGATTATGTATAATGTATTCTGATTCTAAATGTTAAACAGTTTAGACTTTCCATTTAAAGTTCTTTTTAAACAGATCCATGACTGTTTTACATGTACAAAAAAATTTAAGCCACTATGGCCTTCAAAACAGATAAAAATGCTGATTTTGCTTTGTCTATTTGTTCAGGGTCACCATCGTGCTACAATATAAATCCTGAATTATTCAGACGTCACTCAGCAACCTACATTTCGGTTAAACCTCTTGAACATTGTAATATTAGTGCACATCTGAATATGCTTTTGCTAGTTATACAACGGTTTAATTCTATTCTAATACTATAGCTGAAATTTGGACAATGTTGATCAAATATATTCAATGGGATTTCAATTTTAACAACACAGGAGTAAGAAATTCCGGACTATATTTGTATTATATTTATTGTACTAACAGAAGTTAATTATGCAATGGGAGGAAATTCCTGTCAAATGTTTTATGTAAGATTGGGGAATTTGAGGTTATTAGTCATTTCTAATAGAAATTACAGCTGCTCTATTCTTTTTACACGGAAGAGACTTTCTCCTTGTGACTGTCATTTAACTTTTGTGGAATTTGCCCTTAACATTTAACCTGTCCATGCAGTGAAACACACAACAGTGGGCTTAGCTGCTTTGTCAAAATGCACTTCAGCCATAGTACTTTTTGGTAACAGGAAAAAAAACTGGGGACATTCAGGTCGCAAGGCTGGTTCCTTTACAGCAAGCTTATGACTGTGGCATTTAATATGCATAGCCTAGAGTCTAAAATATGTATATCTTTAAGTTTTGTAGAGTCACACTTTGGGGTCACTCAACTTTAGTAGAGGATTAAGCAGAAGATAATGTATGGATGAATGGACTTTTCACCTTTTTTAAATGATTTTTTATGATTACACTTAAGGTTAACTTTATATTTTTAGAATTTTACATATATTCAGAGATAATAAGCTGAAATTATGAAACATATAAACAATATATACTATATGATTTCTCGTTTATGTGCCAGTACTTCCAGTCCCCTATATAATATCAACGGGTTATTATTGTGGATGGCAGCAGTAATGTTATTTTATGAATGGCACTAAACAAATGTCATTCATACTTCGTGTGGAGACAAAACAGCGATCCCTCTCTTAAAGTCCCCACCATCAAAGCTCGATGTCTGCCACTCAGGGGCGTCGTTAGACCTGGGCCTTCGTGGTTATAGCCCCGGATCAAATGAGAGCAGCTTTCTCTGCAGCCTCTCCTCCAACAGCGGGACCGAACGATGGAGTCACCGTCAGCTGTTTGTGCTTCCAAGCACCTGTGTGTGTGTGTGTTTGTGCTTCCAAGCACCTGTGTGTGTGTGTGTGTGTGTGTGTGTGTGTGTGTGTGTGTGTGTGTGTGTGTGTGTGTGTGTGTGTGTGTGTGATTTTCCCCCCGCCAGTATCGGGAGTAAAGTTACCGTAATAACTGTATGTTGGCTGTAAAGAGCAGCTTCTCAGCTTTCATAAACCGTCAGAATTTTTCTGAAGGCGCAAACTGTCGCAAAGTTACGGTATTTAAAGCAAAACTTTGTTAAAACTCTCATCTGCGACGGACACGTAAAACAGATTCATGCTTTTCATTTCAGCTCAGGTTCATTTATTCAAAACTTTTCATCCAAAACCATCATTTATTCGAACTGAATGTGCTCTCCACTGCTGACAGACATATTTAATATGTTATTTAATTTTATCAAATACAACTAATCAATGAGCAAACTGAATGAATGTAACAACGGTTTGAAAAATGGATGAATACATTCACGAATGGGCAATTTTTTAAAGAGGACATAAGGGATCTAAGCTAAAGTCCCTGATGTTTCTAAACCCTAAAAACGCCCCTGCTTGTAATGTTCTCATTTGTAAGTGGCTTTGGATAAAAGCGTCTGCTAAATGACAAAATGTCTAAATGTAAACACCATATGAGTTCTCGTTTATGTACCAGTACTGCCAGTCCCATATATAATATCAATGGGTTATTATCGTGGATGGCAGCAGTAATGTTATTATATGAATGGCACTAAACAAATGTCATTCATACTTCGTGTGGTGATATACCAGTGATCCCTCTCTTAAAGCCCCCACCATCAAAGCTCGATGTCTGTCACGCTGTGTAATTTACACCTCGGGATGGCCGCAGAGAGCCGCGGACCGGGAGCGTGGGCAGCACATGTCGTACGGTGCCGTGAAAGCACGCGGATTGGGAGGAGCCCGCGCGGCGTGGGTGGGCTTTTCACCCATTTAAACAGTTCGCGCAGGCGCAGTGGCGTATATTTCAGACTTAGTCGGTTACACAACCGAGTGTTTCTTCACTCCGCACACATCCAGCACCGGCGTTTTCCCCTCACACCGCTTTAACTCGCTTTTAACAGAGAGGCCTGGCAGCAATGAGTGGGGACCATTCCCACAACGACTCACAGGTAACTGTTCCGGAGAGAAGCGCCCAGCGGCGGCGCGTTTGAAGTGTTTGCGAGTCTGGCGTCGCGTTTAAATGCATCGCGTTACAGCAGGATGCCGTTCCAATGATGCTAAGCTAACAGCCTAACCCTCCCTCAGCCAGTGTGGAGCGGCACCTGGTCCGCTCACCGCCCGCTTCACGGCGGCGCCTCCCGCGGGTGTAACACTGGAATCCACAAGCAAACCAACCCCACGCCCCGATTACGACCCCGCGTCCTCACAACGCTATTATAGTCCCCATTAAAGCCCCTTTATGAAGTTCGGTGTAGCCTGTTAGCACAACTTGCTATCTGAGCCTTCTGTTGAAATTGTCAAATAATCTAACGAACGTTCCTTTCTGCTCCACAGATCGATGCGGGCTCCAAACATAGCGGTAAGTGTTCGTTTAACAAGCAGAACCGAACTCCAAACGCGCACTGTCCCTCCACTTTTGTCGCTCTTTCGTAGCTCGTTCATAAGGACAGAAATGGCGTCTGGAGACTAAGTCCCCACTCTCGCTGACAAGCGCCTATTGTTCACATTCAGGCCTTTGAAACAGCTTTTAAGTTGCCGATTATCCGAACCGAATCCTGGATCTGAGTAGTAAAAGAGATGGATTTTTACAATATCTATTCTATTCGGCCGATCGCTTTAAGATCTGCCCAGGTTCGTGTTCAGAAAGTCGGGCTTTGGAGGTTAAGGACTTAGTCTCTGCGCCATTTTCTTTTTCCCTGTCTAGCGGTCTGAGTGTTGAAAAGTCTAAGTGTCGATCGACACGATATGGAGGCGAAGCATAAAGAAACTCCTTGGTCATCTGGCTTTATCTGTAAATTGACAAGTGTGAAATTATGTTTAATAGACAGTTGGATCGGCGCCGGATGGTAAATTAACTCGCGTTTAAAAGACAACTGTCCCACACTGATGGCGTGTGGAGATAAGTCAAGGTTTACGATGACCGTTAAATGTACTTTATTTGTTACAGTTTAAGCGCTATGGTCCTAATTCTATGTATTTACCCGTATTTTCACTATTTTGTTTGATTCTACTGCTTAAAACTGAAAGAGTAAGTTGTTTATAACTGTGATGAAACTGCAATTTCACAGCAAGTAATCACGTTTTCTTCTCTTAAGCTTTTTAAATTGTTTCGAAACGTACAATTACCAACCCTCTCATCACAATGAACTTGTTTTGCAGTTAATATTTTAGACTTTTGTGTCCATATTTGGTTCCTCGCTTTTTGTTTACTAAAACTTTGCTCTTACAGTTTGTGGTAATTAGATGCAATCTATTAACCTTTGTAATATACAGTATCAGTCAAAAGGTTGGTCTCACCTCCTATTTGCTCCAATTTTTGTTTGTGTACTCAGTTTCACTTACTGTGAAGTTGAACTTTGTAGTTCTACAATTCCAGACTGTAGTCCGTCTGTGGACTACAGTACCTACTGTGTACGTTCCCTTTACTCTGTTCTCTAATGGTCAGGACCACAATAGTAACACCACAGAGCATTTATTTCGTAGGTGCTTTATTCCTATCCCAGCAGTGTCACTGAGGTATTTAAATAAAACTACAGTAGCACTTTTGCATCAAAGCCCCCTCACCACATCACTGTCATTGCTGAACTGACAAACAATCCACCACATAAATTAGACCTGTTCTGTGATGCTCATGACCAATAGAGAGCAGGTAACCAACAAAAACAAAGAACACAGATGGACTACAGTCTGTAATTGTTAAACTACAGAGACCATCTATGTAGTAAGTGGAGAACATGGACAATGGAGGAAAAATGAGATGTGTTCAAACTTTCGACTGTTGCTATATATGCATGCTAATTAATATGAAGTGTTTTAAAATATAACTTCAGGTGTCAAATTTTGCAACAATGATCGTGGTTCAGGATAAATAAAATATTATAAATGAAACTGTTTAATTTTTATTTAGTTTAGTGTTTTTTTTTTTTTTTTTTTTTTTTTTTTTTTTTTTTTCCCCCCCCCCCCCCCCCCCCCCCCCCCCCCCCCCCCCCCCCCCCCCCCCCCCCCCCCCCCCCCCCCCCCCCCCCCCCCCCCCCCCCCCCCCCCCCCCCCCTATAGTGTCCATGTTTAAATATGATCCTTTATTTGTGGGATATGTAGCAATAATTTAAATTATATTTAAATATTAAACTTAAAGCACAGAACCTTTACTCTCTGAAGTTCTGTACTGCACTGACTAAAATCAGCATTCTCGCTGCACAGGATGCCACCTCACATATCCTCAGATTGTAAGTATGTTGCTTGTAAGATACAATTTGAATTAGATTGCTCATTTAAAGTTACGTGCAATTTCCTAGACAAATCTCTATGTAAATAATGCAGGCTGGATAATGGCGTTACTTTTATAAAGTGTTAAGTGGGTTGTGTCGTGCATTGGGACTAAAGACATTAAATAAGCCACCGGTACTGACTCTCCATTACCACGTCCATGTCACTGCTGTGCTAAGAATCGTCCTCCACCTAAATAAGACCCATCCTGTTTCATAAACTAACAAAATGTATTAAATATACTACAGTATGTAATTGTAGATTAACAAGTGCATGGGAAGTGAAACTGATTAAAAGTACATCTTGTCCATTTCTGATTTCTGTTGCATCAAAGAATTTCAGCTTATAAATCTGTTCGTGATGCATTAATTGTGGTCATTACAGCATTGATGTAGTTTTAGATCAGTCTAACTCACAAGCACGTGGTTGGTATCCTGATTATTGATTTTATTCTCTGCTGAAGTTGTATTGTAGATAGTGAAATCCATAATGATTTTTAGAAGCCTGAATATGATTTATATCTGAAATGGTATTTATTGAGACATGGATGCAGAGAAAAGTTGTTAACTTTCTGAAAAACATGAAAGAATAAAGTTGTCTTTGTTCTTAGTTTATATTTCCCACATTTGTACACTGGAGGGGGCTGTTTGCAAAGTTTTGTATATTCCAAAGCTTTTCGTAATCCATGAGAAGTTTGTGTTAAATTCTTTAACATGCAACATTTAAGTCTTTAGACCAAATATAATATTTCTTAATTATATGCATATATTTTAAAACAAATTGCATGCATTGAATGTATAAAGAAAAAAAAACCCTGTACAGGAACCAAGCAGGTGGCGTGTTGCTCAACATCTGTTGTGGAGCTGATTTTAGTTTACATTTCCATCAGACTAAAATATTCATATTTTACACCAAAGGTATTTGAGTGCAGAGGTTCAAACCGGTGGGCTGATGTGACTCAGAGGTGGAAAATCCTGACAGATCAAAGCAGCCACAGTAAATCTAGAGTTAGAGTTAAGTCTTTAAATGACAGCTGTGCTAATGCTTATAATGTCTGATCCTTACTGCTTTTACGTTCTACACCTGGCCTTCAGGTAGATTTGTGTTTTTGTAATTTTATTCTTTTTTTTTGACTTGCACATGGATTTACATATAATAAAATTTAATGGCAACTGTCACAGTTTATTGTAAAGGTCATTCTGTCTCATGCACTTTGAATTATTTCAACACAACATTTATGAAACTGCACATATTTTTGGCTGTATGGTCAACCAGATAATTTGCTCCTCCATTAACTTAATTAAAAAATATACTAAACACAGTAATCATGAATATTTGTGACACACTTGTTTAAGTTTTCATATAGATATGTTTTAAGTTATAGTGCCCAATCTTAGAGGTGGGGGCAAATGGGTCATCTTATTACACTTGATACATTTGTAGATTTAACAATTTTCCTTTAATAGCATTTTAAATTTCTATATACATAAATACAGAGGTAGAGTTTCTTTGGGTGTGCAGTCAGTCTTCCTTGCACCTTTGTGTGCTTTCTCTGTCAATAAATAAATTAGAGATATGAATCTGCTCTTACTGTAAAATTAGAAACTCGTCTTGTTGAGAATTGTATTTAACACATGACATGGTGGTAGATGATTGTAGGTCTTCTGCTCAGTTGAAATTTATTTATTTATTTTTTAAATTACTTTATAAAGTTGTCGTTCTTTGTGTCCGTAGTTTTCATAGGTGGGCTTCTGTGTAGCTATAATGCTGCTGGTTTTCCTGGTAAACGTTACAGATTGCTCTGTCAACAATCGCCTGCCTTGCCTTAAGATATTCCTCAGCAGAAGAACCTTTGCTTTTGCTTTGGCGGCTGCATCGAATATAAGTGTTGGGTTCACATTTATTTACCGAGGACATCACAACACGGATCAGCTTGAGGCAACATCTTTTTGAAGCGACTGTTGCTCATGTGGATCCTGCATCTCTCATTTCTAACTAATTAAAAAAAAAAAAACTCAAACTCTAGATATTTAAAACTATTGCTTCAATCAGCACAACAGTTTTCAATTTTCTTATCATTAAAATATATATATATATTTTTTAACAACTAATCACCAGTTGGCTGGCTCATGTGGCAACCATGGCTTAGTTGATGCAATATGGCTTTGCAACACAGGCATTTTGATTTGTAATCTGTACCAGTTTTTGCTTATTATAGCCTACAGCTCATTCTTTCTACAGCAGACTGGCGTTTATGTTCTTATTTAACCAACTTCATCAAACTTTAAACTCTTGTCTCAGCATTATATAGACCAGAAGTCTTGCAGATATTTGGATGAAAATGGTTCTTTGTTTGGATTTTAACATGTACATGTGGTATCTGTTTATAATCATTCAAATTTACAGGGATTTAATAGCAAGATGTAAACTCAGTTATGGGGCCATACGCTTAGTTGCCAAATTTGGATGGTGGGGGGGAGTGAATGTGTGTGTGACAAAAGAAAGCCCTCTGTTTGTTTCCTGGTTGGGGTGAGAAAAAGTTTCTTTGTGTGACATCTGTATGTCAGAGTGGGGTTTTTATTTTTTTAATCCCAAATACATGTTGATGGGTAAATCGGAAACAATACCCCCGATTGGCTTTTTTGTGTACAATTGCTGGGGAAACACACACATGTAAAACTGTATGAATTAGAAGCGCATATAAATATATTTATATTAACTAGAATTTTTTTTTCATTGACTAGATTCCTTCAAACAAAAAGAAAAACATCGAGACAAAGACCGACATAAGGAGCACAGGAAAGACCGTGAAAAAAAGCACAGTAACAAGTATGATCTGATAAGTGCTTTTATTCTGCCTTTATTAATATATCATGAAAAGTAGATTTGTTGGTTGGTCAAGGGACATGTGTATATTTTTTAAATAGTTGAACTTTCAGCTGTAGACTTTTATGCGTTTCCTTTGTATTGCTGTAAACTGATCTACACTGTGTTTTCTTATCCTTTTCAGTGATCACAAGGAAAAGCACCGAGATAAAAATCGGCACAAAAATGGCTCGTCAGAGAAGCTGAAGTTTAAAGACAAGAGAAAGGAGGATAAGGTGAAAACTTCCTTCTGTATCTTTTTTTTTTTTTTTTTCCTTCCCCTTCACTCTGGACCAGCTGGTGTTTATGATCATGGCTGAATAACTTTGTTTCATCCTTTTCAAGTCTTTTCATAATGAGGTGAAGAGGGAGAATGGATTCTCTGGGTAAGTTGAGTGGGACACAACTCAGATTTTATTTAGCTGGTTTCAGTTTGCTTATAATGGTTTGTGTTTCATTTAGTCCACACATAAAGGTGGAGTCTGAGGACTACCACATTGCACCCAAACCCAAGTCTCTGAAGAGGGAGCATGATGATGACGAGTAAGTGATTTTATTCCTGTAAAAAGAATTATGTTTAGGTCTTCATATCCCAGAGACAAGTTTGCTTGAAGTGTTTAAGACTCGTGTGAACTTTCAGGTTTGGTGTAAAGCCCAAGAAAATCAAGACTGAGACTGATAAAAGTGAGAAGAAGACGAAGAAAAGGAAACATGAGGAAGTGGTATGTGAGCAGTCCCCGCCCTCTTTTACCTCCTTTTCTCCCACCCACCCCACAGCCTTTTGTTGTTGTAAAAGAAATTGAATCTGACATTTTTAAACAGGACATAAAGGCCAAAAAGAAGATTAAAGACAAGAAAGGGGAAGCTGGAGCAGATGGCAAGAAGAAAGCAAAGAAGGAGCCAGAGGAAAAATGGAAATGGTTAGTTTCTGCTCCGCTCCAGTTATAGGCAGTCAGCCCATTATGTCCGCTTTAACTTTGCTGAATCGCTTATAGCAGCTCAGAGTTTGAGAGTGGCTTCCCGTATGTCACAATCTGCCTTTGCTTCGGCCTCTAGGTGGGAGGAAGAGAGATACACAGATGGCTCTAAATGGAAGTTCCTGGAACACAAAGGACCAGTTTTCGCTCCACCATATGAGCCTCTTCCAAGTAACGTCAAGTTCTTCTATGATGGTAAGTACTCAGGGTTCTGTGTGTTCGTAAATCCAATGAGATCCTAAAGGCAAAAGGTTCTTGGGTTCAATTCCCGGTTGTGGCTAACTAAAGGCCTGTTCTCTGTCTGAGATTACTCTGGGTGCTTCGGTGTCCTCACATGTCCCAAAAACTATCAGTTACGTTGGTGATACTAATTGTACTCCAACACCCAAGTGCACTCCAGTTATATTATTTAGTGGAACTGGGAATCGGACCATGGACCTTCAGAATAAAAGGCTGGTTCTTTAACCACAAGTTTCCCCCTGAGATCAATTCACCAGATTCTTATCACACATGATTCAGTTTTTAAAGATTGTTTTACTTTGGAGAACTTTTGATGTTGTAGTTATATTATGAGAACTTCAGAACTCTTTATATTCCTGACATGCATTGAGAGCTTCTGTACATTTTGAACCATTTGTATTCAGGCAAAGTCATGAAACTCAGTCCCGAGGCCGAGGAAGTGGCAACGTTCTTTGGGAAAATGTTGGATCATGAATATACCACCAAGGACATATTCCGGAAAAACTTCTTCAAAGACTGGAGGAAGGTAATCTGACGGACCTCTTGTTGCTGGATCTTGACTCCCCAAACGTCAGAATGGTCTTCTCATCTTAGACTTTATTTGCTCTCTGTAGGAAATGACTTCCGAAGAAAAGTCAAAGATCACAGACTTGGACAAGTGTGATTTCACTCAGATAAATGAATACTTTAAAGCTCAGTCGGAAGCCAGGAAGGCCATGACGAAAGAGGAGAAACTGGTACTTTGTGTTTCTTTATTGTATAAATTAAGTTAAATAGCAAAAGTGCTTTAAGGTTCTGTGTTCGTTCTGACAATATTTGTTAAACCTTTATTCACCCCCCCCCTCTCCCCACAGAAAATAAAAGAGGAAAATGAACGAATCCTCCAGGAATATGGATTTTGTATTATGGACAATCACAGAGAACGTATTGCTAACTTCCGTATTGAACCTCCTGGCTTGTTTCGTGGTAGAGGAGACCATCCCAAAATGGGCATGCTGAAGCGTCGTATCCGCCCACAGGACATCATCATCAACTGCAGCAAGTAAGACCTCTCTCCTAAATCTCCTTCAGGGTGATGGAAAGATCCTGAAGTGTCTCTGGCTTGAAGCAGAATAGAATATATGAAGCCAAATAGAATATTGCTCTGTGTAATTTAGTGATGCTACTTGAGTATTTGATAGTAACAAGTTTCTATGACCGCAAGATTTTGGATGTCACTTATCAGATTTCTCCTTTTTTTTTTTTCTTCTAAAGGGACTCCAATCATCCTAAACCACCTCCTGGCACTAAGTGGAAGGAGGTGCGTCATGACAACAAAGTCACATGGCTGGTGTCCTGGACTGAAAACATTCAAGGTGCAATCAAGTACATTATGCTGAACCCCAGCTCACGAATCAAGGTAAAAAAAAAGACCATTTTGATGTCCTAAAGTCAGTCATGTCATTTCCTGATGTCAGTAGAAAGTAACACCAAATTTTAAAAAGATCATAACTAAGAATTAAACAGGACAGGTTTTTGATGGTAAAAAGAAATTGTCATGCCAAATGAAATGCTCAGAAACCTTTTTTTTTTTAAACCTTTAAAGTAAATATTTGTTGTGTTGTCTTTATTTTATTATTAATTTAAAAAAAATCTAATTCATTTGGCTAGTTTCCTATCTGAACCATGGCTCTTCACAGGGGGAGAAGGACTGGCAAAAATACGAGACAGCTCGAAGGCTAAAGAAGTGTGTGGATAATCTTCGTGCTCAGTATCGGGAGGACTGGAAGTCGAAGGAGATGAAAATTCGACAACGAGCTGTGGCTCTTTATTTTATTGACAAGGTGTGTTTGAATTAAGGAGCCACCATAAGAATGGGATGCTCATGTGACTAAACCTGATGCAGAGATTGCCCATGACGTGACATTGATTGCTAATAAAACTATGATCTATATTCAGTTGTACACACATTAGTCCGAGACCTCATGTAATTGTCCTTAAGCTGGTCCCCAGATTGTAAATCAGTTACTGAAATCATGTCATATGTTTAGGGTATGGTTAATGCTCAGGTAGTAGGGTTTATGGTTTTGTTAAGATGCTTCAAATGAATAGAAGCCTATATGAAATCACAATTCACAAAAAACAACGTGTGTGTCTGTGAAGGCACAGTTAAAAGCATGGTCTCAAATGTTTACAGTAGAGTTTTTAAGCTTTATTTAATTCTGTGGTGCTGTGTAGCTGGCTCTGAGAGCAGGTAACGAGAAGGAGGAAGGCGAGACTGCGGACACAGTGGGCTGCTGCTCCCTCAGAGTTGAGCACATCCACCTCCATCAAGAGCTTGATGGCCAGGAATATGTGGTAGAATTTGACTTTCTGGGAAAAGACTCTATCCGCTATTACAACAAGGTCCCGGTGGAGAAGAGGGTAAGTGCATACTAATTAACATCCATAATGAGTTAAGCTGTGCTTGATTTAACATGAAGTTATCTATAGGTTTTCAAGAATCTCCAGCTCTTCATGGACAACAAGCAGCCAGAGGACGACCTGTTTGACCGTCTCAATGTACGATCCAACTTTACTGCCGTCTTCAATCTCTGACCAGATTGTGAGCGTCCCTAAAATGTTTTCCTGACTGTTTGTTCTTTAGACCACTATTTTGAACAAGCATCTACAGGAATTGATGGATGGACTGACTGCTAAAGTGTTCCGTACATACAATGCCTCAATCACGCTCCAGCAGCAGCTGAAAGTGCTGACCAGCCGTAAGTTGCCATTTGTTTAGTGAACCACAGGATACAAAATAATTTGACCATTTTATAAAATCTTGTACCTTTTTATAGCGGAAGAAAACGTCCCTGCCAAGATCCTGTCCTACAACCGAGCCAACAGAGCAGTAGCCATTCTCTGTAACCATCAAAGGGCTCCTCCGAAGACTTTTGAGAAGTCCATGCAAAACTTACAAACAAAGGTATGTTAGTGTACATATGGAGAATATGGTATAGAGGTAAATTATTCACTACTTAGAGAATCATGGAACACAATGAAGCATGGCCTTCAATTCAACAGCCTTATTCTGTGTGTGATGTGTAACATGCTAAATCTGCATTATGAATTTAATTAACTGCTTTTGTAGTATTTTATTCATAAAGGTGAACAGTGTATCTAATCATGTTCGTGTAATGTCTTGTATAAAAAAAATAAAAAAAATTTAAAACCACTTACCCCGGATAGTTTTAAAATAAGATGTTTTTGTACTTTAGTATCGATTTGGTATATACACAACTTAAGCTTCCAACTCAGATTATTAGTCAGCTCTAAACAGTATCTGATTTAACAGTTATAAAGTTTCCTGCGGCACATGAGCACTTTATGAAAATGTTCACCCGCAGTCTTTGCACTTTACAGAATGTTGCATGTCAATTTCTTTGCTTCTGCCACTTTGCTGTACATGTTTTTCCTGTTTGGTTGGAAGTTCTTCTTCGCTCTCACCACAGCCATGTGCTTATTTAACCAGATTGACGCCAAGAAGCAGCAGCTGGCTGATGCCAGGAGAGAACTGAAGAGTGCCAAGGCTGATTCTAAAGTACACAGAGACGAAAAATCCAAAAAGTGAGTATAAAGTGTATTTAAGCGTTTATGTGGGAGGGAAATCTGGCCGCTGTAAAGTGCTGTCTGCTGGGTTTGTCTGTGACCTCTCTGAAACATGTTGTGGAATTACCTTGCAGGGCTGTGGAGAGTAAGAAGAAGGCAGTACAGAGGATAGAGGAGCAGCTGATGAAGCTGGAGGTGCAGGCCACTGACCGCGAAGAGAACAAACAGATTGCTCTGGGCACCTCTAAACTTAACTACCTGGATCCACGCATATCTGTAGCTTGGTAAGTTAATCCCACACGACCTCAATGATGACACCTGCATCTCATAGACTCAAGAGCTTGTGTAAAAATCAGTGGTTAGTTTTAGAACTGAGGCTGAAACCATGCGCCTAAAGACTTAAACACAAAACTCAGAACAGACTCTAGTTCTGGTTCTTCTTTCGGCTGTTTTGAGTTATGGCCACATTTCAGTACTTTTTACTCTGAGTACTATTTTTTATATATATATTTTATTGGTCATACTTTTGGTTTGTTTGCCAGGATGTGTATGTTCAGTGTTTATCAGATATTTTAAAATAGCAGTTTGAAAACTTTTTATATAAAAATAATTATTTTGGTGCATCCCCACAAATTATTAAGGCTCCATGTAATAACCAGATGATTGGATCCTATCCTGCTCATCGTTTAAAAATGGCGATTTTTGATGTTTTTTTTTTATTTAATTTATTTATATATAATTTTTTTTATAAAATTGGTGTTGATTCCTTGGATAAACACTAATTGGCATTTTCTTTTTAACAAACAGGTGCAAGAAGTGGGGAATCCCTGTTGAGAAAATCTACAACAAAACTCAGCGTGAGAAGTTTGCGTGGGCTATTGACATGGCTGAGGCAGACTTTGAATTTTAAACACTGATGTGGTTTTACAATCCCCTGCTCTTTTTAAAACTCCTTTTAGCATAAGTAATTCTAACCGGTGGGGGAGAAAAATGCCGGAAGGTCAAAAGCTGTGTGGAGCAAGAAAGAAGGACCACCGATGAGGGATCTACTGAAGCATCTGGTCTGAGGGGGTTTCCTCTCAGGAATGGCTTGACCGTCGACCATGTTTCCAGGTTTCAGTCATCCCGCTCGTCATCGGGCAGTGATGTACAAAGATCTCTGAACTCTGAAACGCGTGAACTTGGTGTTCCGCTAAACAGTAAATTTTGTGTACTGTGTTAATGTCCTCATTTTAGCCCTAAATTGTTTAATTTCATGTTTTAATAGAACGGCTAAAAAAAAAAAAAAAAGCTTATTTACACCCAATGGCCTTCAAAAGAACTAGAAAGGTTGTAAAGAAAAGATCCAACTCTGACCCGATATATGAAATGTGTGTATGAATTTTATGGGACTTTTTTTAAACTGAGCTCTAAACTGTGTGTATAGTGAATCCAGACCACAAATCTCTGAATCAGGCGAAATGTGAACCAAGGCTTGTTTTCTATCAGGGATTTATTTTAGTGTTAATGTGAACCATTGTATTTTCCAGTTTTGCATTTCCTACAGGTCTCTGTGCACCTTCTGGATGATGTCTGGTTTAACTTTGTCTAATACCGGTTTCCACGAGGAACTCTTGTTACTTGAAGAGATTTTGGGGGGATAGCTAAAAAGACATTTTGTTTTCTTTCTAAAAGACTACATAAGCGCTATCAACGTTGCCAAAAAGGTATTGTGGGCAATTCTATTTTTTAAATAATGTAAAGTCAGAGAAGAAATATTTTAATGCTGGTTTAAATGTGATCCTTTCATACAGATCATATTGGCACCATTCTGGTTTTAATGTAAGCAAGCTGCCATTAGCATCATTGTAACCTCATGGCTTCTGAATCATGTTTTATTCTTTCTCTCTGCAAATTGTAGGTTATTTAAGAATAAAAAGCCTACAAAACTACTGCTGCATGGGAACTGAAATTTTGTCCACAAATGTTCCACTGGTGTAGTATGTTCTTCCACAGGTCCATGTTTTTACCATTTAACAAAAATTAACCAAATCCTTTATTATACTAATTGTCTCAATCTCTTTACAGGAACTTTGTATAAAAAAAAAAATACATGTGAATCTCAGTCTTGTTAAATTCTCTGGTCCTACTTTGGAAATGGACCTCATGAGTTCTAAAGTTCATATACATCAGTCATCAGTAAATGTGTTGGACTCACAGGAGGAACGGGAATGTTAAGGCTGTGTCTGCAGAGAAAATCATTTTCTGTAATAACTGAGGGGAAACCTTCATGTGGTTGTTAGACAATTAAAATAACGAGTTGTTAAGTGGACAAAACTGGTGGTTTCATTGTACAGCTGTTCTGGGCCTTATATGTTCCTAGTAAAAATATGGGCCTTAAACACACTGACAAAGCTTTGGTTTGACAAAAATTTGGACAATATAGGCACCATGTTAACGTCACCTACTCTGGTCTTGAGAGTCCCTCACCGTTAATGTCTGTGGAGAAATTAATGGATTATTTGTGTTAATTATATTCATTCATCATCTTCCACTTCATCCTATATAAGGGTTGCGGGGGGGGGTTCCCCATGCCCATCCAGGGGAGAACATTTTGGGAGCTGGGCAGATGCACCAATCTATCGCTGGGCACACACTCACACAGATACGCATGCATACACACTCTATATGGGGCAATTTGGAGAACTCGATTGACTTGTTCCATGTTTTTGGACTGTGGGAGGAAACCGGAGGAAACCCAAGCAGACAAGGGGAGAACATAGAAACTCCACACAAATAGAGATTCGAACCGGGAATCCCTAGCGCTGAGAGGCGAACGTAATAACCACTAAGCCACCATGCCATGTGTTAATTATATATTTGTATTATTTAGAGGGCAGCACGGTGGCTTAGTGGTTAGCACGTTCACCTCTCAGCGCTAGGGATTCCCGGTTCGAATCTCTATCTGGGTGGAGTTTCCATGTTCTCCCCGTGTCTGCGTGGGTTTCCTCCGGGTTCTCCGGTTTCCCACAGTCCAAAAACATGGATCAAGTTAATTGAATTCTCAAAATTCCCCTGTTTAGTGTGTGTCTGTGTGAGTGTGTGCCCAGCGATGGATTGGCGCCCTGTCCTGGGTCTATCTGCCCAGCGCCCGAGGCGTTCTCCCCTGGATGGGCATGGGGACCCCCACCGCGACCCTAATAGAGGATAAGCGGGAGATAATGAATGAATGTATTATTTAGAGTTATGAAAGCAGAGAGGCAGTCGCAGGATTGTGACCTGAAGGTCCCCGGTTTAATTCCTCCTTCCATCAAGTCCTATGGCTGAAGTGTCCTGGGGCAAGGCACCTAACCCCAATTGCCATGTACACTCCACTCAGTGTGTTTCACTGCATGGATGAGCTGAATGTGGAGGACTGATTCCTCTTTGTGCACAGACACTGTAGACCTTCTGAAGTTCTGAAAGAAAACTTTAATGAATAAAAAGTAACATTATAATGTGGATCTATGACAAGTAAAATCAACAGGATCTAAAACACAGCATGTTCGTTGCATTGTTCTGTTCACTGATGGAACACAAAAACAAAAAGCACCATACGATGGTCACAAGGTCCCCCCCCCTCCATCTTAATGTCTATCAAACCAACATCATTCTCCAAAAAGTCTGTAAATACATTAAACTCGGCTCATAACCGTAGGCATCATAGTTAAGGCCTCCATTAACTCGAAAACGTTTTTACCAACATTTTGAGGGATTTGGTGCTAAAGTCTATTTTTGGGAGAAACTCAAAGCGCTACATGGAAGAACATCCAACCTCCTCCACACGAAAAGAGCCTCTTGACCTGAAAGTCTTACTTCTTCACTAAACTTTTTTTTCCTAGGAAATAATGTTCACTGTGTCACCGACGCTTTTATCTAAAATTGCCATTGCGATTTCTTTAAAAGGTTGACGGTGAGGCTGAGCTCGGTACAGGCAGCCAAAAAACCTTATTCAACCATTCATTCAGTCCTGGTAATGGTTTTTACTTTTGTGCACAGGAACTGAAACAGAAATAGAAGCCTTTTTAAGTTTTCACATGACCGCAAGTGTTTACTTGCTTTAGTATTATTAATATTTACTGTAAATGTTACAACCTGCACTTAAATATTAACTAGCAACCTTTGTGTGTCAAATTTCACTTACAGTTTGTGAAAGTTTCAATGAACTGATGAGGAAACCCCTATGACCAAAATCTGACAACAGCAAAGATTCCTGTTGACGTGGAGGGATACAGTAGTCGTAGCGACCGTTATTTCTATCAAGCAACTTATGAGTGTAATGAGGAAATCCTATGACCAAAAACTCTGGCAGGACCATTCACTTCTCGCTATAGAGGGACATAATAGTTTAAGCAAATGTTGTTTTTTAGGGATTGTACTAGTTTTGGCAACCTTTGTTGATAAGGAAATCTTATTATTGGCAACCACGTTTACGAGTGATTATAATACTTAATATATTAATATTGTTGTCCACATATGTTTGGCAATGAACTGTATTTAGAATTTGTGACCCAGAATTAAACTCAGAAACTTTTAGAGCTGAGGCAACAGTACTACTGACCGTGCACCTCTGAAAGGCATGGTAATTAATCGGAGGTGTCCCAGCATGCATCACAATATGTACTAGTAAAACATATTAGTTTTGTTCTGATCTAATTCAAAATTAAGAAACCTTAAATCAGCTCTACAGCATCATTAAACTGTTTGACTGTATATTTCCTTAAATGTTATCCAGGTATGATGACTGTGATTTCACTTCCAGGCGTGTTGTTGGCTTGAGGACTTGGACACAAAAAGAGAATTTGTATTATTTTTAGAGCCAACTGGATGAATTACAGCAGACAATAAATGCATATCATCTGACTTTAGAGAAACTAAAACTGAGAGATGATCCAGTTTATCATTTCACTTTCGACTGGCTGTGAGAACCTCCTTATTCATCTTGATTTATGGTTATTACTGTCCTTTTTAATTATTCTTCAAAAGTTCCGCTTGCTTTCTTGTGGTAATCTTTTCACACTATAAACATTGTTTTCTTTAAAAAGATCAGCTGAATGTACTGAAAACAAGTAGCAGCAAGTTTCCTGAAATTTTCATTCACCCCTGTATTTACAGCACGGTTGCACCGAAGCAGACGGAATCAGACGGACGTCAGACGCGAAGGAAAAAGGCAGACATTTAAGGCATTAATGTCATTTCTGACTCATCTGCATACAAACATCACGACAGCGAGAACGTAAGAATCAACATCAGAACCGCTGATGAAAAGACTGAGAGGTAACAGATCCAGGTGCACATATAAACTGCTTTAACACGATGCAATGGGACGAGGTGACTCCACCGCGTCTCATGGGTGCTCAGCTATTTTATTTTTTAGAAAACTGAAACTATATGGCAGAAAGTATCTGGACATCCAGCTTATTAATTTAAATGAAAAGTATGTTTAATCTGGCGGAACGGTGGTGCAGTGGTCAGCATGTTCTCTCAGCACTGGGGTTCAAATCACAATCTGGATGAAGTTTCCATGTTCTCCCCGTGTCCGTGTGGTTTTCGTCCGGGTTCTCCGGTTTCCTTCCACAATCCAAAAACTGAAATTGATTGCGATAATTTGCCCATATATATATATATATATATATATATATATATATATATAGGATTAAGTGGAAGAAAATGGATGGATGGAATATGTTTTATTGTTTCAGTAAAGCAACTCCGTAATGATGGCTGCTTTAACAGAACAGAACCTCCAGCTGTGTAGTGTGTCCCACTTCCCCTAGACTCCCGTCTGTATATCAGTATGTGAGAGGAAATAGAGACCCTATGTGGAATTTGTCACTGCAACTACTATGCCCTCAACAGACTGTGCAAAGTGCCAGCTGTGGGAAACATCTGGAGCAGGACGAGGCTCTTTTTTTCTGCAGCAGAAACCCTGCAGCCCGACTGGTGAGAAGAAGTAGTAGACACAGTAGGTGCGAGTCCGTTCTAACAGCAGTGAGAGAAAATGACACATGGGAATACGACAGGAGTACATTTATAAAAACTGCTCATTATTTGTCTTTAGTGATAAATTCTTTTGCTGGTGGTTTTTACAATAGTGTCCTTTTTTCCTGTTAAGGTTTATTTGCGATCACAGAAACGGAGTGTCTGTAAGACACATTGCTTGAAAATATCCAGCTTGTACTCTGTTCAAGCTGAGGGATCGTGTCTATGCGATATGGGCCTGATATATTCACCTCTTGCACCGGTACACGGTCAAAGGTCCATTCTGATAACAAGGATCATTTGAACTCCAGAAAGGCTTTTCATCTAGCTTCATTCAAATTCTTGATACTCACGTGGAACACCTTTGGGATCTTGTGGGATCTAAAGCCCTTCTGCAGTCTAAAAACTATGGCATCCCTTTTGTTCCCCCTGCCTCCACCACATTGGGGAAGTGTACTCAATCTCAATTCTTATTTTAGTCTTAGATGGCCGTGGGTGAGGGTTTAAGGCATTGGGATTCTTGGTCATTGTAGTGGAGGGAATTGTCATGTGGCAAGTCTGCTGCCAGGACCTGAGAAATTCCTGGAAATGCCTTAGTGCAACGTTCTTGAGCTTGAGCCGCAACAAACTTATTGAAAGGCTGATCAGTATTGTCCTGAACAGCTGGGAGTGTGGAACCAGGAAACTGTTCTGTCATTGGCTGTGTGTCTACTGTTTCGGTCATAGAGTTTTTGTCTTTTGAAACTGAACAGTGTACAATTCTTTGCGTCGAGCCCTGGAGCTCCTCGGGTGATTTGCTCCCACAAAGCAACGTGTCCGACAAACTCGAGGTCTGAACACCTGGGACGGGCAAACATTCATCTGCGTCTTTGCTGGTTGCAGTAACAATGACCTCATTTTTAGTGCAAGTAATACTTCTGCTGGTGTTACTGTAAACAGTGCCATTGTTGGATTTGCTGCTGGTGGAGTGGGTGTCATCCCCATCAAAGTGTGAGGTGGCTTTGCTGGTGCAGTCTGGTTTGTTATTGACAACACTATCATATTTTTTAATATTTATTACGTTTGCATCATGATATTCACTGGCTTGTTTTCCACTGGAGCTGCAGAGTTTGTTTTCTTCGTCGGCTCTACTGTCATTTGCTTGGTTCACAACGTCAGTCTTATCCAAGCACAACCCCTCCGTCTCTTTGATGGCTGCCCCGTGTTGCCCATTGCCCTGTGGTTTCAGAGGAGCCGAGCGTTTTTTCAAACCCATCACATTGCCCTTCATCATCTGTGGTATATAACCAGAGACCACAGCGGACGGCTGGTGGACGACACATTGCCCGGAGACCAGCTGATTGAATTTTTTCGGCAACGGCCTCGTTGTGGCTTGAAACACCGTGTTAAACATCTTCTTTCGGGTGTCCTCGATTTCCTCCGGAGACCAGCTGATACCCTGCTTCAACCTTTGAGCCGCGAACCAGAGTTTGATCTGCTCCTCTGGGAAACCGGACACGACCGTCAGGTAGCAGAGCTCCGCTTTGGTAGGGTATGGAAACTTCCCGAAAGAAGCCTTGAGGAAGCTGCTTAGATCCATGGCAGGGTCATATGTGGGGATGCTACTTAGAGGGATCATTACTTTCGGGAGATCATTGTTGGAATCCAAAGAGCGAGGAGTAAAGTTCCAAACAGGTCTCTTGTTCTGAGCTGGTATGGTATAGGCATTTGGGATTTTCTGCATTGGGAAGGAAACCGTACCAGTGACGACCTGGGTCGTTCCAGGGAGAACATGCTTATGTGCAGTACCATTCCCTACCACGTGGAAACCATCCTTTTGCTCCCCGTTGACCTTCATTTTCATTATAGGCATTTTGATAATTGAGACTCCAGTTTGACTCAAATCCTCCTTTTCTGTAAACAAGATCTGTTCCACTCTTAAAACTCCATCTTTCTTAGTAACCTGTAACGACTGTAACGATTTGGCAGAATTCCCTTCCATGTGCAGGTGTGGATGTGTTTTTGCATTATGCAGTGCCAGGTCCTCAAACTTTCCCAAGGAAACCTTGCAATTCAGGCAGCAATATAGCGGTTGGCTTTGGAAGTTTGTATGACACGTGTCCAAATGCTGAAGAAAAAAGGTCATATCTGTTGTTTTAAAGCTACAGGGTGGGCAGCTGTGTATCCCTCTGTCACATGAATGGTTCGAAGTCTTGTGTCTTTCACTCTTCTTTTCACCGAAGCTGTTCAGAATTCGATCTTCGGGTATTGTGGGCAGGAAGTCCGGTAAGCACCCCACCACGAACTCCTCTCGCTGGGTCTTGGTCTTCGCAGGAATCATGCATGGTATCGAGGACTTCCTCTTGCTGGCCATATTGATAGAGTTGTGTAGGGTTATAAGGAGCATTCACCATGTACTGAAGGTCAGTGAGAGTCCGACATGATAGGAGTTGCTTCAGCTTACGCCATTGTAGAGCAGAGTGATGAAGGTCTGGGAGTCTGTGGGCAAAAATAAAAGAAATAAACCAAACGCCAATAGAAATCTATTTCAGAAGGTTATTGGGGGAAAGGCATCAGAATTGGGAATCTGAATTTGATTAAAGGAAAAGAAAATAAAGCGACCCTTTCTATATTGACTGTGCATCACCTGTCTTCACTCGGATATGTCATTCATGTACATTATCGCACAAATTCCTGTTATCATTCGTAAACCCTGCTGAATTGTTGCCATTAGGTTACACATCTCCTGTAACTGTATCTGGTTCAAACTCACTCTCACACATGCTATACTTCTGGCAATTCAAGGTCTTTTCAGGACAGGGTTCATCTGTGGTTCACATTTTTCAGCCCGTTCTGTTTTAGGAATCAAATAAATGTCTTGTAATGGTCGCTATTTTGACACTCAACCAAATACCTAGTTTATGATCATGGAACAAAAACCTTTGAATGTGAAAGCAGCACTCTGCGTTTCCCAACACTCTCGAAGAAAATGCTTTTCTTCCTTATGCTGCTCTGCTTTACAAAAAATACTTTCTTTATTTATAAACTAGCTTATAATTTTTATTTCATAATATGACTTTATACAGGTTCAACCTGAAAACCAGAAACCTTTATCCCCAGCACGGAGAGGCACACGTGCTATGCCATCCTGTGCTCTCTCTCTCATATATATATATATATATATATATATATATATATATATATATATATATATATATATATATATATATATATATATATATATATATATATATATAAATAATTATTTATTTATTTATTTACTGTACTTGGCCATGAGTACTTCACCTCAGAACCCTCATTTTTTAAAATTTGCATAATTATAACTTGGAGGAATTCAATGCCATTTTATGCCCAAATTTGTAAAGAGATGAACAGCATGAGAGGACAATGAGACCTTATGCCACTGTCACCCCCTTAATCACATCTTGGCTAATAGGGGTGCAGAGGAACGGAATGATATGCAGTTTCATGCAGTGATGCCATCGGATTTTATTTTTTCTAGTGAAAATGCATGTCGTTATTATCTATCTACATATAAACATATAATTATATAATTTACTGCAAATTACTGTATAAATATAGATACTGTTACATTTAGTGTTTACTGTCAAATCATAAAACTAACATTTATTTATTATATATATATATATATATATATATATATATATATATATATATATATATATATATATATATGTAAATAAAATATTAGCTAATTTAAAAGCATACTAAGAAAATAACACCCATAAGTACACAGCTTCACTTCACTGATTCCATTAGAAGCGCTGTTTCTGGTTGTGTTTCTCTCTTTGTGCGTGGTTAAGTTTCATCCAGCGTGCTTCTCCATAATCACGTCGCCATTTACAAGAGAAATGTGATACCAGGCTGTAAACCATAGGCTCTCGAGTACTCTGGCACTAGCATGCCTTTGTTACATTTCCTGTATGCCTGGATACTAGTGCCAGGTTGAGAGCATGTGACAACATGTCATAATCTCGCGTTGTGTGGTATAAAACAGGTTTTGTGTCTTTGGTGAGATTCAAATGTGACATTTAAGAAATTATATCAATTATGCAAAAAGTTTTACCACAGCGTCTACTACAACTCCTGGCAGGATGTCGCTCATTATTAAAATGCCAACAGACTTTGATGCCCCTTGCTGATGCGTAGAAGGCCGTAAATTTTACGCATGTCCACCAGCACACGAGTGCAGTAATGAGCTGTGCCATTAGCTATACCCAACTTGCCCCCCCTTTTTACCCCAGTCTCAGCTGTACAGGCTGCTGGAAGGCCAGGCTGCTCTGGCACTCATGTGTTAACATTGCCATAGCAACCTGTATCCCTTACTTTGCCCAGCACACACTTAGGGGACCAAGTCTTCTGTTCCCCAAACTACAGGAATAGGCATCACAGAAAGCATACATCTGGGACTTTAGCGTTTTACATAGTTCTCATTTCTGTAGCAATAAAGTAGGTTCTGTGAATATCCCACATACCCAAGATTCATTCTGTTTGTCTATATACAGTATATTAACCAAGTAATCACCCCCACTTCCCCACTCCACCCAGACTAAATACACCTTGTTGAGACACACAGCAGTTTTTCCACAAGTTTGTGTTTTCAGCCAGAATGAATTGCTTCCTTGTGCTGCACGTCACATATGATTCGGTAATATGTATTCAGGATGATGGTAATGAGCTGTACTACCCAACCTAAAATGGCAGACGCTGTAACCACAGACAAGAGCCAGGTTTCAGCGAATGCCAGCGTCCTCACACTATACTGTGCATAGTTTGCCTTGTTTACTCGAAAAACTCTCAGAGACATCTCAGAGGACCAATATTTTAAAAATGGTTTCCGAGGAAAGAAGAAAGCAAAAAAACAAACATATGGCAACTATTGACAACAATTTAAAACTCTAAATGTATTTAATGTAACTACACAACATTAGGATAAAGTTACTTTAATTAAGCTCAACGTAAAAACTATGAAAATACCTCATTATGATGCTTAATACATTTTAAATACAGAAGAACAGAAACAAAGCATGGTCTCTACAGGAGATCCAAAGGTGCCATAAAGAATCTGGCACCAAGATGTTAGCAGCAGATCCAAGTATGCATTCTTGAGCTCAGGATGAAGCCCTGAACTTGTCATATTTTTTAAATTTTTTTATTTTTTTAGATATTTCTAACCATCGTGTGCAGCGTGACAGGAGTTCATTATCCTGTGAGATGTGTCCGCTGTCGTGGTCTTACCTGGATGACATGTGTCAGACTATTCTATTTCCAGACCCACAATTTTCCAACAATTTGGGTTCAAGCTTCTAAGAACTGACATCATTGCGGTCTTGACTGGAAGGCTGGACATGTCTCTTACAAGATACACTATACTGAATTTTACATCATTTACATAACTCTATGTTTTTCTTTTTTTTTTTTTTAACTATAAATCATTTAGTAAATTGGACGGCGAAATTGTGGTTAACACGTTCACCTTTCAGAATTTGGAATCCAGGTTGGAATATCAATTTGGCTGGAGTTTCCATGTTCTCCCCGTGTCTGTGTGGGTTTCCTCTGGGTTATCAGTTTTTCTCCCACAGTCCAAAGACATGGATTTGAGGTAAACTGGCTGCTCTAAACTGCACCTATGTAGTGTGTGTGAGTGAGTGAGTGTGTGCCAAGTGATGGATTGGTGCCTGCAACGTTCTCCTCTTGATGGGCATGGGGAACCCTCCTCCCCAATGTGACCCCAGTAAAGGATTAAGTGGAAGGTAATTAGATGAGATGTTTTAATTTAGTAAATAACCAGTAAAATTATATTTCCACTTTTTTTTTTACTAAATGTATTTTAACGAGTAGAATCTCAAGCTCATGTCTAAGAACTTCTGTGCGATCGTTCTCATAATCATGTTCGTAATAACGAGGCACCATCGATGCGGTTTATATTCTCTTAGTGTTTATTATCTGGGTGAAAGCTGAGATGTCTGGCCTCATTAAAACACTTCCAGTGGGACACGAGGAGAGGCTCTTCCCACACAGGGAACTTGCCCAAAACAACAGTAGACTATTGGTGAAGAACCAAGATGAACTTTATGGATCTACAAAGCCAAGACAAGCACCGCATTTTTACACATACTTTACTCCGATTATATCTTACCCAGACCCAGTAATAAATTTGGGTGAATTTTACAAACAAAGTGTGAAAAGCCAAATGAATGTGACGACAGGCTGATGCCCTTACACAAGTCTGCTACACAAGCAGCCAGCAGCTGCCATTTTAATTGTGTCTTTAAGAATCCCAAAGAACCAAGAACATAATAAAAGAATAAAAAAAACGGCTGAAAGGATCCAGTGTCAAAAACTATGTGTACAATGTATCTAATCGCTGTGTGCAATATATATATATATATATATATATATATATATATATATATATATATATATATATATATATATATATATATATAAGGAAAAAAAACTATTTTTTTATTTCAAATAGTTGTAAAATCGTTGTATATTGAAATCTCTATATGTAAAATCGTTTTATATTGAAAATCACTTGAAAATTAAGGGGATATAATTTATTTTAATATATTTTAAATAAATATATTGGAAATAAGAATTAAAGTACTGCCCCGAATTTTAAAATATATATAGGATTTAACGTTGGTGTGTTTAACATAGAGGTATATATTTATTACCTATCTAACACATTTACAACACATTTTTAAATGTTGCTTAACAGCGTATTTAAACCTTTTTTTAGTTTTTGTAAAAAACAATTTTACTGCCCCAAAAAAGTCAGCTAAGGTCTTAAATCTTTAAATACACCACCCAATACATTCTTAACATATTCCTAAAATAAATTCTCTTTGTTATGTTGCTTTTTGAGAAGTTAAAGGAGGCTGCACTGTAACCTTTATATTTTACATACAGCATTTGTTTCTCTCTCTCTCTCTCTCTCTCTCTCTATATATATATATTTTTTTTTTTTATGGAATTGTAACCCTGCATAGATAGATATATGCAGTATAGCGCGCAAGTGTGTGTGTGTGTACATATTATTAAGAAACATTTTTATGATATATATTTATAATTTCATATCTGATTTTCCATATTCTGTGCTGACCTCAGCCGTGATTGATTGAGAAGCGCGTGCGTGTTAAACGCTTTTGGTGCTTTAATGACTCACGCGCGGGTTTTGACGGCGGGGCGGAAAGTCAATAGATTTCTAAAAACAGTTCCGTGATTTTCTCTAATCAACAAAATAAACCGCCTTTCATGTCATTACTATAATAAAGCTATATAATAAACATCTGAGTCCTGAACCGAAGAGAGCTCGCGCCGACCGGGACGCGACCGCAGGGGCAGAGGAGATGAATCGGGACTCACACACGAAGTGAGAGCAAAACGGTTCTCCTGCTTTCCACTCACCTGCTGAGCTGCTCGCGTTCGGAACCTACACGCTTCCGCTCCGCTTCCAGCTCGGGTTCGAAGCCCGGACCCGAATTCTAAACTATTCCTATTTTTTGGGCTGAGCTCTCCATTTATACTGTCGCCATTTTACACGCAGGAGACTCGGTGCGAGCTGCCCCGCCGCCGCTCCGCGAAAGAGCCACGACGGCGTGACGATGGAGAGGAGCCGCCCGTCGGGAGCACGCGGGAGTCCCGATCAGCCCCCCGACTGCGATCTCTTACCTTTATCCGCGTTTCCACCGTCCGGGAGGCGAGATCCGTGATGCATGAGAACGGGATATACCATAAGATCGGCTCCGCTCCGGGTCTCTGAGGAAGAGGAGGGGCTCCGACCTCTCCTCACACGAACCCCGTGAACCGGCGTGAACCCGCCGGCGCTGTGGAAAGGTGCACGCGTGTCCGCGGCGGCCGTGCAGGTGGGACGCGCGCGCGCTCACGCCGTGCCTCGAGCGGAGACGCAGACGAGCGGCTGGTGTAGGACACGTGACCAAAAGCGTCACCCAAACCCCAAAATCCTGCCCCGCTGTGTGAGCGCTGCGACAGGCTGAACGGTCCACACCCACCCACACGCCACGCCACGCCACGCAACGCAACGCGGCACCATCACCCACTGCAGCCGGTCACGGTGACACCAGACCCACGCGCTTACAAAGTTGGAGGTGCTTTATGTTCCAGCTTGTTAGTCTTTATTTCATACATTTTGACGACAGAAGTATTGGGACACACCCACTAATCAATGAACGTTGATGGCATTGCCAGATGTGTGCAAAATCAATCACCTAACAAAACATCTGCACGGTTCTTTATATCCAAACTTTGGAGGAACCACGTGGAGAGGCCCTGTTCCAGAATAATCGTGCCCCAGGGCACAAAGCCAGGTTTAGGAAGACATTGCAGAGTGAGTTAGGCGTGGAAGAACATAAAGCCCTGACCACGACCGCACTGAATCGAACACCTGTGGGATGAATTGGAACAGAGAGTGGAGATGTGCATTCTGTCATCCTGCTATATGATTTAATCCGTGATTTGTGGTATTTATTTTTCACAATGCGCAAAGAGGGACAAATTAACCGACACCTCTAAAACAGACACGGACCTATGCCCGCCTCTCTAGTTCCAATCGACTAGATCTGGCATGTGTCTGACCTGTGATGGATGGGGTGGGGGCTGTCTGGGATGTTTCAGTACTGCATTGTTATCTACTGAATACAATGACTGTGTAATGCTGTGAATTGGCGCCCTCTGCAGGGCGCTTTGCGTTTTTGGCGCAGGACTTTCTGAAATCTTCCCAGTACTGGTACGTAAACTAAAGATTATATAGTATATATCGTTTTTGTTCATTGCATTAAATAAGCAGTTTAACATGTTTTGTTTATTAACTAAAAAATTATACACACTTATCATAATAAAAAGTTAACCTTAAATGTAATCATAAAAAAAATAACTTAAAAAAACGTGAAAAGTGCCAATTTAGATTTTCCTTCAAGTGCTGAGAGGGAGACATGCTAACTACTACACTACCATGCCTCCCTCAGTGAAATGTCACTTTAATAAATACAATATAAAAAGAAAGAACCAGATCACAGCACACCCTCCAGAAAACATGTGAGATGTGCAGCCCTGTTGAACAAAGGCTGTTCACAGAAACTTAATTTGCCTTTTACATAAAGATTCTTGGTTATCAAAATGGTTTAAAATGTCGATTGTTCACTGGATATAGAAATATGATGCCTTGAAATGATACACATTTGTGTGGCCAGGACAAAGAAATGACTTTATAAAAACTGTAATTAGAGAAAAATGTTCCTCACAGAAAAAAGAAAAGCTAATTCCACAACAGACACTTTGACAATGACTGTACAGAAAGGCAAGTTGTTACAAAGCCACGCTCCTGCTGTGCAGGAGCTTAATGACAAAGAAATAGAACATGCAGAGACAATTTAATAAATCCACACTTAAATCAACAGAAGTTCGAATGTAACTCTGATTTCCGTTTGATTGTTCTGTCAAATACAAGTTTATACTATTAGTGTCTAATATATCTTACGTGCAAATGTGATTTAAATGCTTTTTATGAATTTTTATCAATCTTTTAAATATTTTTTTTAATTTGAGATAATAGAATAAAATGTAATTAATATCATTTGAGACACAAGAGTATGAATCAAATGTTCCTTAACTTACTTTGTCATCTATTGTATTGAGTTTCCATGTTCTCTGGTTTCCTCCCGCAGTCAAAAACCAAGGATTCAAGCCCCTATATAGTGTGTGTTTCTGTGTGAGTGTGTACCCAGGTGCCCTGCCCTGGGTGTAGTATTTGCCCAGCGCCCCCCCCCCCCGACCCCAGTATCAGAATCAGAATACTTTATTACAAATAAAAAATATATAAAAAATTATAAAAACATAACAATAATTAAAGTAATAGTAGAAGAATCAGCCAAAGTTAATGAATGAATGAATAAATGAATGAATGAATGGATTACTGCATCCTCTTAACAGTCATGTGTAAATAACAAAACACCAATACAAAAGGTTTACAAAGGTATTATTATAAATATGTATTTACCTGAAATGTTAAAGATTTACAACGTGAGTGTGTGTTAACGGGTTTTACACGTCACACACACACACACACACACACACACACACACACACACACACACACACAAACACACACGTTTCAAATAGTCGCTGAACGTGTTTACTTCCAAATTCAAACTCTTAGCCAATAAGAAGCCCCGTTCACCAGTGACGCGTAACGCCCAGGCCAATCGTGTGTGGCGGTGGGAGGAACCGTGGCAGACTCCAGCCCGGGGTAGGTGTGTTGACAGTGGCTGCTTTGTGAGAGCGTGGCGGCGGTTGTGTTTGTGGATCATGGCGTTGTCTCAGTGTCTGGAGGACTCCCCCGCCTGGCAGAGGACCGGGACCCAAAAGGAGCCCAGCAACCTGAAAGAGCTGTACAATGAACGGCACCGCCTGGCTCTGGAGACGCTGGTTTCGGAGGGTGTGGACGCGTTCATGGGCTTTTTAAAGAAGGAGAGGCTGCCGAACTTTCTGTGCGATGAGGAGATCAGACGAATCTCCAGCGCCTCCGTCGCACCCAAGTGCCTTTCCGTTGCGGGGGACGAGTCTCATTTGGAACAGTCCGGCACGCTGGACTGTTCGTCCGTCACGTATTTCCCCGAGGTCTCGGACGTGGAGCCCCCGGTGTTGGAGATGGGCTGGCCGGCGTTCACCACGGGGTCGTTCCGTGGGGTCACCCGGGCCGTCGCGCACTTCCAGCCGAGTTACGGAGAGTGCATCTACAGCTGCAAAGAGGCGGCGCGGAGGATGATCAGAAACGCGAGAGAGGTAACAGCACCGCCTCAAACACCTCCGAACACACGGGCTCCGGGACCTCCAGACGCGCACGGAGGTCACGTGGGTGCACACCTACGTACCTGGCTCAGGTGCGCGACCTGCGCGCGTGCGGACCGTTGGGGTGTGTGAGGGCGCGCAGAATAAAAAAAACGAGTAATAAACCGATTCAACGATTTTTTTTATTCGTTAATAAACCTCGATTCATTCGTTTCTACTTTGGTAACACACTAAACTGAATTCATAGACTCATTTGCATGTCATTAAAATTATATATATTTGACACTTAAAATATTTTTTAGTTTTTTTTAATTCAACCAAATTTTATAAGGGAATGAATTCATTTCATCTCATTATCTTCTGCCTAATGCTGTACTAGGGTACCTTTGTGTGTGTGTGTGGGGGGGGGGGTCAATGCCTATCCAGGTAGAACGTTTTAGGCCCTGGGCCAAAACACCCAGGACAGGGCACCAAACCATTCCACTGACTTACACAGACACGCTTTATAGGGATAATTTAGTGCAGCCAATTTTCATTTGAATCCATATTTTTGGGCTGTGTGAGAAACATTTCAGAGAACCAGAAGGAAACCCATGCGGACATGTGGAAGAACAATGAAACATAATTTATTAACAGCCCGATGCATTTAATCAGCTCATGGACCTATAAAACACTTACAGTGGATATGTTTCACAGTGGGCAAGAAAGCAAGGCCCTTAACTGTTATTGTTCGAGAGGTGCTGTATGGCTGATCCTGTACTTTAATCTCGACTGTTAAGTTGTAAGGCGCGTTTGATAAAAGTGTCTGAAAAATGATGTAATGTAACATCAGTCAAATATGAATGCAACTCTGAACAGTAATAAATATTGTGATATTGTGCACATTAATTTGATTGGACTAGAAATATATTTTATAAAATGCTGAAATTGTAAGTAACGATGCCATTTTACTAGACAAGTGCTGGGATTTAGAAAGATTTGAATAAAGATTATAGTGATGCTTCATTATATCAGTGTTCTACAGTGTAGGTGTTAAGTCTGAGATATATATTAATTATGGCATGACAAGAATGTACACTGACTTTTCAAGCTTTAAGTTTTCACTGCCAAGAGCTAAATTTGAGTTTGCAGAACTGCCAGAACTTGCCTTTTACGTTATAAAATATGAGGTTGTAAAGTTTGTGCTTTCTGTATGTGGCATGGCCTCCATCAGACTCTGTCTTCATGCTACTGGCTTTAAAAGTAAATTGAACGTTTCTTATTAAAATATGTAGCATAACAACAGCAGTATTTGTCTGTGCCAATGCCAATGCCAAAATATGTAAAGTATTGTTTGTATTTTATTGCAGGTTATCGCTATAGTAACAGACTCTCTGACCGACCTGGATATCTTTCGTGACCTGCAGGAGATGTGCACCCGGTCTCGAGTGCCCGTGTACATCCTTTTAGACCAGACATCTCTCCCTGCTTTCCTGCAGATGTGCAGAAATCTTGACGTGCGTCTCGATGAACTCCAGGTATGAAGATATGTTCATTAAACGCTGTGTTTTTATCTCATAAGTAGACAGCAGTTAGATTTAAACTGAAGACTAAAAAGTGAATATGTATGATTTTATGATTTAATCCTGGAAAGTTCGTTAGTCTGTTTATTTCAGGTATTTATTCCATTAATACTGTAATAATTTTGTGGGTGTGAACAGGTGGGTTGTGCAAACCGGAAAAGTTCCCAAATCTGCAGAGTTTACTGTCAAAAGGAGGAGAGATAATTGGCAACATCAAACCCAGACAGTTGTTACCATTTACCTGATCTGCCTGTCTCTCGTCTGCAGACTTCACCCATCACACACTCGCATCTCAAATATTTTTGTATTTAATGGTCCGTATATCGACCCTCGTACAGTCATCTGGTCCATATGTAGGTTCGCTCTCAGTAATCTGCATTTAAGGACAGTTTAAGTGATTGTTTACTATATATATATATATATATATATATATATATATATATATTATATTATATTATATTACATTGAACTGTATTGGTTTTTATTTAATTTTTTTAGAACATGAGAGTACGGACTATAACAGGATCTACGTACTACATGAGATCCGGTGCTCGCATTACTGGCAAAGTTCATGAGCGTTTCATGTTGGTTGATGGAAACAAAGTTGCTACAGGCTCCTACAGGTAACATTTAAATGTTTATGAAACTTAAAGTATCTCTTAATGATGTGTGCATTTATTTGGTTATTGCTTTTTTCTTTTTTGCTTTTTGCGGACTAAAAATAATAACTTCCAGTTTCCACTTAAAATCAGGGTTCACGTTAAATGATGCCATACCATAATACTTACTGTGCTCCTTCATTTGCTTCAGGTTCAACTGGACCGATGGTAAACTCAACAGTAGTAATCTGATAGAATTATCTGGCCAGATTACAGAGAACTTTGATGAAGAGTTTCGTATTCTCTACGCTCAGTCCCTCCCGATAAACACCAGAGCTTCTGGAACCGCTCGCAACAGCGGGATATATGATCATCTAGTTCTCAAGCCTCCAGGAACTCCTACATCCCAGCTTGCTAGGGCAGCAATTCATGAGCCAATATGCCTAACCAGCACCCCAAACAGAATTAGAGCCACAGATTTACAGGTTATCGAGCGAAACGGGCAGGTCGAAGGCAAGAAAAGCAGTCCAGGATCCGACGCCTCCACTCTTGGAGAGAACTGGATGGAGCAGGAGCTCAGAGAGGGTCTGATCGCGGCCGATGAACTTCTTGTAAAAGTGGAAGACCCTGCCGGTACCCAGAATGTGGGAACATGCACCTCTCCGGCCGCCGTGCTCTGTAACACTTCCACTCAGACCAGCTTTGTGACATCAGACAGCACGATGCAGACAGAGACGCCCACCTCGTCTCAGCAGCCCTGCCTCACGACACCAGCTGTGGCTGTCGGTGATCAGGATCCCAGCCCCACTGGTTCATCTACCTCAAGCTCCTCCCCACCCAGAGATTGTCCTGCCCCTGAGGAAGTGGGTCAGTGTCCAGTACCCAGCAATGGCAGAACTGTTCAGACAAGCAGCAACCTGAGGGAGTGCTTCTGCAAACTGACCAAAGAGCGCCAGTACCATTACTCCACCATTCGCTCCAAGCTGGATCACATGATGCTGCTGCTGTCTCATAGGAGGGAGCAGATGGATCATACAGCTCTGGCATATGGGCCTGGACTTCATGGTGTGAAGGACGGTGTTCTTATGGGGACTTGGCCACGTTCAAGGTGTCTGCAGTGAAGAGGTTGAGTACTGGATCTGGGGTGGTGGGATAAATCTGCTTCATATTTACTTTCAGTTCAGTCATCTTAATTACGTCTATCACAAGTAGGTTGTAGGAACGGACATATTTAGACAATTCAGTCAAGTTGTCTTGTGATATTTCAATGTCTTTGTTGTGCCTTCAAAGCATTTTACAATGAGCACATTGTTGGATTTTAACACAGAAGTTCATCAAGAATGAATGAGCAAATTCTAAAAGTGTATAACAAGTACAATCAGGGGTGGCACTATTATTATTAGGCATCATCACGTCAAACAAACTCCCTCCTTCTCCCCCATTTTCCTCTCCTCCACTATGTTTGGTGGAGTCTGGTCCTTTCTGGACCCTGAACAGGAAATGTTCCTGAGACATAGTGCCTAATTTTCCACCCAAAATATGTTTTTGGTTCTATTTTATGTATCTGTGTGATGCGTGTGACAAATCCAATACCTGATGTCATCCAAACCTAATTATGTTGCTACAGTCAGAAACACTGCTCTAAATCTTTGTTTTATTGTGTGTTGTAGTTTCTGAGATGTTCTTGGACCTTCCTGTGATGAATGATACAGCTGAATAGAATTCAGAGATACTTCCACTTCTAGTAAAGATGGACTTTGTAGTTCTACAATTTCAGACTGTAGTACACTTGTTTGTGTTCTACAGTACATACTGTGTACTCTGTTAGTCAGGACCCCAAAAATACCACCACAGAGCAGGTTGGTGGGTGCATTATTCCTATCCCAGCAGTGTCACTGAGGTTTGTAAATGATACTACTACAGCACTAAAACCTCCCTAACCACATCAGTGTCACTGCAGAACTAACAATAAACAATCCACTCAATAGAGAATGGAGAACCACCCAAAGAAGGGGCCTAACAAAATCAAGAACACAGATGGACTACAGTCTGTAATTGTAAAACTACAAAGTCCATCTATATGATAAGTGGAGGAAATGGATAATGGAACAAGAAGTGGGTGTGTCCAAACTTTTGACTGGTCTGAAAATCCAGCCTTTAATTAAGTAACAAAAGACATTAACATTCGTTTAAGGACATGTAAACCCTTAAACCCTAAATGCAGATGAATTAAAGGATGTAATTTATTTGTCACTTCTGCACTATTGTAACATAATTTGTTTGACCTACACTCATTGGCCTCTTGAGTTCATATTCATAATCAGTTAATAGATTGGCGCCCTCTCCTGGGGGGTTATCTGCCCAGCGCCTAAAACGTTCTCCTCTGGATGCCCTAATATTTGTGGGAAGTGGGAGATGAATGAATGAACGTGAACATGGACTAATCTTCATTTAACTTTTGGGTGGCAGTTCTGCTGCTGCTAACACTGAAGAGCAGTGTGCTGTTTTAATTGTGCAATTAAATGTCTTACACTACAGCAGCTCATGCTGCAGTCAGGAGTGGTGCCTTATATCTGGCTCTGCTGTGATGTTATACAAGATTTCCATTTACCATCGTAATACAGACAGGACACTGGAGACATTATTTAAAACTTACAAAGTATTTTGAAACTTCTCACACAGCTGCTGTAGCTAAACACCATTTTCTATTTATTTAAGATTTTTTGTTTCTGTTTCTTTCTGCATTCAGCAGTAAATGCATAAATGATCGGTTTCCTGTCTTCATTGTCATTGCAATCAGTGGGGTTAGAAATAATCCTAGGTGCCCATGTGATGTTTGTATTGTTCTCTTTTTTTTTGCTTTTGGTGATTGTTAAAAGAAAAAAAACCAACTGTCTTTTTCTCTTTCTTGTAGTTAATGCTTATTGCTGCTTTATTTTTCAGTCCAGTTATTATGCATCACATCCAGACTTTTATTTAATTGGACACCGAGCCATCTGATCTTCATATTTGTGAATTATGCTTTACACTGATAGGAGTTTATTCTGTAAATAACGGAGCTGCATATATGTTTCAGACATATCGGTTATAGCTGGTTTGGTACTAAAAAAAAAAGAAAAAAAAAGGAGAATATGTTTTGAGGTTTTTCACTGCTGAATATGCACAAGACACTTCAGCTTTTTCTGGTTAAAGTGAAACAAGGGCCTTGTGCTCGTACTGGATTGTATTACTAATTCTAATAAAGGGTTTTAAGAAGAAGCTTTTGTACTGCTTTTAATAATACAGAATACATTTTGTAAACTGGCAGCAACTGATGAAAAGCTTTTAATTAATGTATTTATTTCCTAATCAATCTATAGAGCTGTGGGCATGAAATCCATCCCGGCACTTATGGTCTGATGGATGGAGAAACACCAGAGTCAGGTCATCAGCAGGACCGATACATTCATGTGTACACTTGTATGTAGGTGAATCCAGTGTCATTACTTCTTTTTTGTTTGACTTTTTGTTCCTCTCAATGTTTCGTTGTCTGATGTCTTATTCTTTTTAGCTGTTTCCTTTAGAGGGCGCCACAGCAGATTATTATTCCCCATATTTGCCTGTTCTGACTTCACTACGTTATTTTTCCTCCCTCATCCACTCTTCTTTGACCTTTCTCGCCTTCTCTCAGCTGTTTTTTTTCATCCTCAGCATTCTTTTATTAAAAAAGGTTTTCCCTTTTTTTTTAATAAATCACATCTCGTTATCTTTTGCTTAATCCTATACTAGGGACTAGGGTAGCAGTGGGGATCCCCATACCCATCCAAAACATTTTAGGCACTGGGCAGACACCCAGAACAGGATGCCAATCCATCAATGCACACACACACACACTAAATAAGGGCAATTTGGAACCTTCAAATGTATTTACCTTCAATCCATGTTTTTGGACTGTGGGAGAAAACTGGAAAACCCCACACAGACATGGGGAGAACACGAAAACCCCACCCAGACTGGGATTCAAACCTAGATCCTCAGTACTGAGCAACAAACATACTAATTACTAAGTCCCTTTTTTATTTATCTCTTTAATAAATTCTGTAATCAGATAAATAGAGCTTAAAATAAACATTTGAATTAATTAGGGTTAGTTTAATTACATTCTAATTACTCTTATGAGTGTATAATATATATGTTTTATCAGTTCAGGTGGTGTCTGATATTATTGCGTAATTTCTCATGTTATTGCAACATTATTTTTTCCTTTTACCCTGCAGAGGGCGCAATTTCTCTACCTTTTGCGACTTACCTGCTGAAGTTCCTTTTAGTTATGTGTAATCACTTTATAAGCAATAAGAATTTAAAGCATCTTTTTTTTAGCAGAATTTTAACATTACACTGGAAACATTAAAGGTTAAACCGTACCGGAGCCGGGGTTTGGTTTTGCTCACCTGAATTCTGGATGCAAAGATAAAAACCATCCTAAATAGAGCTCCCTCAGTTACCATGACAACTTTTTGTTAATTCACAACCTCAGAACGAACAAACTCTTTGCATGTTAAAGTTGTTGACCCGGGTTGGAGGGTGATGAAGTGGTTAGCACTTTTGCCTCGCAGCAAGAACGATGTGGTTTCAGTTCTAGAGCAGAATGGAAAAAGGTTCCTTCTGGGTGCAGACTGCATCTGTTTCCTTAAAAAGCTGTAATGACCTCACAGTTAAAAAAAAAAAAAAAAAAAGAATATGCCAATAGATTAAATTCATTTGAATTAATTCATAAAAATTTGCTGGCACGGTGGCTTAGTGGTTTTCATGTTTTCTTCCAAGCACTGGAGATCTAGGTTCGAATCCCTATCTAGGTGGCGTTTCCATGTTTCAATGTCCGTGTGGGTTTCCTCAGGGTTTTCCGGTTTCCTACCACAGTCCGAAGACATAGGTTCAAGGTAAATTTAATGCTCCAAATTGCCCCATAATGTGTAGGTTTGTGTGTGTGTCTGTGTGAGTGAGTATGTGCACAGCGATAGATAGATGCCCTGTCCTGGGTGTATCTGCACAGTGCTTCAAACCTGAATGGGCATGGGGGACCGTCCTGCGAACCTAGAATAAGATTAAACGGAAGATAATGAATTAATATTTAAATGCCTTCTAAAAAAAGTCATATTTTATTATATTTCGAAAGTTGCTCTGGTGAACGAGGTGGAAAATAGGTGGAAAATAAATCTTCAATGTGTCCAAAAAGAGAACTGACTCGTTCATTCCACGAGAGAGGTTCTGTTTCTGTAGCAGCTGTTCAGCTTTATGTTTTTTAATGTGCAGAACTGATGCCAAACAAAAGTCACATTATCAGTTGATTTGATTTACGGAGTTGGCTGATGTCGCTTCCAAGAGTCAGAATAGAATGTTTAGGTTTTAACAAAGATCACACTGTTCCACACAGTGCCAAATCAGTCCTACCTGTTTGGACCAGAGTACCAGGGATGTTACGAAACCTTCAGGTGGCTGTGTGTTTTTCTGAGAACAGTAGTTTCTCTTTGGTATCATGCGTTTATCCGTGATGTGATCAGATCAAACAGGAATAGAAAGTAGAGATCAGCATATTATCAACATGAAATTAGGGATTAATGATATTCTCTTTGTGTGTGTGTTTCCTATACAAACCTACGCCATTGCTTTGATTAGAATTCTCCAGTTTCCTCCCACAGTCCAAAAACATAGAGTTACAAGTCAATTGAGTTCTCCAAATAGCCCCATATAGAGTGTGTCTGTGTGTGTGAGTGTGTGCCCAGCGATAGATTGGCGGCCTGTCCTGGGTGTATCTGCCCAGCGCCCGAAACGTTCTCCCCTGGATGGGCATGGGGAACCTGCCCGAAACCCTAATATAGGATAAAGCGGAAGATAATTAATAAATGAAGAATAGCTGCATGACTGTATGTGTTAAAATGGATTTATAGTGATATTTTTTTTAAATAGACACTTGATTATATACACAGTCTGTACCTTAGCGTCCTACAATGTTCACTGTACCTGAAGGAGGAAGAGTCCCCCACTCTCGAGGAGCCTCGGTCCTCACAAAGCAAAACAAAACTAGAGAGTTCAGACACAATGTGCTATTGTAAATAAGCTCTACATAAATAAATGAACTTCAACTTGAATGAATAAACTATTAGTTATCAAAACTGCTAATTATAGTCTGGTTTAGTTAAAACTGCTCATTCATTTGTTCTTACAAGTCCGTTAATTCACCTCGTGTCCTGTGTAGTTAATAACAGTAGCATAAGTGGTAATGTATTACTATTTATTTGGTCCTGTTTAGTCACTGCAGTGTTAACGAGTAACCGGGGAAGAACGGTGTCAGTTGTTACACAACATGTTAAAGCAGCAAAAGCAACGCTCGAAAACATGGCAATGAGGAATTAATTTACTAAACGAGAATGTTGTAATTCTATTATATTTATAGAAAGCACCTTAAAACCGCATCTCGAAACATTTAGGCATTTTAACAATGTCAGTATGTTAAACCTGTAGTTGTGACGGAGGAGCCAATAAGCTTAACTTAAACAAGCAGGCATGCGAATCTGAATAGCAGGCCTGTCTATATGCTTTACCTCATTAGTCACTTCATAAAAGTCACTTATAGACTTACAACAGTAAAACCCCTGCAGTTTCCCTTTAGGGATCTTCTTCTGGTTCTCAAATCTCCTACATGGATCCTGTATTACTGTCTTGTGACGGAGAGTATATTAAGAAATGTCATAACATATTTTATGGTGGCAGAGGAAAAGTGTAGTTAAGCTCAGTTTTATTCCAGATCGTACATTTATTTTATCATACATTATTCATCTTTAGAATCATCAAGCTGAGTAAAAAGTGCAGAGCCATACTTAATGTTCTTTGCCTGAAGTATATGGGGAATTCATTAATCTGCCGCATGCCTTGGTGAGACGTCTATTTCTATGCCTATCTCTACATTAAGAACTGTTCTATTGTCTGCAAATTTGGGCCATCCCCTCGCACCCTTTACAGATTTAGTTGTGATACCAAATCCTGTAATGGATTATTCTAATACTGTTCTATTGTCTGCCGAGTCTGGCAACGCTGACTGGAGCGTTTAGATATTTTAGGTATTTGTCAAGCAAAGCATGTAGACTCTAATGACCAAAGGAGAAATTAAAAACAAGGGGACAGATGTAACCACGTTTTTATGAGCTCCAGATGACAATTATGTGTTATGGTCTCTTAGACACCATGGGGGTGTCTCTGGCTACAACCTCCTGTTTTTAAAGTGGAAGGCAAAGGACAAAATGCTTAATGCTTCTGGCTAAACGGTAGTGCATTTATACGCTAATAAACCATATGCCTTAAGCAAAGCCAGTAAAGTTTGCCTTATTGCACTTCTGAGGTCCTATGGCAGCATATAAATTAGTTTGAAATTCCTGAATGTTGTCAAAAAGAGGAAGTTGCCAAACTTAGGAAGCTAGGCATAGGTGACATAGCAAGTCATCATCTGGTAAGAAGGTCTTTTTAGAGTAAACCACTAGGTTTACCATGCAATCAGTGAGAGAATGAGTCTGAGAAACAGAATATGAGAGAACCTCTCTGGCCCCAACCATCAAGTTGGGATACTTTAGATAAAGGCATCTTCTAAATGATTGTAAGTAATATAATAATATAATTTAATTGATGTCAATGTGAACCATACAGACAGTACTGAAACTGTTCTGTATGTGTATATGTTCTGCATCTATGTACCTTTTCTAATTTAGAAGAAGTCACTTGAGTGGGATGTGTTATGAGTACTATATGAGTACAAACTAAATCTTACTAAGGGAAGGAAACATGCTCCAATCAAGAGTGGAACATTTAATGCAGTACATTGTCTTCCACTTTTGTATGTTCCCTTAATTCCTACACTGTCATCATTTGGTAATTCACTTTACGAGCACTGAATTACTCACTCTCTTATATAACCTTCTTAAAATGGAAGATTATGAGTCCTGTTTAATTAAACACTGTGTACAACTTCGGACCTAAAACTAAACGAAACCACCTGCGTTGTCCGTACACGCTTTAATTTAGCGGTTTTTCTTTTTTTCATTTTAAACAGTACTTTTCTTTTAAGCAGGTTTAAAGAGTCTAAACGCAATATTTGCCCATTATTAAAGCTTCCTGTGCAAACTGCACTTTATTTATTAAGCTTGCAGTGCAAACAGAGATGTATTCACCAAATTAGGCTCATATGTACCATTTTATGCATTTCCTGACGGTTGAAAACAACAATGCTTCTGGTCTTTGCAAAGGAAAATTATGTCCATGTTTATTTGCATACAGAGTGGGAAAGTGAGATACAAACGCAGGCGGCCATTTGAGACACATCTCTATTCTACATTTCTACAATAATATCGGTGTGAAAAATTTGTTTTGTGGAACGGCCAAATGTGGGCCGTCCACTCGGGATGGATGTTAATGACTGAACAGGACCGTTGACGCTAACTTCTTTTCTTCCCTGCGTTTATTATTAAAATAATGGACTTTTTAGAACAAAGCTTAGGAAGTATTTGTCGCATTATGCTCAGTTCATTTCCCTCAGCTTGTTTATCAACAGCACCTTGACGCTTAACTAAAAAGACTAGGTGTTGATGCGTTTCCTCCATGTGACTGACGGAGAATCAGCTTTCCCACACCACAGCCGAATCTTTCTGCAGACTCAGTGTTTTGCAAATCATGTGTGTGTCTAAATACTTCTTCTTTATGGTGGCTTGAGAGGGTGAGGCATTCTATTCTTCCTCAAATGATAAGTGTGTTGCTGCCCATATTTACTCCTTCATCGTATCATCATCATCTCTCTCTCTCTCTCTCTCTCTCTCTCTATATATATATATATATATATTTATATATATATATATATATAGAGAGAGAGAGAGAGAGAGCGAGAGAGAGAGAGAGAGAGAGAGAGAGAGAGAGATAGATAGATAGATAAATTGATAGATAGATAGGTGTGTATGTTTCTATATTCATTCATTCATTATCTCCCGCTTTATCCTCTATTAGGGTCGCGGTGGGGTTCCCCATACCCATCCAGGGGAAAACATCTTGGGCGCTGGGCAGATACACCCAGGACAGGGCGCCAATCCATCGCTGGCACACACTCACACAGACACACTCTATATGAGGCAATTTTAAGAGAATTTAATTGACTTGATCCATGTTTTTGGACTGTGGGAGGAAACCGGAGAACCCGGAGGAAACCCACGCAGACACGGGGAAAACATGGAAACTCCACCCAGATGGGGATTCGAACCGGGAATCCCTAGTGCTGAGAGGTGAACGTGCTAACCACTAAGCCACCGTGCCGCCACATGTTTGTATACGTATATATATATTCATTCATTATCTCCCGCTTATCCTCTATTAGGGTCGCGGTGGGGTTCCCCATGCCCATCCAGGGGAGAACGTCCCGGGCGCTGGGCAGATACACCCAGGACAGGGCGCCAATCCATCGCTGGGCACACACCCACTCACACACACACACTCTATAGGGGGCAATTTTGAGAATTCAATTAACTTGTTCCATGTTTTTGGACTGTGGGAGGAAACCGGAGAACCCGGAGGAAACCCACGCAGACACGGGGAAAACATGGAAACTCCACCCAGATGGGGATTCGAACCGGGAATCCCTAGTGCTGAGAGGTGAACGTGCTAACCACTAAGCCACCGTGCCGCCTATATATATATATATATATATATATATATACAGACACAAAATAAACACTCATATATCTATCCATATATATGTGTGTGTGTGTATACTATATATATATATATATATATATATATATATATATATATATATATATATATATATATATATATATATATATATATATATATATATATATATATATATATATATATATATATATATATATATATATATATATATATATATATATATATAGAGATATATAGATATAGATATAGATATATAGATATAGATATAGATATATATAGTGGCAGATGTTACTCAATGAAATTTGCTATTGAGTTATTGATTAATCATGTAATCACCTGACCTGGACCTGTCCAAACATGTTTGGGGCAGATTAAAGGCAATTTTAACTGTTTTAACTGTTAACGTTCTGTCATTTCCTCAGAGTTCTAATAATCATAAGTGTTCGATGTTATGCAAAGCTTCAGGTGGGGGATGATGGTTAAAGCTTGTATAAAGGCTGAAGGACGTCGAAGGACGCAGTGCATGCCAGAGCCTGGAGAAAGCCTGGGAGCTAAGGCTACAGGTGCAGGGACTGTGGGAAGACTTGCTTTACCTCTTCATCAGCTATCAAAACAAACATACGGTGGTGCAACGAGACAAGAGAGTGTTTGGTTACAGCGCAGTAAGCTCATCAGAGCTGCCAGTAACGCCACTATTGACTGAATGATGGACCTAAATCTAAATCAACTGCTTCTACATTTCAAAACAATTATGGTTGACCATTTTATTTTTTTGTCCTGTGGTCAGAAGTCTAGTGTCAGCTAAAACATGTCCTGTTTGGTGAAAGTCTGAACAGGTGAAGATTGAAAATGCTGATAACTAGACGAGAGAACCAGATCGTATGAAGAGTCCTGTGGGAAAGTGCCTTGTGTCTCGTCCTCGTGTCCTTCAGCTGCCAGCATCTTTTTGGACACTGACTGATTATCAGATGATCAGAAGTAATAGAAGCCTGTATTTTCCACAGATTCCACAAATTTGAAGCAGGTCCTGCTCTTGTGATTTACTTTGTGTTTGTGGACTCAGGAATGCAGTAGGATCAAAGGTTCACCCAAACTGTTGTAATGTCTTATCTCAAAGGCCAATAAACACAATGCTGTTGGTGATTTCTTAGAGCTTTTCAACAAAAAAAAGTTGAAATGGGATCCAGACTTCACAATGTGTTTTAAAGTTTGAAAATAATTGTGAATATTAATGCTTGTGAAAAAAGTCAGAAATATAAAGGAAACCAGAGACACAGACATGGGACATTGGGAGAAAATTCAAACTCTACCCAGATCGGGATTCGAACCTGGATCCCCAGCACTGAAAGACGGTGTTTAATTAAAATTAATTATTTTAAAGATAAACATTTGGACCATTTGGTTGCAGGTTCTCATTGCACCTCTTTTAAAGTCCTTTATAAAATAAAAGCCAATTTGCATAAAATAAAGTGTCTAAATCATTCCATCATTAAATCAACACGGTTTGAAATTTCTATATGGTTTATAAGCACCTTTTGATTTCTGGAATGCAGCTTTGATGTAAATGAGCTCATAATTGTCACATTTAAAGTTCTTCAAGTGAGTAAATTAGATCAAGTGAGTAAATGTGACATTAGCTCCAAAACAACAAGAAAATAAGGACAAAGGATGCAAAATGGGGCTAATCATTAGTAAAGCAACTTTTTCATGCAAAACAACCCTGCCGTTGGACTTTAAATAAAGTGGTTTGGGAGGAATGCTCCCTGATGGAGCTAAGAGCTGACACATGATTTAATTCATTATTCGATAACTTTTTCTAGTTAATCAGCTACACTGACGACATTGTTTCACATGTACATAATGTGAGTGGATTATACATTCTCCCTGCAGCCCCACTGTTATGACACATTTCCTCCGTGGCTGAAGTCAACGTTCCTACAGATTTGGTTGATGCATCTTCTTGAAGGCTGTCCGAGAAATTTTCACACCTGTGAACTCTGCTTAATGTTACTCGGGAAATTACCAGGAATCTGATCTTTAACAGTTCCTCTGCCTTGCAGGGTCGACTTATTAAAATGCAGGAAACAACACTTTACTTGACTCCTGTTACCATAAGCACCAGCCCCTCCTTGAGCTGTAACGGGAATGGCAACATTTAAAACAACAGGGTGTCTTTTGGGGGTTTTTTTGTCTTAAAATATAAAAAAACTACCATGGCCATTTAAAAAAAACAGCTAAATAGAAAAAACAATTTAGGTTTGAGGTCAGAACGGAGGGAGAGAGGAAGCAGGACTTTCTGGGTTCTCTTTACTGGGTCATGTGCCGCTGTGTTAAGGAAATGTGCAAAGTATTCATGTTAATGCCCCAAACCACACATCTGCTTAAGTCACATAAACATAAGCGATAGAGTGAGGGACAAATCGAGAATGGAAACAGAAAGAATTGTTTTGTGGCCAAACTTTCCTGCTCGTCATCTCCATATCATGACTTTGTTTTATAAATATACAGAGTGCAGTAGAACGCTCAGATATCAGTGAGTCATGGTTAGCCTTGAACATCTCACAGACTTGCTACATGAAGTAACCCTCACATGCCTCAGCAGAGCCAGCAAAAGCTGATGAATAGAAAAATAACCCACAACAGTTTCTACGGTCAATGTTTAACAGTAAGGGAATGAATCACGGCCAACAGATTATTGTTGTAACGCCGAGCACAGTGACAAGTGGACGTCCTGAACGGAAACCACCATCGCATCTGCTCTGCATTCCTCCTATTCATCTCGCTTCACTCTTACCCAGTGTCACTTGACCAAACCCCATTTAGGAAGTGAAAGAGGAAGCTGCCTTCATCCCTGTCCATCCCTGCAGCCGCACTCATGCAGCAGTTCACGTGAAGAAGGACGCAGACAGGACATTAGAGCTGTCCATGCAACTGTGGCAAAACAACCTGAAAGCAAGTACAGGCTGGTTCAGACCAGACTAGTTCTGCTTCTGAGGTCAGACACTCTGGACAAACTGGAATTAAAATGTTAGGCAGGGAATGGTTTCACACTAATGGATCTGACAATTCATTAAAAGCGAACATATTTGTCTAAAATAAAGACATTTAAATATCTACTTTTTTGTGGCAAGAGATTAATACCATTTAATACCTATTAAAGCGTTATGTTGTTAATACCATGGATACCATTTTCAAATGTTTTTTATTTATATAGAGCTTTTATAATGGTAGCAAATAAAATTTGTTTACAAGGACGAAACCTTGTGAGGATTTCTTGTGAGAGAATTTTATACTATTCCATCATGCCACCATACTTACCATTCTGTTTATTTTAACAAATGTATCCAAATTGTAGTTATTCAATTGCTTTGATTTGACTACTTGTGATTCTTGTGAAATACATCTCAACTAGTTTTAAACCACATTTTCCCCATTATTTCCTGTTTTATAATAAACTTAAAATAGATCCATGGGGGTGGGGTGCATCAGCTGAAACTTATCTAGAACCTCAAATATGCTAGAACCACAGATATCAGTGAACAATCTGTGAGCTTTTTTAATGTGGTTGACTTGCCGGTGTGTTTGCCAGTAATCACAGGTTCTGTGTTTTGCTTTCTTTTAGTTTATGGTGCTACTTCTTTCCTGTAATATCTCACTCTCTTAAATTTTTTATGTGGGGTCAAGGTTTCATGTAAATGTAAGAGGGCTGCACGAACAGCTGCAATCAAACTGTGCCAAGACTGAAACTCACCGGAATTATATGTAATGTCATGTGAAAGGAGGCCTGAGTCATAATAGAGTGACTTTCCATGCACTGTTATTACAAACAGTTTTCCCAATTAGTACATAGCACTGGCAGGAAAGGTTCATGGTTCCCAGTGTAGTTCTTATCACAGTATGTGCTATATGTCTCTGTATTTGAACTGATTGTTGCGACATGCTGTATATTTCTTATACATTTTTGTTAAACATGTTTATGTTATACACATATGTAAATATATATATATACATACATATATATATATATATATATATATATATATATATATATATATATATATATATATATATATATATATATTCATTCATTCATTATCTTCCGCTTATCCTCTATTAGGGTCGCGGTGGGGTTCCCCATGCCCATCCAGGGGAGAACATCTCGGGCGCTGGGCAGATAGACCCAGGACAGGGTGCCAATCCATCGCTGGGCACACTCTTATTAACCCTTTTTTATATAAATTAACTGTGATTAATTACCATGAGTTCAATTTCTCTAGCCACACCCACGCCTGATTACTGACTCACATGTTCTCAATCAAGAAATCAATTAAAAAAGACCTGAGAAAGTGAAGTAGTCCAAAACATACTCAAAAGCTGGACATCATGCCAAGATCAAAAGATCCAACGTGTGAAATAAAAAGTAATTGAGATCTATCAGTCTGAAAAAGGTTATATTGCCATCTTTAAAGACTTCAGTGAACCAAACCAAGAGCCGATTTCACAAATAGTGAAAATGTGGAACAGTGGTGAACCTTTTCAGGAGGGGCTAGCCGAACAAATTTACTTCAAGAGTGCAGTGATGACGCATGCAAGAGGTCACAGAAGAGCTCACAACGACGTCCAAAGAAGTGCAGGCCTCACTTGCCTCAGTTAAGGTCAGCGTTCATGACTTTACTTTAAGAAAGACACTGGGCAAAAATGGGCTGCATGGCAGAGTGCCAAGACGACAACATACACATACACACACACACACACACACACACACACACACACACACACACATACATACACACACACACACACACACACATATATATATATATATATATATATATATATAGATAGATATATAGATAGATAGATAGATAGATAGATAGATAGAAATATATGACATAATGTGTATTTCTCATTCATATGTATGTGTATATATATATATATATATATACACACACACACACACATATATATATATATATATATATATATAATGTGTGTGTATATATATATATATATATATATATATATATATATAATGTGTGTGTATATATATATATATATATATATATATATATATATATATATATATATATATATATATATATATATATATATATATATATATATATATATATATATATATATATGTGTGTGTGTATGTGTTTACGTATATGAACTGACACAGGCATCCATAAATGTGCTTAGTTTATTTCATAATTAGAACACGTTACCCTTTCCACGTCCTGCTCGCTCTCTCTCTCTCTCTCTCTCTCTCTCTCTCTCTCTCTCTCTCTCAGGGAATCAGACACCTTCAACTGAGCGCTGACTCAGTAGCTTTCTCCTTCTCCTAAAGACAAAGGGAGGGTGGAGGAGGGCTGCAGTGGACACACACTCATCACGTGCACTAAAGAAAGTGTTTGATAATGACTTTGCATGCTTGCATGAAGTGGTTTGAGTCAGTACACTCATTCGATTATTCATCTATTTGCAAAACACTCTGCGCTCCAGAGCTTTAAAATAAATATGCTGATAATCCACATACGGGTGCTTGTGACTTATTTGGACATGATTTCCGATAAAGCGACCAACCTGCAGTGTGAATCCACCTCAGAATGTTATACATAGTCCCATATTATTAACAGACAAGTCTCTGGAATTACGTCAATTATTTAAGGATTTAATGCTGTGTATTTTGCTTGATGTTAACATTTTAGAAAATAGTATCTTAGTAATAATGTTTTAAAAACAAGCAATAAATGTCCCAGATATGATTCCTGGGAAGGTAATTTAGCCATGTGAATAACTTGTGACCAGTCTAAGATTGTACCTATAAGTGTGTATAGAACGCTTGAAGTTGCAATCCTCTGTGACCCTGATCAGATGAAGTCATTAATATGGTAAAACTTTGTATATGGTACTTAGTTGGTAGCTTTTTCTAAACCTTTTATAAATTCATTCATTTATTATCTCCCGCTTTGTCCCCTATTAGGGTCGCGGTGGGGTTCCCCATGCCCATCCAGGGGAGAACGTCTCGGGCGCTGGGCAGATACACCCAGGACAGGGCTCCAATCCATCGCTGGGCACACACTCACTCACACACACACTTTATATGGGGCAATTTTGAGAATTCAGTTGACTTGATCCATGTTTTTGGACTGCGGGAGGAAACCGGAGAACCCAGAGGAAACCCACGCAGACACGGGGAGAACATGGAAACTCCACCCAGTTGGAGATTCGAACCGGGAATCCCTAGCACTGAGAGGCGAACGTGCTAACCACTAAGCCACCGTGCCGCCCCCTTTTATAATCTTTAATATATTTTGCCATTGGGCTTCACAGTGGGGTTTTCCTTCAATAGCCCAAAAACATGGATTTAAAGTGAATTGGTTGCTCTAAATTCCCTATATTTATAAGGTCCTTATATATATATAGTGTGTGTGTGTGTGTGTGTGTGTGTGTGTGTGTGTGTGTGTGTGTGTGTGTGTGTGTCCCCGAAATATTATCTCCTGGATGGGCATGGGGAACCCCCGTGACCCTAGTAAAGGATTAAGCGGGAGATAATGCGATAACATGCCACCATGCCATCCAAATGCACACTGACAATGAGATCATGTGTTAATGTAACTGTTACATCATTTATTTTTATGTAACAAAATAAATATATATGTATAAACAGAAAACGTCTAGCACAAGGTATCCCACTTAACAGTGTTATAGTGTCATGCTGTTTATACTGTAACCACTGTGATACTGAGCTAAATCTAATGTTATTTTGTGCCTCTGGCAGTTGGACTTATTGTTTGGAACAGTTTTGGAGTATTAAGTACGAAATGCAGATTTATAAACATATTTATTATTAGTGAAAAATGAAAAGTGCAATATAATTATATTATATTATTATAATTAATATTATTACAAATTATATATGCAACTAATTCAGGAGGTTAATAATAAAAATTGAGTGCTGGTCTTATTCAGAGGTCGGACACCAGGGTCAAATTCCATGTTTTATTGATTTTCTGAGTTAAATAAATTTCTTTCAAAGGGATTAGACTTCTGCACACTTGAATTGTGCTGTTACTATTTATTCATATGTTTTAATATGCAAACAAATTAGCACATGAATATTTAAAGATTTATTCTTTTATTCTTTTTATTCTTCTTTATTCTTAAAGTAAATTCAGCTAAAAGGAGCAATTATTCATGAAGATTTGAAGTAAAATTTTGTTAAATACATCACTTATCAAGATTAATAAGTGACAATAAGAAAATCAACAAAGCATGGGGTCTAATTAAAACAGGGGTGGGACTATTTAAGGTTTTGTGTAAAGTTTTATATTTTTAACAGAGTAACAGTTTCTCTGAAGGGTACCTAAGTGTATGTCACATGCACATTAACACCCTGGTCTGTCTATGCTTTTTAAAATATTTGATGCTACATTATTTTAAAAATGGCTATTTATGAAATTTACTAAATTCTATTGTACAGGTCGCTATTGTGCATCGTGTCCAAATCTTTTTTATTTTGTTCATGAGAAATATGTCTGATTTGGTGCATTTGGTGTCGTTACAGAATGTATTTTTAATTGATATATTTAGTTGTTAAACCATGCAACATTCTAATTGTAAATTTAAAAAGCTAACACTTCCATGTTTTTAAGACATTTTAATTCTATACTCCTGTTTAAAACTCACCTTCACAAGTTACGACATGGCTTCATTTCGTTATTCACCCTAAATCTGAAACATGTTCAAAATGACACTTTACATTCCAGAAATTGACTTCCTCTTTATTTTACCAGGGAATAATATGCAACTAATTCATGCGAAGTAAGAAGCTGGAAATGTTGAAACCGGATTTCCTGATATTTCATTTTTTATATTGATTACAAATCATTTCATAATTTTTACTTAGTTTTATGAAATGTTTTACTTTAAAAACCTAAAATCAGTGAAAAACAAATCAAATCTGTTTTTAAAGTGATCTAAAGCCATTGAATTCTATTTAAAAAAAAAAGCCTTAAACAAATAACATTGCTCTTGTTATTGCTTCCACTTTATTATAAGAGAGTTTACACATAAATTCTAAATGCTGGTTAGAAGAATTTATTCCATTATCTGTGATAAAACAAAAAAAATATTGCAGCAGATTTTTCTTTTGGGAAACAAAACAGTTTTTTAATGGCATCTGTCTTAAGTAAATCATCTGACATCTTTATTTTCAACTGTGATTTTTACATTAGATGTAAACAAAGACATTTTACCCAAGAACCAGAATCCAAATGTTTTAAAAGTCTTTATACAGACTTACAAAGAACTTATATCAGACTGTGATAACAGTGGTTAAGGTGAAGAGAGGATCAAATGTTTCTTTAATAATCCTTGTGATATCACAAGTCCTTGTGGTGCACTATTGAAGTGCCAGATCCATTTGCAGTGTTTTCCCCTGAGGAGACTTACTGATGGCTCACAAACAGAAGACCATAAATGTTTATATGGCAGGTTCCTGCTACATTAAAGGAATAATTGTTAAGTTCACTGTAGCACTCCATTCCTCCATAGGTTCTTCAAAAAATGGACATATCCCTTAATAATTTTTATGAGGTCATTATTTTTTAAAAGCTCTCCCACGTAAAAATGTAATGCCTTTAGATAATTATCCCTGCCTGCGGTATTATTCTATATGGCCTAAAGCAGGACACCTGATCGTACACATTTTTTTTTTTTTTTTTTTTGCATATTCGGACAATTCCGAAACCATCTACAGTTTCTAGCTATAAAAGTCTTCATGGCACCTGCGAAGATATCAGTGTGAGTCTGTGGGAATCTGTAGCTACTGAGTCAAACATGCATTTGCGAGGTCAGACACAGGTGCTGGCCAAGAAGATCATTCCAGAAAACAATCCAATGAGTGCAGGTCATTGATTCATTCACACCAAGCCGTTCAAACTATGTTTACAGAACTCAGTAAATATGGAAAAGGGGCTCCAACAAACTTAGCACACAGCTGGAAGCATATCAAAGTCTGAATTGTCTGTATGCTGCAGTTTGGCCATCACTCCCAGACTAATAATAAGGTCAACTTCAGGGACCCTTTTGCCCCCACTGGAGTCCAGTCGTAGCAGTGAGACCTACGCCTGCAGAGGCGGTAATAACGACTTCTCGCCGACCGCAGTGTTGCGCTGCTGCTGCTGCTGAGCACTGACGGCGTTCAGTCTCTCACACTTCAGTCTGTAGGCGTCTCTCTCTCGCACCAGGCGCCCGAGCTGGAGCTTCAGCTCCTCCACCTGCGCCACCAGGTTGGTCTTCTCGTGCTCGAGCAGGTGCTTCTGCTGCACGCGTTTGTGCCGGCACGACTGCGCGTAGCCGCGGTTCTTCAGCGTGCGCCGCTTCTGCTTCAGGCGCGCCACCTCGTCTTTGCTTATGCCGCGCAGATGGCGGTTGAGCTCCCGCACGGACATGGACATCAGCTGCTCGTCCGTGAACCGACTGTCCACGCCGGCGCCCCCGCGCCTCCTCTGCGGCGCGCTCGGAGACGGCAGGCCCGCGGTGGAGCGCTCGCATGCGGGAAAGTAGTCGTGCACGGTCGGGCGGCTTTGGAGCGCGTCGGCATGGTGAGGCACTCCGGAGTACATGGCGGGACACTGCTGAGCGCTCGGAGTTTGGCCGTGGAAGCCCCGGTATCCGTCCAACTCCGCGGGGAAGACTTGGGGTTGGAGGTGAACGGGGAGGTGGCCGTGCATCGCGGCGTACTCTTCGCCCGCGTCCTCGGCCGTCATGTCTAAAGCGTTGGCGTCGTGCGGCGGCGGGTAGGCACTCGTGCTCATGGCCCAGTAGAGCTCCTCGGCGCCGCTTCTCGGTGCGCCGGGACTGAAGCCCGGGGACGAGGGCACGGAGCTGCACGGGGTGCTCAGCGGGCTGGTGGAAACCGAGCCCGGGACGCGGTCGCCGCACAACTGCGTGAAAGAGCCGAGCGAGCCGGGCGCTGCCTCCTGCTTCACTTCCAGCCTCATCACGTCGAAGTCGTTGTAATCCAAACTGCCGAGCTCGAGGAGAGTGTGGTGGTCCGCCATCGCTTTAACTGCGCGGAGATCTCGCATGCAAAGTCAAGGCTCTCAGGCGTTTAGAAAGTCGGAGCATTAGCTGAAAATCGCATTAGCTCTGGATTTTCGCTGAAGGACTTCTGACTCAGTGGAAATCGCACCACATCAGCACAAGTGTGATCGCAGTGTGTAAAACTGCTGATGCCTCCCACAGCTTTTAAACGCTGCAGCGCAAACCAAGGGACGCCCCTTTCTGTCAGCCAGTGACGCGGTAAACCCTGTAGTCCTCCACCAGAGAACCGAGGCATGTGCAGAAAGTGGTGTCTAAGCGAATACTGGGGAGAAGGTAGCTGCATGGCATTGAATAGTAGCCTTACAGCCACCAAGTTCGACCATTTTATTGCTTCTATTAGGGTCCCCATGCCCATCCAGGGGAGGACGTCTCAGGCTCTGGGCAGATACACCCAGGACAGGGTGGCAATCTATCACTGGGCACACACTCACTCACTCACTCACACAAACACACTATATACGGGGCAATTTGGAAAATTCCATTGACTTGCTCCATGTTTTTGGACTGTGGGAGGAAAGCGGAGAACCTGGAGGAAACCCACGCGGAAACGGGGAGGACATGGAAAACCCATCCAGATTGGGATTCGAACCTGGAATCCCTAGTGCTGAGAGGCAAACGTGCTAACCACTAAGCGCCCGTGCCACACCCAAGTTCGTCCAGTTGTTTTTATTCACTTAACAAACTGTCAACATGCTTGTGGATAATTAGGTTCTTTCAGGGGTTTTCTTTTAGAGTGCAATCACACATACTCAATAATACACAAAACATGGAGGCATATAATAATGAATGCATAATGAATGCATATAAGTACAAAGTGCCATATTTTGCCTATTGTGCTGACAATACATACACATTTGAACCATCCATGCAGTAAAACACACACTTACGCACATGGGCGGTTGGCAGTGCCTGGGGGGCAATTGAGGTTGGGTGCCTTCAGATTGGATTGGATTCTTGGTGGGACCGGGAATCAAACCGGAGGTCGCAAGGCTGATTTCTTAACAACATCCTACACCTGCCCCCTCAAAATCCAACCATCCTTCTTCCGATTAATTCTGTACTAGGGTTCTGGGGAAGCCAATTTATTGCTGGGCAGACACTCACTCACTCACTCACTCACTCACACAGACACACTCACACAGACACACTCACACAGACACACTCACACATCAATTCACCTTGAATCCGTGTTTTTGGATAATGGAAGGAAACCAGCGAAGCCCACGTGGACATAGGGAGAACATGGAAATGATTTTATATTGGCTTAGTTTTTTTTTTTTTTTTTGTACTTCATTATAAAAAAAAAACACACCAATGGACCTCATTCCGCTATCTGAATAGCAAATATTAGTCTCTATATGTTCAAAAACTTGACTTAATTTACCTTGTTCTCAGGGATTCAGCTCTGAGGACTAATAACCACTGCTCCACTACTCCGTGATTAATTTTTTTGCTCTCTGGAGTTTTACCTTTTTGTTTTTTTAAACAACAATGAGCCTTAAAATGGTCATCTGTTGTAGCCCATTCATGCGAAAGAACACGATGTTGTGCTTACAGACATGTTTTTTGACAAGCCAGTGTAAGATCTGGCTGCAGTTTGCTTGAATATAAATTAGAATGCTCGTTGATATCACATTCAAAAACCATTCCATTGGTTTACATTTACAGGATCCCTTTTCTTAAAATATTTGTCTATAATAATGCTATTTTCAGTTTACATTTCACCCTGTTTTGTGAGGAAATTTCATAAGGCGGAGGCACGGTGGCTTAGTGGTTAGCACGACCGCCTCTTAGTGCTAAGGATTCCCGGTTCAAATCCCAATCTGGGTGGAGTTTCCATGTTCTCCCGTGTCCGCGTGGGTTTCCTCCGGGTTCTCTGGTTTCCTCCCACAGTCCAAAAACATGGATCAAGTCAATTGAGTTCTCCAAATTGCGTTTGTGTGTGTGTCTGTGTGTGTGAGTGTGTGCCCAGCGATAGATTGGCGCCCTGTCCTGGGTGTATCTGCCCAGCGCCCGAAACGTTCTCCCCTGGATGGGCATGGGGAACCCCTCTCGCAACCCTAATATAGGATAAAGCGGAAGATAATGAATGAATTAATTAATTTCATAAGGCTGGCAGTTTTAGAAAAAAAAAAATCCCACTAGTCTAACTCAAATCTTATTTTTCTAAATACTAGATACTAAAATATTTTTGATTTCTTGAACAACTTAAAGTGCCTTGGGTTGAACTTCCATACAGAGAGGCACCAATCATAACAGGACACATGTCTCATAAAGTTTTGTGGAGCAGCTGGATTCTTTACAAGACTTTTAAAACTGAACTTAATCAAATAGAGCTACTGTTAAACATGTACTTGATATATTTTAAATAATTATGTAATTCTAAATATTGTATAGTAGTTTATAACTTGTAATTGTTTACTACCTATTAACGATACCAGCCCACCCAGGCAGAGTCAATTTTTAAAACTACCTAATTTGTAAAGTTTTTAAAACCAGGGAAAGTAGACATGTATAAGACCTTTGGTTTGGATATTTTTTTTTTTACTTCTTCTGCAACAGTAATCTTTACTTACTGTTTAAGGCACCAACTGTCTATTTACCAACCTGCTTCATAAGCTTCCTACGGATCCCCATCACTGGGTTAATGAAAAATAATAACAATAAATAATAAATGCAGATTGGATTTACATTATAATATATATACAATGTAGCCTCTGTGTTACTGTATACATATTGACTTAAACAAATTAGCTCACAGACAATGCTGATATAGTAATGACCAACTATATATTACATGGATAATATAAACTATTCTCAATAAATCAGTAGTTATAGCTGCACTTAATAACCACATATTTGGAATCACTTTCCATTTCAGTAATTTAAAGATGTATAATTATTGACAGATATATAGTGACATCATGTGGACAACAACTAAACTCACTAATTATTGGTCTGGTGCAAGTGCTTTTCTCCAAGTACGTAGACAGATCGCAAATCGGTTCTATATTTAAAATTTTTAAATTTAATTCATCCATTCTCTTCCGCTTTATCCTATATTAGGGTCGCGGGGGGGGGCGGGGGGGGCTTCCCCATGCCCATCCAGGGGAGAACGTTTCAGGCCCTGGGCAGATACACCCAGGACAGGGCGCCAATCTATCGCTGGGCACACACTCACACACACACAGACACGCACACAAACACACTCTATATGGGGCAATTTGGAGAATTCAATTGACCTTGATCCATGTTTTTGGACTGTGGGAGGAAACCGGTGAACCCAGAGGAAACCCACACGGACACGGGGAGAACATGGAAACTCCACCCAGATGGGAATTCGAACCCATATATATATATATATATATATATATATATATATATATATATATATATATATATATATATATATATATATATATATATATATATATATATATATATATATATATATATATATATATATATATATGTACATACATATAATTTTTTTATTTTATTATATGTATTGTTGTAAAGAAAATGCACACACACACACACACACACGTGTGTGTGTGTGTGTGTGTGCATTTTCTTTCCAAAAAAAAAACAGAATCAATTAAAAAACTTATTTCAACTTTTAATTACATAGTCATCTTTTTAAAGTTGCAACAAACGCAAAAGCAAAAAAAAAATCTTCGACCTAGGTTTAGCTCTATCAACATAAATCAAGACATTTCTTAAATTCTTTTAATATTCATTGATTTAGTAGTGTTATTATTAGCATTAACAGCAACGATAACAATAACAGTGTTTTTATTACTCTTTGATTTGTATTGTTGTTGCTTTTATATCGATGTAATCTGTTATAGAATGCACACAGATTCATTTCTTTTGAATTCTATGGAGACCTGTTTAATTACAAATGGTTGAAAACAGCGATCATATTCTGTCCTAAAAGTTTCAAACCGTATCTTTAGATCTAAACTCCGTGTTTTGTTTGTTTTTAACGTTCATCGTTAAACCCAACTTTTCCCCCAAACGACCGTTTCTTTTTCTTTTTCAAATAAACTTTCTGCGTGACGTCACTTCCGACTGGACACGGTCGCCATCTTGTACAGGCTTGGCTGCGGTGTGGAATAGTCTGGAAGTAAAAAACTCTTCTTAGGCGTTTTTTTCAAATATTTGAACACCGCACACAGTGGGTTCGACACCGTCCGGCGGGGCGGGACACACGGGCCCGGGGACTGCAGGAGACGGCGGTGGTGCGAGTGTCGTTGTCGTTGAGAAAGAGTCCGGAGCTCGGGAAGAAGTTGTGAAGCTTGTGCCGGCTGCGGGAGCGAGGCGAAGGACGAGCGCGGCATCCGAGTGCGGGCTCACCGACGAGCGGCGCCCTCTCCACCCATCACCCACTCCACCGCTTCGGTGTGGAGCAGCAGAGCGGCTCACACTTCATGCACCACGGACAGCGGAGTCAGGTACCGGCTGCTCCCCGCGCTCGCTTTGTGTGTGTGTCCGTCCGACGGAGCACCGAACAGCCCGTGAGCTAACGCGCGCTCGCTGCTCCGGCGCCCGGGTTTTTGTTCTCGAGACGCCGGTCAAACCCTTAACCCCGCCGCCAACCCGCTTCACGGCGTTTAAAAGATGTCTTAACTTTAGCGAAACGCCGCGGTTTGAGATCCCGGGTTTGTGTTTTCAGGCGCAGATTGATGCGCGGCCTGCTGCTGGCGGGCAAAGCCTGTATTGTTCAACCGAAGCTAACGTTAGCATTCGGTATTCAACCCTGCAGCTCCTCTTTGCATCCGAATCCTTCAATTATCAGATTAAATCGGGGATACGTCATCATACTCACTCTGTTTAACCGTTCTGAATCCTCCACGTTTATTATTTTAGCCCAAAAAATAGAGTTATCAGTATTCCGTACGTTCTCCTAGCGGAGATGCGTTGTGCTTTTTTTTTTTTTTTTTTTTTTCTTTTTTCCGAACGATCAAAAAGCACCCCAGACAATTATCATATCAGCCACTAAAAACACATTAGAGTGTGTTTTGGGGGATTAAAAATTGCAACCCATAGAACATAATTACTGTATTCTATACACAAATAGGACCGCTAACTGCGGTAATCGTACTTCTGTAAACACGTGCGCGGTACCCTGAAATAATGCCACCGGATGAAACCGTTAATATGTTCAATCACACGCCAGAAACACTTCATTACACACAAAATGCAGCAAAACAACACACGTGTAAATCAGAAACTGTCAGACAATTGGGGAGGGGGTGAGTGATCGCAGTGATTTTAAACCTTGACTGGATTGTTGGTGCCTGATTGTCTGTATTCATATAACTGCTAAGGCCAGTTGTACTCACAGTGGTGCATTTTGTTTAAGTGGTGAAATGTATTCATATTTCTACTTTCTTGATTTTAAAATCTTTTTGATAACTGTTAAGTGGTTTGATAAGTATTGTTATCTTGCACTGGAAAATACAGTGTGTAAACAAACATATTGGGATACCCATGTTGTATTCCTCCCCTTTTGCAGCTATAATGGCTTGAATTGTTTTGAAGGCTTTGAAAAGTTTTCTCATTTAAAAGAATGAGCATTTGTGAGGTCAGAAAATGATGCTGGACAAAAGGGCCTGTCCCATAATTCCTTTCTAGTTTAAGCTACAGGCAACATACTTTGCACTCTGGTCTCTTTTCACCTGGAACGTCTCCACTTCTGCAGAACCCAGTGTCTGCATGCTTTATGCCACTTTGGCTGGTGATGTAAGACTTGCAGCTGCTTGTACAGGGAAACCATGAATATGCTGGCACACGGGTTCTGTACTGATGTTCATACCAGAGGAGGTTTGGAAATCTGCAGTTACTAATTCAAAGTGTTGGTGACTTGCACAGTCTGCTCCTCAGATCCGTCACTTTGTGGCAGAGTTGCTCTGGTTATATTTACTTTTACAGATGCCGTTAGCAACAGAAGAAAGAAAGCTCACATTGATTCCCTTGGCATCATGTCAATGTTAAACTGGCCTCATAACCTACATCACTGTTATGTTGTAATTTATTATTAATTCAGAATATTATAGAACATATAAGACAAAACTCCTTTGATGTATCCAAATAGTGTCTATTTATTATATCTGACTAAAAAGATCTGAGAATATTACAGGCTTATTGTGTGTCAAAGTTTCTGTATGTGCTGTGGCCACATATGATGCGACCAGCTTTGTAAACCGCTGACCTGTCACTGCTATGCACATCCATGTATGGTATTAATGATCCTCATAATTAGGTAAACATGCAAAGAAAATGACGTTACAGTGCAGAGAGTAATAAAACAGCCTTTAATTTTTGTACATTTGTACAGTTAAGATCCTACATTTGTATTCATGAAACTTGGCAGCTTGTACACTGTTCTAGGCTCGTGTCAGGACCAATCATCAGATAATAGAAGGCACTCATAAGATGCTTTTGCAGCAGAGGAAACTTTCTCATTGCAGAACTGTAACATAAATTATGCCAATGTTTATGTTTGCACTACGGGAACTGAGGATGTTTATACTTATAATATTTTTAAGGTCGTATTTGGTGATTCCTTTTTTTTTTTTTTTTGGACCAAATAGTTTTAGGAGTTAATTAAAAGGGAACTGTGTAACCATCAGGATATACATCAGAACCCTAATGCTGAATTGATGTTTTATTATCATGTAATCTTTTTTTTATTGGCAAACTCTCTGCATTGTGGATGCATGATGCAAAGAAATGCTACATTTCTGTAAGAATGTATATTTTATCACATTCAGGTTCCTTGTTAGCATATGGGCTCATAAACCCTTTTTAATAATAAAATATTAATGCCATTGAAAAATAATGTTTTATTTTCCTACGGCTGTTACATATCCATGTCCAAATTGTCTCTGGCAGCATTACATTATTTACTCAGTTTTTAAATATTTACTTATATCTGGTCGTATAAACACTTTGTGGATGTATTTATTTTGTGTTCATAATTATTTAATTAAAAAAAAAATCAACACATGGTGTCGGTAATGGTTATTATTTCTGTATTTGATTGAAAAATTAGTGATTATTCTCCTCTTTTGTTTCTTATTTGCACAGTAGAAATGTTTCAGCTCCCGGTGAACAATCTTACTCGGCTGAGGAAAGCCAGGAAACGGGTTAAGAGGTTGTTGGGTGACATTGGCTTGGATTTTTGCAAGGAACATGTAGAGGTAAATTGTTTTTTTTATTTTTTATTAAGGTTTCATGATCCATGTGTCAGATTGCATGTATATATTATTATTTTATTTTATTTTTTTTTTCTGTAAATCAAGTACAGTTTAATTTAATGCAGCGATTTGTTTACATATAAACCAATGTGGTTGTTCCACATATTCAAAACCTGTCCCATTTTAAAATTAAAATGCAGCTTAAACTCATTGATCGGATTAATTTTACTATTGACTGCTGCAGTAATAGGTAGGGACTTTAGCTAACAACCTTAATCTGTTTTTTTTTAATATTAAGAATACCTCATGATTATTGTAATGCTATGTCAAAACTCTTTTGTATCATATTTGTTTTAAGGTTCTATTTCCCTTGCAAATTTAATGTACATTGTCCAAACCATCATCCACGGTTTTCTTGTGACACCACAGGCTTTCCATAGTGAGCTACTATTGTACATTTTGAGTCAACACCCATGTTTGTTCTTTATTGTTATTTGATGATTGAAGTCATTTAAATGAACTTTTGACACTGAAGACTTTGAGCTAAAAGACAGAATCTGATTTCAATTGGACCCGTGGTTTATAGTTCTGCCAGGATGAAACTGCAGGGACCTTTTTTAAGAAATGAACTGGGATGTTCATGAAAAATTTAAGAACTGAATTAAATCAGTTTCTATTGATGATTCAACAAACTTAAATGTTTGAAACTTAATATTTGTAATTTGTACTTTAGTGTCATATACTGTTAACATGGCCTGGTGACATAAGAAGGTTCTCAAAAGGGTTCTTTTAAAATATTTTTAGTTTCTTATTACTGTCACTGTTTTTAGTGGTTTAGGTTTAGAATAAAGTAAATCTGCTATAAGACTTGATAAAAAAAAAGTTAATTAATAAAATTTATTATTTAAATAATTTAGTGTTTTTATACATAGTTATATTTTGAGACAAATTAGTGATGTGTATACTAAAAAAAGATTTAAGTTTGTGTTATTCAGGATTTTTTTAAACAATGTAATGTCTGAAAAGTTTTGTTCAGTGAGACTTGATCCCTGTAGCATATGGTCTGTCAGGAACCAAAAAAATTATCATTTTGATTTGTTCTTTTAGGAATACAAAGAATTCTGTCCTGATGAGTTCTACGAGAAACATTTTCACCTTGATGTATGCTTGTGGGATCCATCGTGGACTAAATCACAGGTGAGGAGATGTTTAGAAGAAGTTTTGGTTTACTGTCAATGCTTCTTTTCTACTTTACTCTATCTGTATAGATTCCAGTACTTTTTGATTGCCGTGAGCCTTTCTCATTCTCTATTGTTCTATTCCAGGATTATAGAACAAAGCAGTTCTGCTGTTCCGAGTGCCCCTTTGCTTCCAAGTACTTCTCTGCGTACAAAAATCACTTTCGCAATGTTCATAGAGAGGACTTTGAAAACCGCATCCTGCTCAACTGTTCTTATTGCATGTACAGCGGAAACAAGCGGACATTGGAAACTCATGTCAGGCTTTTCCATATGCCTCAGAATGTAATGCGTCAGGGCATCGCTAGTCCTCAAGGAGCCGTGGCTGTGGGGAGAGGCTGTGTGCGGATTGATAAACCTGTGCCGAACGACAGAAAGGAACTGCCAGTATACTACTGTAAGAAATGCAACTATCGAGATCGGTTGTACAATGTAGTTCGCAGACACATCTACAGGGAGCACTTCCAGCATGTTGCCACACCTTATGTAGGCAAAAATTCGGACAAGCAAGAAAATGAGACCGCCTCGGCTAATACCAATAGTTATGGTATTCGCTGTAAGAGTTGCCCTTTTCTCCCACGTTCATATGAGGCCCTGGTTCAACATGTCATTGAGTATCATGAACGCATTGGTCACCAAGTAACTGCCATGATTGGCCACACCAATGTTATAGTAGCTCGTTCCCAGACACCCATCAATCCTGGAGTGAATCCACACATGGTGCAACCAGTGAATCGCTTCAACATGCCCAAAGGAATGACCTTACCTGTGGGTAACCAATATAAACAGGGAGTCACGGGAACCTCTGGCCAGCCAGTTCGAGTCACGCTGCCCGACAAGGCTCAGTTTTCTGGCGCTGTTGCCCAGACGCATACAGGAAAACATGTGGGCGCCTTTGGGGTTTCATCCTCACATGCTAATGCCTCCTTCTCTCCTTCAGCAAAGTCCCTACCTCATTCTACTCCCGCCACTTTGGCGAATTTGCAGGCCAAGAAGGCGTCAGCTAACGCGCTGAACACATCGCAGACACAGAAGTGGAAGATTTGTACCATATGCAATGAACTTTTTCCCGAAAGCGCCTATAGCGCTCACTTCGAAAAGGAGCACCAAGCCGAAAAGATCCACGCTATGGCCAAGTACATCATGAAGATCCATAATTTTACAAGCAAGTGTTTGTATTGTAACCGTTACCTACCGAGTGACACTCTCTTAAACCATATGTTAGTACATGGACTGACATGCCCGCAGTGTCATTCTACATTTTATGAGGTGGAGAAAATGGTAGCGCACAAGCGGCAGGCCCATCCCAACGAGCCGGCAGAACCTGCCACTGGTTCCCCATTGACGTTTGACCTCACACTTCAGCAAGGCAATCCGAAGAACGTCCAGCTAATTATTACCACTTATAACATGAAGGATGCACCTGAGACATCTTCCACCACTGCACAGCCTCCTAACAGTGCCGTGTCTAGGCCGAGTTTATTGCCATCCAAGGGGCAAGAAAAACCCAACGAGTCGCTGATGAGGAACGTTTCCCAGAATCCAGTACCCCAAAAGAGGGAAGTGGGCAAGACTCTTTGTCCTTTATGCTTTACCATCCTAAAGGGACCGATCTCTGATGCCCTTGCCCAACATCTCCGGGACAGGCATCAGGTTCTTCAAACCCTCCACCCTGTGGAGAAAAAGCTCACGTACAAGTGCATCCACTGTTTGGGTGTCTACACAAGCAACATGACCGCCTCCACGATCACCCTTCACTTGGTACACTGCAGAGGGGTTGGACAGACTGCAAAGGTTCAAGGCAGCAAGTCCATTTCGCCCCTGAAACGAGAGCTGGTGGCCCCAGAGACGTCTTACCCTAAGAAGAGAAAGCTCATGGACCAAAGTCGGTATTATCCAACTACATTTGTGGAGAAACCTGAAGAGCCTGTGGTCCTTGCTCTGGACCCTAAAGGTCACGCAGACGAGTCGTATGATGCGCGGAAGGCATTCCTCACGGCTTATTTTCACCAGCGCCCTTATCCGTCGCAGCGAGAGATTGAAAAACTTGCCGCCAGCCTTTGGCTGTGGAAGTCCGACGTCTCCAGTCATTTCGCCAACCGCAGGCGGTCGTGTGAACGAGACTTTGTGGCACGTAAACCTGTCGTGTTATTAGGCTTCAACATGCGAGCTGTAAGTCAGCTTGAGCATTATATGAACTTTGACCCAGATTGGTTGTTTACAGTTACCAATGACGACAAAAGTGGGGTTTCCAGAACCTCAAAAATCAAACAAAAGACTCCTGGTTTCTCTGAGGAGAGTCCTGCGCTCAACACTGGACAATCTAGACAGAGTAATTGTGCCTTCAAGCCAAGTCCTGGATCCTACTTGGAGCCCATTTCCATCGACTCGGATAGTGATTCTGAACAGGAGCTCGTGCCTGAAAATGCAGACACCCAAGAAGCTACGTTGGCACCTTCCACGGGTCAGACTGAGGCAGAAGAGACTGTAGAACAGGAGCAGCTGTTGTACAACAGTGATGAAAGGGTAACCAGGAATTTCATCCAGACCGAGGCAAAGAGTTCAGAGGTCTCTGGATCTGGTTCCAGTCCGGAGGATGCAACCTGGTCTGATGGCCTGTCTCCAGACGAGAGGCATTATAATTCAGCTGGACAGTTTAAAGAGAAGGGGAAGGAGGTGGGCTTGTTGGGCAGGTGATGGCTTTAGTCTCTATATGGCAAACTTCGATTCCCTTTACCTCCAGTTTAACTCTAATGCGATGATTTAAACTGAGAAGTTCCCCAAGCTCACTCGATGAAGCGTTTGACATTTCTGTTCTGACTTTCTTTCACTCATAGTTCCCATGTTGTATTTTAGTCCCAGGTTCATGGGATTGTAACGAAACTGATAGGTCTGTTAATGTCTAATAAATAAATTAAACAGTGTAATTTACCACAATCATTGGATATATTTTTAAACAATCAAGGTCAGTAGATTTAATACTATTAAAGGCATTCGAGCTGTTGAGCCGATGGCCAACGTTCGAATTCCTGTTGAACCAAAAGCCCAATATTTCTGTACATTCTGTAGCTTTAGTCTTTTGTCTTAACGATTTACAATAAACCAGTTCATGTTATTTACAATGTTGGTAATGATGATATAAGCATTGGTCAGTTTAAATGAATGTGGAATGGATGTTTTTCTAGCAAGTGCTTGATTGATTCCGTTGTGCTTCCCCACAGTGGTAAAGCAGAACCAATGTTTTTTTTCTGAATCTAAATAAAGTTAACTCAGTTTAATGAGTGTTAAGTTATATTTCTGTATCTTTTTGGAAACAGCTGTCAAAACCTGTGCTCTTCCAATCAGGATGTAACACTTTACAGATAAAGACATAGACGTGTTGTAGAGCTCGTTTAATGTCTGCTGCATCTAATGTGTCCAAGTCGAGACTCATCTGTTGGACTCTTAACAGCAGGAAGACTTTGCGGTCTGAGAAAACGGAAAGGTAACAAGACACAAACGATGAAAACATTATTAATAAATGTCAATAAACAAGTAATCAATTGAATAATACTGTAGATCTATTAAACTTAGGTTGACTACTACTTTAATGGCTCAAGATGTACTTATTTTATTTTGCCAGTAGAGGGAACTATATGCACTTCCACCAGACGTGTATAAGTATGTGTGTGTGTATATATATTAATGATCGAGTGAAACCACATGGTTTTATTGCATTTGTTGAGGATCATGCTTTACTGAATGCTAAAGTTTTACCTTACCTTTTTTTTTTTTTACCTTTACTTACCCACAGATAAATTAATCCTCCATGTAACCCATCTGTGAAACACACACTAAGTGAAGTCAGCACACATGCCTGGAGCGGTGTCCAGCCCTGTGCATGGTACCCGGGGAGCGATTGGGGTTAGGTGACTTGCCCAAGGGCACTTCAGCCATAGTTCTTGTGGAGCTAGAAATTGAACACAAGGCTGATTAATTGACCACAAGCTTACGACTGCCCCTAGTACAGTACATTAAAGTCGAAAAGAGTGGGAGAAACAAGAATAAGGAGTGTCAACGTATGTTGTGTCAAAGTCTGAGGGGCTGATCCTGTGGTTACTAATCTTTTTCATACATTTGTTGCCATTTCCCCAATGCATGGCTGCCCGTTTCACCCTGATAAACTCAAAAGGAAAACAAAAAATAGAAGGCCACCTGCTGCTTGGAAAGTTGACCGAATAAGTCAGACTAAATTTTACTTAAGTAAATATCAGGAGGTAAATTTATTGCAATTATTCTATGCATTTTGTAAAGTAAAGATGGTGAAATGTACCATTAACAAACTTAACATTCTACTTCACCAATGTAATGTGCAGCTGCTTTACTGAACCTTATTGTTAAAGTAAGATTACAATAGATTAAAGGGCTTTTAATCAGTATGGTGGAGAGCAAACAATGATGTTCTGTAATCACCTTATTGCACAGAGTAAAATTTATACAAGTCGTATTTGTTTTGTTCAATACAAACATTATGTCCTGACTACAGTCCATTTAAGAATTGGTGTTCCTCAAGAAAGTGAGCAAAATGCAGCTAACCCACTAATGCTCCTTAAAGTATTTGTTAATATTTATAACAAGTAACTCAAGTGAACAAAGTTTGAACACACCTCCGTCTTGCTCATATAGGTATACTTTGTAGTTTTACAATTACAGACTATAATACATCTGTGTTCTTTGTTTTGTTAGTCCTGTGATGGTTCTCTGTTCTCTATTGGTCAGGACCGTCACAGAACAGGTATCATTTGGGTGGTGGATTGTCAGTTCTGCAGTGACACTGATGTGGTGAGGGGGTTTTAGTGCAACTGTGCTGCTGTAGTTTCATATAAACACCTTAGTGATACTGCTGGAATACGAATAATGCACCATTAATGAAATAAAACCTGCTCTGTGGTGCTACCATAATGTCCTGACCATTAGAACAGAGTAAAGGGGATGTACACAGTATGTACTGTGGAACACAAACAGATGGACTACAGTCTGGAATTGTAGAACATTAAAAACTACTCAGAACAAATCAGTGTGCGTGCATTGCTGACTTCTAGCTTTCGAACATGCCGTGTGGAAAATGCGTCGGCGTATGATGCACAAAAGGCAAAACGGTGTCTAAAATAGAACATGGCGCAAGCTTGAGTTCACAGACGTTCTTTCAGTGCTCCTGCTGTAATGGTGTCAGCTTCATTTGCATGCTTCAACCTGGTCACTTACTGAAATCGAACCCTTGCTTCTAAAATAAAGAGTCTTCAGTAACATTAGACATTTTAATATCATATGATAACGTCTGGATATAAACATGAGAATGTCTGGATTTTTATTTATTAAGCATTTTCCTGTACTGTTGTGAACGATTTGAAAGAATTCAATTAATTAATAAATGCAATCTCTCTTCTTATTGCTGACATGTCATAACAGGAACTTTAAGAAATAAGACATTTGAAATACATGCTGTGTATTTACAGTAGACACAACTGTCAAAATCTTTCTTACATCTTTAGTTTCTCATCCCTGCCATTCGGATATATACAGCTCACTATTTACCAGGATAAGGACACTTATGGGACTGATTGCCTTTACCCCTTATAATGTAGTCCAGGTAGAGCCTTGTGTTTATAATAGTGTTGGCAACATGCCAGAGTTTGGGTGATGAGAATAGGACAGGGTGGATGTGGGTAGCAGGTGTGGGGGGCCACTATAACAAAGCAGGGGTCCCGAAGGCAGTGAGTAAGGTCCTGTGTGATCCTCGGGCATCGCCACGTGGCCCAGGTCTGGAAGCATTTCCGCTGCATTTCCACCCTTCTTCCCCTTTTTATTCCTATTGGACACTTTGCGATTGCGTGTCTGAATCCCCTCCTTCTTCATAGTCAGTGGTCTGTTAACCTGTCGGAAGACGAGTCAGTGTAAATAAGGAGACCTCATTAAATCTGACAAAAGAAATAAGACCGTCATCGATGTGATGAAAACAAAGCAATGTTCTCCAGAAACTCATCATTTTGCTAAAGCTTATCACAGCACTGTGGGGAACCATGACGGGTCCATTACAGACAAACACCTTCACACATGAGACAGTTCACTTCCCAGTGTGGTTTTGGATTATGGAAGGAAATGGAAGCGTGCGAGGGGGAGAACATACAAACTCCATGAAGATTAGAATTCAAAGACACCAAGGACTGTCTAACCGATGCACCACCATCTTAAACCTTTATACTTTACTGAACCTCATTGTTAAATTAAAATTACAATACATCAAATGGCTTTTAATCAGTATGGTGGAGAGCAGACAATGATGTTCTGTATTCCACCTATTGCACAGAGTAAAATTTATATAAGTCATGTTTGTTCCGTTCAACACAAACATTATGTCCTGACTACAGTCCATTTCAGAATTGGTGTTCCTCAAGAAAGTGAGCAAAATGCAGTTAACCCACTAAATGGGTCTCCCTAATTTTATTTGT
>JAFMOD010000104.1:471741-491741 GCA_019802435.1 Corydoras maculifer | reverse complement strand
CATATATTTTTGGTATAAATAAAATTGTTATGAAGTATGATCTAAAAACTGTGCTAATTTTTAATGTTGATGATCATTTTAATGAATGATGTTATAGGATCTAATAGAAGCCAAAATCTGATTTTTTAAAATTCCATTTATATGTTAGGTTTTGGTGAAGTGTTATCTATAGTTACAAAAAGAATCCCCACCAGTCACTGAATTATCACAAACATAGAAATAGAACTTGATTGTGACACTTTATTGGTCTGAATAAATGTAGTGATTCAGTATGTCTATATATATTTTTTGATTTGCGTGTCAGTTAACTTTCAATTCTATAAATGTATTAATGTATAATGTATTTAAGACCTAAACTTTGTAATAAACTGATTGCTCTGCCTTGAGATTTATCATTCATTAGATTGAACTGATTTAAAACTTGAAAGTAAAGAATTATGTAATGAATTAATATTGCCTTTGCCCTATAAATCTATTCATATTCAGAATGAAAACAAGACCAACAGGGAGAATAGAAGACGTGACAGACAAGCAAAGTAAATAAATATGTAACAAACCCATTTTGTTAAGTGCAACAATGAACTGTAATGCAAATAGTGCAAGAGTGCAGTGATAATTAGAGATACAGACCAGAGACTGTACATGTCATTTGGTAGTCAAAGTGCGTTTAACTTTCCTCATGCACAGTTCAAATACAGCTTTGTATGCGATTCGGAACAAACCTAAATTTGTGTATTTGCAATTTTAATGATCTTTTTAATAATGTGTGATTAAAAATGGGAAACATATTGTAAAATGCCTCTGAACTTCTTTCTTCCTGTCAATAAACAGAGTTAGAAAGAGGGTAAGTGTGTGTGTGTGTGATGATGATGCCAGTAGCAGGGTCTGCAGGAGCTGCTGTATTGTGATAAGCTGATATCTAGATCAGTGAAAGGGGCTGGGGAATTGCAGAGCCCCGCCGAAACACCACTGCACACACTGTAAACCCCCGCCCCTTTACTGCATATCTCACTCTCAATGTCTGTCTGTCTGTCTCTCTCTGTATAACTCCTCTCATACATACAAACAAAGGAACTGTAATATCAGACACTGTGCAATTGAACCATGGATCACTTATTTTCTAAGTAACCTGTCTTATAGGCTCATGGGGCAAAGCTGGAACCTAGTCCAGTTGAGATCACAGTTCTCACACTCACATACACTTCAGCTGCTTCAATATGTATTCTTAGTTCTTAATCCTGTGTTTGTTAGTTCTTGACACTTTTACTAAACCTCAATCGGTTTTTAATGTAAGTGTTTGGCTACAAAAAGGCTGGACATTATCATTCTTGCCATATTTTAAAAGAAAAACATAACATTGTGTTCTAATCACGTTTTAGACGGTCAGTTTTGATCATGGTTGCTAATAAAGGCTGATTACTGAGATGTTGGGACATACAGCCTCCCAATCAGATAATGCAGAGGATTAAAGTCAAGGGTCTTTGGTTGTATGTTTGCAAAACAGGTTATCTGTTAAATACACATTCATTATTAAACTTCAACAGGTAAAAAAAAAAAAAGACTCAGTACCTCAGAGCAAATGTCTTTTCTTTCGATCATCTCACAGTTCCAGAGTTCTGGTTTAATTCTGCTTCATGTTTTTTAATTTCCAACTCTGAAGATCATAAGTAAATAAGTAAATTAGACATAACACAGGAGTGAATAAGTATGTGGATATGAGAACAAATAACTAGACTTTTATATGTCTTAAAAAGATCTTCCAAAATCCACTGAAGAAACACAGCTGGGGATTAATTGTAAATGGCCTTGAGCATATACAGAGCTTTATTTATTTTTTAATAATAATAATAATAATAATAATAATAATAATATGAATATTTAAAAGTTGGCTTGTTAGTGTGTGTGAAATGTGGGCTTTTGGTCTGTGGTATCTACTGTATTGGTTTAATGCTTTCAACAACATAATGTGTGTCTGCTCCCTAATGGTGTTTCTAATAAGATCCTATGGGGAAAAAATTGACTTTACCCCACTGAGCAGACATAGTCCACCTGATCTCAGAGATATTTTGGTGACACTTGAGTTGGTGTGTCTGTGGGTTTCTGTCCATCTCTTGTTGGTTTCATGCTTCTTTTATTTAACTGTCCTCTGATTTACATACCATCCTGCAAAGTTCAGTGGTGCTACCTCCAAACCTTCAGGCCTTTATACATTAAATATATAATATAAATATAACTGAATTACATTAAAATTGAAGGTGTTTTTCACTAGAGATTATTCAGCTGACCATTATTTTAAGGTCTATCTGCTTTTGGAATTTACTGCCATTGTAAAGTGGATTTTTAATTCCACCAGAAAAAACTTTTAATAATGCAAAAAGATTTTTTTGTACAATTTTTAGTAAAAGAAAAATTATAAAGCAGAATATAGCCACACCATGTTGCTGTAAAACAACATGTCAATGGGAGTCCTCATTTCTATGTACCTATGTTAAGAGTTTATTTATGGTGCTTTTATAACTGTATACTACGTTTTACTTTCCCTTACATTACTAACCGTACTAGTAAACCTCTGACTCAGGTTCTGGGGAAAAAGGGTTCTATGAATGCAGGGTCTTATCACTTCACCATACAGCCAGCTGAGTAGCTCTGTGTGTTGCGACCACCCTAAAAAAAAAAAAACCACATCTTCCGCCACATGGCTTTATCACAGTCCTACATTACTTGCTTTTAAACTCCTTACTAATGGATTTTGGTCATCCTTTAAAAAACTGTTAAAATGCATGACTTACAATTTTGTAGCTTTAAAGAAGTTCATACAGTAATCAGTGCCTCCTCGCATTAGACCCTCATTGATATGCAGTTACAAAGATTAGACACATGGTTAGAATTTACTGATTTTTTTTTAGTTCATGTGGATTTAACTTGCAGCACCAACACATCTTCAGCTAATCTTGCATATTTGTGATTTTAGTACCTAGTCGAAATATAATATATATCCATCCATTATCTTCCGCTTTATCCTATATTAGGGTCACGGGGGGAGATCATCCAGGGGAGAACGTTTCGGGCGCTGGGCCGATACACCCAGGACAGGGCGCCAATCCATCGCTGGGCACACACTCACTCACACAAACACACTCTTTATGGGGCAATTTTGAGAAATCAATTGACTTGATCCATGTTTTTGGACTGTGGGAGGAAACCGGAGAACCCGGAGGAAACCCATGCGGACACGGGGAGAACATGGAAACTCCACCCAGATGGGGATTCGAACCAGGAATCCCTAGCGCTTAGAGGAGAACATGCTAAACACTAAGCCACCCCTATATAATATATAACTAATGTAATTATATTGAGATGTCAGCACATCGGAAATATAATAAAAACCATATGCAGATTAAATTCTGTAACATGCTGGGGCAACTAATTAGTAATAGAAACATATTAGCAATATAAATTTGTAGATGTGAGATGTAATGTCAGGGAATCTTGATTTATTTTGTCATTTATTTGCACAGTATATTTATTACATTTCAACATTTATTCAGCTAAATATATTAATTAATATGTACATTTGAATGAGTGTATATACACAAATACATACACATACTTATATAAACTATATAAATATCGACCTTTTTCATTATCCATTATTTCTAATAACACTGAGATAATCAGGGGGGTTAATTGCAGTTATATATTTTGAATTATATATTTTTTGGACCAAGCAGCTTTAGTGTAAACTTATAATAATGCTTTGGATTACAAGAACATTAGACATTTATTGTGTATGCTGTCAAATTTCTCACAAATAGACCAGCAGTATCACTATTTTAAAGACAATGATGTCACCTAATATTAATTGGGTAAAATATAAATAAACTTGAAATTTAATCATGAGAAATAAATGAAAATTTTGAATTAGTTAGTATATTAGTAAAAAGAATATCATTCTTAAGCAGCGCACATTGAAAGGAAGTAGAACATACAGTTTACAGTTTTAGTCCCACACCCTTAACTGCCACCATTACCAGACACAACCCTAAAGAAGGGCTGGGACGAATCAGCAGGGTATTAATTGCCCTCAATTTGCTGGCCTTGCATATAAATAGGATTGTAAACATGACTTAAAGGTGAAGACACTCTGTTTTAAGTTCAGCTCTATATAGACATAATGTTTAATAGACTGTATAGAAAAACATTTCAGGTAAAAGACCAAACCCATCTGAATTCCAACCTTCAATTCAGTAAACAAATAGAATTACTTTAAACAACAACTTTTTATCTGATAATTTGTCTGGATTCTTTTTGCTTTATTTGGTTGATATTAAATGACACTGATAAACACACTGCTCTCAAAAGATCCTACCACACCCTCGGATGTGACGTGTGGACTTTTATTTAAACTTTTTTTTGTCAGGCAGATGTTTATTAACAGGAGTGCTTGAGATCAATGTCTCATTGCATAGCCCAGTTTTAACCCATTTTAAATTGCTGGTCAGATTAAATGTGTTTAAAGAATATTCTGGTATAAATTGACAGTTTTCTACAGATTCTGTAGCTGCATTACAGCTTATCTTATTATCTTCCGCTTAATCCAGTACTAGGTTCGTGGAGAGGCTCTACATTACAAATCCTCCACCTGAATATTAAGACTGAGGTGTTCATAAAGATTCTCAACACTTCTCAGCATTTCTAATTCCGGAGACATGAATCTTATTATTGAATGAGTTTACAATTCCCTGTAGGTCACATGATGCAGCATGATGAGGCTTTTCCTTCAAACATAAATTTCATGTTCGGGTCGGGTAAGTAGACGGACACGCAAACACTGATTTACTCAAACACACACTGATATTTAAATTCAACCATATGTAATTTCTTTAAAAACAATTTATTCAATTGATTGAGTGCAACTACCCAGAATAAACGCATTATGCATTTGGACCAGAAGACATTGTGAATTAACCTACTGAATTTCCTTAAACAATACCTCAAAGGAACAAAAGCAAATACAGTTAACAGCATATACACTCATTGGTCACTTCATCAGGTTCACCTTCTTGCTTTTCTACTTGTTGCCTATTTTGATCAATTCCACTTCCCATACAGATGCACTTTGTAGTTTTAAAATAAAGTCTCATTCACTCTGTTTTCGGTTATGTTTAGAACTTTACAGAGCAGGTGATTCATTTTTAATATGGTGGAACATACATAGTACTGCAGTGACACTGATGTGGTGAGTTGTGTTAGTGTGTTGTGCTTGTATGAAATCAATTTAAACACTGTATTTACTCACTGTGCAGACACATCCACCAAAAATGCACCATGTTCAGCATCCCAATGAAATCTATTAAAGGATGACGAACAAAACTGTGGCAACAACTGAGCTACTCTTTCTGATTTTACATGTAAAAGGTGAGGTGATCAAATAAATACAGAGTGAATAAACACAGCATTTTACATCTCGAGCAGCACTGCTGTGTCTGACCCACTCACACACCACACCATACACTAACACACCACCAGTGCGGAAAGTCATAATACCAAACAATACCTGCTCTGTGATGGCTTTGTGAGGTTCCTGATTAGAAGACTGACAAACAATGGAGCTGGACCACAGAATGTAATTGTAGAACTAAGTAGAAAAGATAGTGTAGAAACAATGAACAAGGAGATGTACCTAAAGCAGCCAGTGAGTATATATATATCTATATATGTTTATTTTACAAGATCAGACACTAAGCAATTAAAGAATGATGAACAAGAAAAAAACCTGTAATTGTTCATATATAAAAGACTAACATGTCCTTTTACTTTTGCTCTATCAGTGTGCTATATTACAATTTAACTTAAAAGAACTTTATCCTTCTCAGGACACTTTGCTTCAAAGACGAAAAAACAAAGAAAAAAAACAACACAGTTCCAAAAACTGAAAGTAAAAGCTTATTTTATATTGACAATCTCCTTCACAACTGAGACTAGAAAACATTTTCAAACCCATGCTGGGGAATGTGCTAAGCCAGAAGCCAAGGGAACAGTAAGCACATTACAGGCAAATAAGAGCACTGCCAGTCAGTGTTGGAGAAGAGGTGCAGGACAGGAGCAATGTGCTTTAACAGTTAGGCTACTTGTGGCATACGGTAACAATGAAGTAATCGAAAATGTTAAGTAAACAATATAAAAGTCGCTTTTTCGGGCGAGACATCACGGTCTCGACATGCAACTGAGCCGGCTGTACATAAACCAGCGTCTCATGACTGCTTCGAAACGACGGTAAAGAATAAAAAAAAAGGGTTGATGTTAAATCAAAATGCACATCATACACATTAACATATAAGGAAAAATATATATAAAAAATAAACTACACAAGCATTTGCATCATTACTTGCCGAACAGCAAGTTTCCGTCAAACCGAAATCTTCTTTCCTCCACTAAAATATCTGTCCACGTCATTCCTCGATTCTTTCCTCCTCCCGCTGATGTGCACAGAAATCCAAGCACAGTGTCCTTTAATAAAATATCCCTCCAAGAAGAAAAGCTCCTTTGTGTCCAGGCAGAAGTGCTGCGTTTCTGTTCACACCTTACGGTTTTATCAAAATATGGAAATCGTTGCATCCTTCCCTCCATTTCCTGAAATCTATAGCATTAGCATTGGAGGTTGACACATGAACACATCAGGTCAGCGACATGGTAATATGAACGAACACAGCAGGAACATGAGGGGGAAGTCTACAGGAAGACTTTAAACATAGCTTTATTAATTAAAAGGATTTCCTCTGTTATAATTTGGTCCTTTTGAGCCGATTTAACTGTAAAGTAAGATGAAAAACGGTGTCGTCTGGGAGGAAAGTCGTAGGAGGGAGTATGTACCTTGTGTTCTTACTCATCAACACACTTTACTGGTCCATTCTGGCTTTCTTTGGACCAATTCCTTTCCTACAGTTGAGAAAAATATACAGCATCAACATCAGTAGAAGCTTAAAAGAGACATTTTCTTTTCTGACAGAGGGACTTACACATCCGCCGAGGACACAGCTCGTTTTGGGGCGGGTCTGACATCTTTACTTGAATCTGCAAATTTACAAAAGGGATGTTAATACATACATACATACACACACACGGGAGGCAGATATTATTTACAGTATTTAAAAGTGATAAAATTATCCATTTTGCCTACTGTGCTTACACACACACACACATTTAACCCATCCAAGCGAAGCCTTGAAGTGCACTTCAGCCATAGTTTTAGTACTTAGTGGGACCGGGAAACGAACCGGGGACCTTTAAGGTTACAAGACTGGTTTCTAAACCACAAACCTACGACTGCCCTATTTACAAAAAGGTTCATTTTCACAGAACATCCAACATGAATTAGATCATTACACTGTAAGCAGGTTCCAAAATACTCTCTCTGACCTTGTAGCCATCGCACTTGTGTAGCCGGACCGTAGCCTTTGTCGTTGCGAGCGGCGATGCGGAAGATTATGGCAGGTTTAGTGGTATTGTCAATGTGGGCATTGGACAGGCTGGATGATGGCACCAAACAGGAAGGGTTTTGTCCACAGTACACTCTCATGAAGGCCAGCTGCACTGGACCTGATGCACTGGCCTCTGTGGTTTGACTGCTCTGGATGGCCAGGTACACCGAATACTCTATTATTTTTCCTGACGTCATTGATGGAGGCTCCCAAGTGAGGTGGGCTCCATCAGGACTCTGCACAAAAATGATACACAAAGTTCTGTCAGCTTTAAACTGTATGATGACAGAGTTATCAGATTATGACCATGAATAAAATGATTGTAGTGAATTAAAGCTGTTTTTGAAGCTAGAATGTTGCATTGGCAGAAAATGCAACTTTAATATTAATGACAAAACTGCAGAGCTGCTGATTGAACTTCTGACATATTTTTTTTGCTTTTAGATTGAAAAAGTACCTTGCTGATCTTAATGGCACATGGTGCTCCTGGGAAGCCTGGTAAACAGGTCTTGAATGCTGATATATCGGAGAAGGCTCCACGACCACACGTGTTAATACCGGCCACACGGAACTTGTACGCAGTTCCAGGGCGCAGTTCCACCTTCTTCATCTGGCTGTAATCCGGAACTGTTCCCGAATCGTCCTAAACAACATTGAAGACTGAATTTAAAACACCTCTCTTAGCTAAACAATAGCTTTTTATTATTATTATTATTTCTAAGGCCCACCTCCACATATGAGGAGTCATCTGCAGGCATGTAGAAATGTGTCACCACCATGTTAGTCACTTTAACAATTCCAACATCATACCACTGGTTTTCCTTCTTCACTGGGGGTTTCGCTGTGATAGTCGGTGGGTTCGGTTTCTGTACGAGCAAAAATATTAACGTGGGAATTTTAGGATCTGTTAAAAGATTTCTGAATGGAGTTTCCCATAGAAACCATAAAACTTACCTTCACCTCGATGCCATTGGTTACATTAGTTAACGTGGCCGCTGCCTGCAGGCGGGCTGGGCTTGCAACAACAGCTGGCGCAAGAGTAATGGATGGTGCCAGAACTACAGAAAAACCAAGCTTTAATTAATATAGCCCTAAAAATCCTTATCTTTGCAATAGAAATAGAACAAACACCTGTGATACTCTATTCCACATAACTGTTCCTCTAAGAAGCTATGGTGGCAGCTATGTTTCTAATAGCATCCATACTGCTAAAAGCTACTGGGGCCTGAAAGCAGTATTTAGTAATATTTGCAACAATAATTTATTGTATTTTCAATTAAGCATGATTAAAAACTTCATAATTAATTGTAAGAGCACCTTAACATTGTCATGATGTCATTCATCAGAAAAATATAGATTATGCCGGGAGCTGGAACTTTAGACCAAGTGGTGCAACTAACACAAACAATTTAAAATTGCAGCAGACTTGTATGTTTACTTTATTCATGACAATTTGTTCTTTGAGGGACACCGCTTGTTTTTTTATACTTTGATATTTAATTAAAATGAACCTACAGAAGCAGAGCTTCACTAAAATCCTCATCACATCATCGTCACTGCAGAACTGCAAATTCACTTTTCACACTGGTCACTACTGTCAAGTGGAGAAGTGACCTATACTCACTTTCAGCTGATGAGCTTGGAAGCAAACCAGACGTAGAACTTGGAACCCCGATTGGAGTGTTGCCATGGCCATTGCTCTCAGAAGCAGGGTCATTGAGGCTGTCGGCAGGAGCCAAGCCTTCAGTGGGCAGGGCAACTGTGATTGTGGCATTTTGCAACCGCTGTTGCTCAGCCTGGGCCTCCTGTAGCTGCTGTTGCTGCTGTATGAGGGCAGCCAGCTCCTGCTGGGTCAGAACAATAGGAATTGTGTGGCTTTGTTGGGAATCCGCTTCTCCGTCATCCTCAGCTGAAACTGGAATCGACCGAAATAAAAAGTTATTTGAGCAAAAAAGCAAAATCACCTTCACACAATTCGTACTGTTACATTTTCAGACCCTAAAGTCAATTTGTTTATGCAACCGCACTTGTGAAGCAAGCCAGCGTAACTCACTCATGACGGCCTGCTGTGCGGCCTGCAGCACTGCCTGGATAGCCATAGCCTGAGCTTGAGCTTCCTCATTAGCTGCAGCCTGTGCTGCTGCCTCCGCAGCTGCAGTCACAGCCAGCTCCTCTGGTGTTAAACCCTCGAGGGTGTTCATTTCGCCTTCTGACATCAGTTCTGAAGGCAATGCAAGTGTCTCTGCCTCTGAATTCACTGTTGCACTCTAACAAAAAAAAAACTATTTAATACTCTAACAATTTAATGCTGGAAACATGTTATATGAAGGCAGCAAAAAACGGCAAACCTCTGGTATGGGCAGCTGATCTTGTTCTGCCTCTGCTAACATTGAAGTGTCCTGCTGTGTGGGAAGTGCTTCGGTCTGGCTCTCTGTCTGCATAGGCTCTACTCCTATCCCATCTCCAGCCTCGGCTGCCACCTCAGAGGCCATCTCCATGATGGATGTAAGAGACTGAGCATGGTTAGGAAAAAAGCATTTTATCCATTAAGACATTAAGATATTCAGAATCAGGTCCTTGTGTTCATTTAACTGTAAAATAAAGACTAATTCTTATAGAACAAAGCAACAAATGTTAGGGCACCCCTGTCAAAATTGTAACAGTGAATAAAATAACCTAATGCCATTTTCGAAGAAACAGAAAGTCACTGTAATATATTCAGTTCTGGTCTTAAAAAGAAACCATTGTGGATGCTGTGATGTGTTTAGAATCCTTATTCTGTTGTAAAAGCAATCTTCTTTTTTTCCCCAAAAAGAGAAGAAAGACCTAAAGTCCCACCGGACTTGATTCCCATACATGGTTACATATCGCACTCGGACAACGCTGAATTTCATTACAAGAAAGTCTGATCTTTATCTCTCTGCCAAATACTTTACTTACTCAAAGTTTCACAACGAAAAGAAAATCACAGGGAATCAAAAGAAATCGTTGAAAAGTTGTAAGTTTTTATGCCACTGAATCAGATAACTCACAGGAAGAGCAGGACCCGGAATCGGTGTTGCCTGGGTGACGGTGGTGATGGCTCTACTCTGTGATGCTGCAGTGGAACTCTGGGGTTCTGGGTTGCTAACTCCCTCCAAGGCCTCGCTGCTCTGCTGGACTGAAGCCGAAACAAACAATTCATTAAACACCTACAATGAAAACAACGATACACAAACTACTCGGTCCAAATATTTAAAAACAGCTGTCCCAATATTGTCCCAACATTGTCCTTACCTACTCCATCAACTGTCTCCATATTACAAGTGGCAGTTGTAGCTGTGTTTGTGGTGCCAGTCTCATGAGTCTCACAAGGGGGGTTTGAACAGACCCTCTGCACCACCCCAGTCTGGCTGTTACCCATATTTGATGATGCAGTAGTGGCTGTGTTGGTGGTGCCAGTCTCATGAGTCTCACAAGGGGGGTTTGAACAGACCCTCTGCACTGCTCCAGTCTGGCTGTTACCCATATTTGATGATGCGGTAGTAGCTGTGTTGGTGGTACCAGTCTCATGGGTCTCACAGGGTGGATTGGAACACACTAGCTGCACAACCCCGGTCTGGCTGTTGCCCATATTTGCTGAAGCTGTAGTAGCTGTGTTTGTGGTGCCAGTCTCATGGGTCTCACAGGGTGGGTTTGAACAGACCCTCTGCACCTGTCCACTCTGACTGCTACCCATACTTGATGATGCAGTAGTAGCTGTATTGGTAGTTCCTGTCTCATGTGTCTCACAAGGGGGGTTTGAACAGACTCTCTGTGCGAAATTTGTTTGACTGTTACCCATGTTTGCTGAAGCAGTAGTAGCTGTGTTGGTGGTACCAGTCACATGTGTCTCACAAGGTGGATTGGAGCAGACCTTTTGCACTGTGGCAGTCTGCTCACTGCCCATATTTGCTGCTGCTATCGTTGCCGTGTTGGTGGTACCGGTCTCATGGGTTTCACAGGGTGGATTGGAGCAGATCAGAGTAACAGTACTTGAGGTGTCAGCAGATACTGGTTCACTGGATGAGGGCTGTTCGCTTGTAGGTGATGCTAAAATGGAGACTGGTAGATCCTGTCCAGAATGGGCATCAGCACCACTAGGTACAGTAATCAGGGTCACCTGGGTCGGCTGTGGAAACAACATATAATAAAAATAATATTTTCAATAAGGTCAAAACCAGGTTTAAATAAATCCTGTATTAGCATGCGTTCCTAAACATCATCAGATTAGCTGATGGGTTAAAGCTGCACCACATCATTATAATCGTTCTTGGTGTTACCTGTGCACTTGTGGCTGCAGTGAGACTGTTCTGCACAGCAGATGTACTTATTACATTGGAACTCAGGACTTGGCTGGACAGTGTAGCAACCGTTTCCAAGGTATTAATAGGGGTTATCAGAGAGGCGTTTGTATTGGTTACACTTCCTCCTGCTAAACTGGTAGAAACTGTGCCTGTTAATGTGCCAAGAGTTGTAACACCTGCAACAGGGAAGAGCCGAACACATTTGGTTCATCATAAACGGCAACAGCAGTGAAACACACTTCTAAAAAACAGAGACTACATTAAGCTCGTCTTCTTTCTCCTTCAGATAAGCCTGTAATTTAATTCAGTCAGAGATTCAGTGACTACTGGTGTCAGTTAATCTAGTTCCAGTTTCATGTTGCTTGTATAAGGACTGCTAGTCTCTGCTAGTTTGTACTCAGTAGGGTGCAATAAGAATTAAAGTAAGGTCACTCGTTTAAGGCATTCATTTAGTACTACCTTGACGAAAAAAAGGTATGTGAGAACACAGTGCCCCTCGACCGAAATCAGAATAACATACAATGAGTAACTTTTGATGTCCAAAATCTAATCAGTTTATCTTTGAGTTAAGGTGAACATTTGTCCACTTTATCCTATATTGAGGGTCGCGGGGGGGTTTCCCATGCCCATCCAGTGGAGAACGTTTCGGGCGCTGGGCAGATACACCCAGGACAGGACACCAATCTATCGCTGGGCACACACTAACTCAACACGGGCACACACTAACTCAACACAGGCACACACGCATAAACACTCTACATGGGGCATTTAGTAGAGCTCAATTGACTTGACCCAAGTTTTTGGACTGTGGGAGCAAACTGGAGAAGCCGGAGGAAACCCACGCGGACACGGGGAGAACATGGAAACTCCACCCAGATGGGGATTCGAACCGGGAATCCCTAGCGCCGAGAGCCAAACATGCTAAACACTAAGCCACCGTGCGTTGAACATTTGTGTCAAATATAAAAATAATTCCTCATGGCATTCGTAAGTTTGTATATGCACAACCCGCTACATCGCAGAATTGCAACACTCAAAAACTCACCGGTTGTTCCTTTGACAACAAGGGTGGTTACAGTCGGCTTGACTCCTGTCACAGAGACAGGGGAGACTAGGCGCATGCCACCCATTGGCAAAGTGCGCAGTATGGTACCCGATTGTCCTGGAGCACTCTTTAGCACCACCTACAGGCAGAAACAATGAGGAACATTCAGGACTATAACCTTCCAGCAAACATAAGTGTAAGTGTAAGTGCAGTGTTATGCGACAGTGTTCTGTACCTGAGTGAGTCCCTGCTGGCCTGTTGCCGTGGTAATCTTAGGTACAGTAGTAATAATTTTTGCAGGTGTGCCAGTGGGAGTGGTCATCACCTTGGTCGTGATGATTGTAATGGGACTCTTAATCCCTGTGGTACTAGAGACTCCTACACAGCAGACAAGGGAGTACACGTAATATTAACTTCTGTGCAAGTTATTAAAAAGTGGAAAATGCTAAAAATCTCTGACCTTTTGCACCTTGTTGGATGGCAGACATCGGGATGGTTTTAATGATGGTAGTAGTGCCTGGCTTGTTGGTAGCTGAAGAAGCCATGCCAGTAATTCCAAGTATGGTGGGCTTATTTCCTGTGCCCCCTGCCTGAGTTGTCGTGATAATTGTGGTGGTTTTGCCATCTGCTGATGTCACCAACTTCAGAATAGTCCCTGCCGGGAGAGGGCCTTTTGTCTAAAAAAAGTAAATACATTTATTAACATATTCATAGACGTGAAGAAAGCCTTGTTCGCAGGACATTATACAGATTGCATTTTGTATTGGATTACCTGGATGAGCTGAGCAAGAGGGTTAGTAGAGGTCTGTCCTGTCACAGTGGCACTCTGAACCGGTTTGGTTTGAACAACTGACATTACTTTTCCAAGGTTAGAAAACTATACAGTTAAATAAACATGATGACAGGACATGTATTAAGATCACTACAAATTAAGACAAATTATATAATAATTCTATTATTTGAATTGCTGTCATACCAGAGTTCCACCCCCACCCATCGTAAGAGGGCTCTTGACAAGTGTAATGGTCTTGGTGACTCCTCCAACAACCGTAGTGACCACCTGGGCCTGCTGTGCTACAGTTACCGTACCAGCCTTGTGCATGGTGATGACTGGCCGACCTGGTGTCCCGGCACTGGATAAGGTAGGTGAACCCACCTGAGCGGCGGCAGTTTTTAACAAACAGGTAGCAGGATTGCTCACCTGTAAAACATTAGATGGGATTTATAACGACATTTACCTAAAAACCAGAGAAAGCAGACCCCAAGTGGACACAGAGAGAACATATAAACTCCACCCAGATCGGGATTCGTGCCGACAAAGACAAACGTACCATAACTGGTGAGGACACTTTGACTGTGCTGGCTCCAGGAGAAACAGCCAGTGTTTTAACCAAAGAAGACCCCGCAGGCACATTCAGCACAGTAGCTCCAGATGATGGAGGGATCTTCTGAGTTGCAGCAGCGGCTGCAACAAGAGCTGCCATGCCACTCATCTGAGTTCCAGTGGCTATTTGGGTCTAAAAAAAACAGATCAATGTAAGATTTCAAACTATTCTATGCATTTTAAAATGCATACTGTGACTTTTTTCTTACCACTGCTTGAGTTGGCTGTGCTGGCACAACCATACGAACACCAGCAGGAAGTGAAGTCACAGTAACCGGTGATTTAGGAGCCAGGTCAGCAGGTCGCACAGTTACAATGGAAGCACTCGGGGTGGGCTGAGTGGCTGGTACATTTAGAATAACTACAGTATAAAGTGCAAAGCAGTAAAAATGTATTAGTATGTTTTAAAACATGTCTTGCTTATTAGCGCTTCTTTAGCCTCTCCACCCAAAATTAAGGGTTCTGTGGGAGCTGTAGAATATGTAGGGAAAAAGCACTAACTAAACCAGTAAAAACATATAGATTAGTTTTACTTCTGCAGAGCAAAATCCCCAACCTGGCCACTCACCATCAGACACCTCTGAAACACACACTTAATTTTTAAATGTAGACCTACCTGGTTTAAAAGCACCGGCGGCAGCCAGGGGACTCCCAGGCATATTTGGTGTGACAGGCTGTTTAGGGGTTGTGGGTGAGGTGGCCTGAGGTGCAGGCGTGACAGCTACTTGAGTGCCTGCGGTGCCCACTGGACTTTTAGCTAAGCTGCTCGTAATAGAGGGCGCTGGTGTGTTGGTGCTGGTGGTGGACGGGATGTCATATTTCTGGAGCTGTAATATATATGTGTCTGCTGTAGACACTGCACCCCAGCTCACTTCCAAAGAGGTGGTGTTGGCCCGGATTAGCTGCACTCGTGAAGGGGCAGGTGGCCTATCTGTAAAAACACAGATGAGTCGTGTAGATTAACATGTCCCTAAAGACACAAAGGAAACGACCCAAAATTAGTTCTCTTCTCACCTGTCTCCAGATACCACAGATCTTTACAGCACACCTGGTTGTTCCAGGCCTTGCGATAGCCATCGCGTCCACTCCAAACATACAGCCTGTTGTTGATGGCAACGGCACAGTGACCTGCTCGAGCCCGTGGGATGTTGTCCTCCAGGGTGTCAATCATAATGGTCTCCCACAACATTGAATCTGCAACACAAATATACAGAGCTCAATAAGTGAGTTTAGAGCTGTAGGGTTTTGAGGCTCTCATGTTATGTAAAACTTACCTAAATTTAGGCACGCCAGTGTATTGGTACATTTCCATTCCTTTTCATGTGTGGCTACCTTTACATCATCCATAACCAGAGGGACCCATCCACCAAACACATACATCCTGCACAATTAACATAAATAATTTCCATAAATAGAAAAAAATGTCAAGAAAATAAGTATTGTAAAAATTACATGATGATGACTTATGATAAAACTTACTTGTTTGAGATGGTGGTAGCTGAATGGAGGCTGCGTGGGAGGGGTGCTGTACCACTTACAGCAGGTTTGTTCCATGTCAGAGTGTCTGGGGGGAGAGGTTGGGTTTAATGCCGAATACAGCAGAACACATGCTTTCATTCTCACACCGTCACATAACTGTTGTATACATGTTAAAGTGCATTCATACAATTTATTATACTATTACTTTTGACAGTTGTTTTTGGTAAGTGATGGTAGAAGTAGCAAGACCCATAGGGGTTATCAAAACCTTTATTAATTTCACCATTAAATAAATACAAAACTTTTTGGCCTACCAATGTCAAGAATCCACAAATCTCCCAAACGACATCCACTCATCCCTCCATACACGATAAGGCGAGACTTCATGGTGCTTTTATCAGTGTATATCACAGCAGTGTGGCTCTCGCGTGGAGGCGGCAGAACTCCATAGGTAATTGGTACGTCCCAGCTGACAACACTGGCACCAGGACGCAACTCCAAAACGTAAAGATCATTCAAATATCTGCAAGATAAAAAAACCTTAAAACCTTAATAACCAATTCGGTTATTTTCACTTGTTTGAAGCTTTGCTGGTGTGATACCTGGGAATGTTGTTTTTGGGATCCTCGCTGTCATTCGCAAGGCCTCCAAAGAGGTAGCACTTGTTACCCACCAAAGAAAAACTATGCCCCAGGCGAGGGCAAGGTGGGGGGCCATTCTTGGGGACTTTGGGTTTTAGCTTTTTCCACTCCCATCGACTTGCCTAAACAACAGCATCATGGTGGTTATAAACCTGGAGTAAGACTATGTCATTACCACAAATAAATCATAATAGCTGCTCTTACTTGTAATTCATAAAGATCATTGCTGTATTTTCCATATTCCACCATTCCTCCAAAAGCCAACAGTCTTGTGCCCTCACATACAAACCCATAAGCTGCACAGCCTGGGGGAATGTCCCCACGCACAGCTGGAATGAACCACTGGTTGGTTGCTGCAAGAAAACAAAACAGATATATGTTTTCTAATATATGAACATGAAGTATGTAGGATAAAAATCCCATACATCCCAAGCAAGAACCCGGTTTAGTCAGTTCAATAGTATATTTAAGCATTAAATAGGCCAGATGTGACACTTCTGCAGGAGGAAGTAACCACCCAAGTCAGAGGTTATTACCAGTGTTATAGACATGCAGCTCATCGACGATTCCTTCATTTCCACCTCCAAACACCACCATGAGTTCCTTGATGGCGACAGCTCGGTGTCCATGTCTGGGCCTGGGTACAGGGCCCGTCCAACCAATCACACGCTTCCATCGTGGTTGCAGAGCTGAACCAGTGGTTCCTGATACAGACGAGCTGGAGGACATGGTGTTCTCTTTAAAATAAAACAACAGTTTAACTGATGTGTGGTATTTTTTTATTCCGTGAACATTACAAATAAAACCATTAATACATTTTCTCTCCCCACTAATTCCTTAAATATAAAGTTTTACATTGTTTGTAAACAATTCACACTTTATAATATTTATTAAAAGTACAGTCCAAATCTTAATTACTCAACAGAGACAAATATATTAAACTTGACCATAAAATAATCCAAAATTATATATCTGTAAAACATTAGTTTTATTATCAAATGTATCAATGACTGCAACTGAACATTTGGTAACTGTTAATTGGTTGTGGTTATCAGTGTGAAAGGCATTTTAGTGTATTTTTCTTTGCAGAATAATAATAAGTCTGGGATGGTAGTAGGTTTTTCGACATTATTAAGAATTTCACCATAAAATCAACTTCTCATTCATTTTGATGGTAAAATAAGTTATTTTAGGGAAAAGGCTACCTTTATTGAGTCAGTCATGAGGCAGCAAAGTGTTTACCGACCCAATTCTGCTATCAATTGTATTCATGCACCAGACCATTAATACTATTCCCGTTAAGAGATACTAATCACACTACAAAAAACAATTAGCTGCTAAAATAATCTGAATAATCAAATAAAAAAACACACTGCAATTATATTCATTCATTCATTCATTATCTTCCACTTTATCCTATATTAGGGTCGCGGTGGGGTTCCTCATGCCCATCCAGGGGAGAAAGTTTCGGGCGCTGGGCAGATGCACCCAGGACAGGGTGCCAATCTATCGCTGGGCACACACTCACTCACACAGACACGCACGCATACACACTCTATATGGTGCAATTTGGAGAACTCAATTGACTTGATCCATGTTTTTGGACTGTGGGAGGAAACCGGAGATACCGAAGGAAACCCACGCAGACACGGGGAGAACATGGAAACTCCACAGAGATGGGGATTCGAACCAGGAATCCCTAGTGCTGAGAGGCGAACGTGCTAACCACTAAGCCACCGTGCAGCCCTTACTTCAATTGTATAATATGTATATAATTAATATATAATGATATAATGCATGGTAACATATTATTAATATTAAACATACAATGGTGCTTAAAAGACCCTAAACATCATTAGATTTTCCTAAATATTAAACTTTGCCATTTATTTATTGAAGAAAATGATAACATAATCTTATAATCTGTGAGTAGCAAAAGTATGTCAACCTTTATTATCAGATCATTTAATAGTGAAATTACTAAGTGTTGGAAGATAAGCCTTTTCATGATTACTTTTCTTAAAATAAACCTGCTAACGTCCTCTTGTCTCTTATACATCATTAGATTATAATGTATATCAGGTATTATACCAGTGGTGGATGATTCTCAGCACTGCAGTGACATTAATATGCTGTTAGAATATTTAAACCTATATTTTTAGGTTCGAGTGTGTTTTAAAATACTAAGTTTATTCAATTAAAATGACCATTGCGTTGATGTTGAACTTCATTTTGTGTTTAAAATCACGTTACGAGCAAACAAACTTTTTTGTAGTTGCTTGAATCTGACAAATGTCATTTTGTCATTTATTTACAGCAAATTAATAACATTTTGTGTCAATGTGATGTTTTGTAAGTAAAAACAGGGAGGAATGAACCGATGCGAATAAAGAAAAGGCGGGATATTACAATCCTCCGAGTTCAAGCAACACAGTGCACATTAACGTCAAATGTGGCTTTGTATCCATTAATATTTTTAAATACCAATGAAAAAAAGGCTAAATCTAGGTGTTTATTGTCGTTACAGGTCATAAATTCGTGGTATTTTACACACAGTGTTGGACTGTGGACGTCGCCATGATAAAAGCCGCAAACCTCCGCCAGTTCAAAAAATGGCGGAGGTGAAGAAGAAACCGTGCAGCAGCAGCAGCGAGCTATTCCCGTCTGCGCCGTGTATTTACATATTCAACAAGACGTACATCTTTATTAATGTTTTTATTTTTTACGATTATTTTTTTTTGGGGGGGGGATTCAAAAGCCAAGTCAAGGAAATGTATAACATTTAAAACGCCAGTGAGTTGTGCAGCCGACCGCTGATTTGAATGCTACTCTGCAGACGTCAAACACCAAACACAACTCCCCAACACACAATAACCTAATAAATACCAACAGAAAGAAGAATTCATTCAGAAATAAATGGATTGTATTTGTGTTTTTAATGAACCTCGCGTTTAAAAACGACGTTTGGTTCAGAGTCTGACGTCATTACTGTGTACCAAAGCTACGTAGCTTCGGCGAGTTAGCAGCCGAACCGAGGCGAGTTTAGAATGGAGACGCCTGTTAAAGCGAGTGTGCACGAATCTGCAATCTATTCGCCATTCGAGCTGCCAGCAGAGCCAGGAATGCACGACGAGCGGGCCTCCGAACGGCGTTTTAACTCGGCGCCACACCGATGCACGCAGCCATCTTGTTGTTGACAGCCTACCGTAAAGCTCCCACAAGAAAAATGGCGCCCGCGTTCGCTGTAACAAAAGCAGAAATAGCGACAAACCGCAGTTTGCTATTCGAACCGCGTACGTACTTGATTTGAGTTGGAACACTCTAGAAGATGTCTGGAGGGACTAGTTTGGAAAGGGTAGCCAAAATCATCCAGAGAGTTAGGAAGTATCCAGTCTCATGCCTGTATGGAAGCCGCCATGTTCCGGAGCGTGTGAGGGGCAGGAGGGAAGCGAGCTCAGCGAATCATCAGCAGCAGCAGCAGCAGCGCGAACATGGCGAGCGCAGCGCAGCGGGGACTGTCCTCTATAAACCGTGCCAACAAGTTATCAAATCCAACAATACAATAAAACATCTACAGCATTTAACAAGCGGCAAAACATCTGCACAGCACGCAGAAGCTGCCATTATTTACAAGTCGTCAATGTC
>JAFMOD010000104.1:460042-470781 GCA_019802435.1 Corydoras maculifer | reverse complement strand
TCCACATTCTATCTGGGCTTGTAAGTATTAGTGCATGTATATGTATATATGTACACACACACACACACACACACACACACACACACACACACACACACACACACACACACACACACACACACACATATATATATATATATATATATATATATATATATATATATATATATATATATATATATATTCACAGTCCCAAACCTAGAGAAAGTTAGCATTACATTCAGCATCCAGTTTAAAACTGTTCCAAATCAAATATGGGAAACTGTCCACTGTAGCGACTCCTAACTGTGAAAGGAAGGAGATATTCTCATTTATTATTATGAAACTTGTTTCATATGGATTTAATAAAAAGGTTTTGTATATAGTTTTGTGATGTACATTTATTTGTGCTTAATTTTTACAGTTTTAAAAAGTGATTTGTTAAAAAATCAATTCAAAATGTAAATTTATTAAAAAAGTTCACACTGTAGCAATGGCAGTTCTAACTGTGTTGCATTTTTAAAAACCTGCAAATATTCTACTGCTGTCATGGTACAATTGGTGAAGCCAGAAAATGCTGAGGAGACAATTCCACTTCCCACAGGCTGTGAAATATAGACAATTCAATTTAGTACAATGTTAAGTAGAATACAACACAAATAAACAATTTTATTTGTTGAGCAGTACTCAATAATGCACTTTACAAACTACTTATTATTATTTAAGAATAAATAAACTGATAAAAAGAAATCCTGTAACAAACATTCTATCTAATGACAATTTTAATTACTCTCTCAAAAATTAATCACACAAAATAAATAGCTATAGCAATAATGTTCATGAAACTCACTTCAGAGCAATAAACAGGGTGCATATTAATCATGGAAAATGTTTTTCTGAGACAAAAATGTTTAAGAACCTTAATGGTTTTCTCATTCATTTTACAAATGCTTTATATACATATACAGATAAACATCTTAAGACGAAGAAGTTGTAAAATAAAGTTTAAAAAAGTTACTGCAAATGATGTTAAAAAAACAAGAAGATTCCTAAATAAATATTTGTCCTTGTTAAGTTAACATCATTTTTAGATGTGAATACGGATGCATTTTCATAATGACAGGAAGAAATAAAGAAAAGCATTTCAGTCAGACTGGCTCTGAGTCTGGGCTTCTGCTGGAATTCAGGTGTAAATCTGAGTTCTGCTAGTAGTGAACTTTTACCAATCATGAATAGTTCAGAACTAGCGGAATTCCAGACATACCCCTGATAAAGTGCTGCATCACATGATGGCTCGAAAGCAGAGTGCACGCAGGGTTTGTGATGGCTGATCCTTCGTCTTTCAGCTTCCCATTTTCATGGTCTTTTTATATAATTTGAACGTACTACACTTACTACTACAAAATAATTCAACACATCATATTACATTCTGTGGTTTCTCTACTTTTCAACTCAGGATTACAAAGACATGCATTTCTCTGTACAAAACAATGTCTTTTAAATCACTCAATTTTATTTATATAGAATTGTCACACAGCAGATTTACAGCAAGTCACCTAAAAGTAAACCAAAGCTGGCCATCAACTTGTATATTGAAACACAGAATTCATAGAACTTGAGCACAGTCCAGTACTAAAAAAGTGAAAAACATCAGATAATGAACACTACTCTGTGAAACCGTAATAAATTCTAAAATTTGATATCATATTAGATGAGAGTTTAGTAAACATACACTTATATAAAATATATAAATAATAATAAACTGTAAAAAAAAAATACGTATATATATATTTTTAAAGTAACAAATGTTATACTATAAAACAAGTTAAGCACAACATAATATATATATATATATATATATATATATATATATATATATATATATATATATATATATATATATATCAGAAAAACAGCAAGTTGATTTTCATGCAACAGGTTCGAATTGTTAATTTTGTAACCTAAATATGTATCGTATCTTTGTTTCAAATACTAGGTTTTAATTCCTAAAGATATAATCATGAAAATAACATATTTATTATCACAAGTTACAATAAATATCATATCTAAATGCCAAGAAGGAAAAAAAGAAAAGAAAGATTTACAGACTGTTTGCTCTTCGTGTAGACTCTTCATCATGCATCACGACCTGGTTCTGTGGAGTCCATCTAAAAACTTGAGAACAGTATAGCTGAAGTTAGAGGGGAAAAAATTCGAAGCAGGATGCGATGAAAGATTAAACCTGACCCCATCGAGCTTTTCAGTTAAACCCTGCTTTCCCTAACCTGAACCATCAATCTGGAGGGATTAGCAAGGTTTGGGCTCCGTCCTTGTCAATAGCAATTAGCATTTGTTGTGTAGAGAAACCAGGGACCCCAAGTGTCCCTATAAGCTGCTTTGTGCCCAGCTGAAATGTCAAACCTTTACAAACGTTCATGTCTCGACAACCTGGCAAGGTAAAAAAAATTAGCTAAGAAATAAGTATGTCACTAACAACATTACCAAACAAAACTTTAAAAATAGGTGAATATGGCATGAATTAATTGTTTATGTTAACAGGATTTATTCTGACTTTAAGAATAAAGTATGATTATTGGCATTGTTAAGTAGGTTAGTATTATGTGAGTAAATTATTGTAGCTGTTAGGATTTTTGCAATTTCTCTGAGCCTTGGGGTAAATATCTGACTGTTTTGTATGATGTCCACTTGTAAATAATTGTTTACATTGTGAAATGGCCTTGTAACATATTCCAGACTGGCAGCAATGATTGCTTCTCTAAGATCATCACTGGTGTCTTTCCTTCATAGGTTGTCAAATAAATGCCTTCTTTTAAACAAAGTGGTCAGGACAGATCGGTTAATTAAACCAATTAATGACAGTACCTGACAGCTACTCTCTAATGTCTCTGCTAACTAACTACAGAAAAGATATACTTATGCTCTGCATTTTGGCATTATTTTTTTTTATTATTTATGACATATAATTTCTCATAGGTTATAGTTCATCTGAGGTTTTTTGTACTTTGTTTTATCCCATAACCGCATTCATCTTAAAAAAATCTTTTCTTCATAACTACTGACTTGTGGTGTTCTCATTTATAAGTCACTTTGTATAAAAGCGTCTGCTAAATTACTAAATATAATTGTAAAATATTTTATGCAAATTGATAGGCTGAACATATTTGTAATAAAAATATTTTTAAATGATCTAACTTGCATTTTTCCTAGTTGTTGCAAGTCTTTGGGCAAAGCATTGTGTACAGTAGCAGAACATCACCAGGATGCTGCGACTCTCTAAGCAACTCTCTGCCCTTATGTGGCACTATGACTCTTGGCATGAGCCATTTCTAGGTCAAAATAGTCATGTAGATGCAATTTAAACTTTCCATTTAGTTTCATTTAGTGTCAATTTACACGTACCCTATGATGTCCTTAAGAGGGTTAATTGTTAAGTGCATGTAATGTATAGCTACAGGTAATTCGATATGTAAATACATTCTACACAAAATCTGCTCAAAAATACTGGAATTTATGTACATGTTTTTCATGTGGCAGCATTTGACATACCTTGAATGAAGATGTAATCAAAAAAGGTTGAGAGAAATAGCATAATTCAACAATATAATTAAAAAAGTATAAAATAAATCGACTTTAGTGACATGTTAGAAACTGACATAACAAATAGATTGTTAGCATTTAGACTAAAAAAAAAAAAAAAAAAAAAGGTTAATCAATCTAAAAAATACGTTTTCTTACCATGTTTTATGTATGGCTCGATGTTGAGTTTCTGGGACCTGTATTCGTGTTTTGTGATTTTTAGAACATTTCACACCAAAAGTTAAAATGAGGATACTTTTCCCAATGTGAACTATTAGGAATGAGGAATTAGGACAGTTTGACTGCATCCGTGTCAATACTAATTAAGATCAGGTGTGCAGGATAACTGTGCACCCTAGTTCTCCCAGTAAGCCAATTTGAACCCAAATGATAACTTAACCTACATGTGCAATAAACATTAATTGCATGACATATTGCACATTTTAATATAATGATGATCTTTCTAGCATGTAATACCTGNAGCGTGTGAGGGGCAGGAGGGAAGCGAGCTCAGCGAATCATCAGCAGCAGCAGCAGCAGCGCGAACATGGCGAGCGCAGCGCAGCGGGGACTGTCCTCTATAAACCGTGCCAACAAGTTATCAAATCCAACAATACAATAAAACATCTACAGCATTTAACAAGCGGCAAAACATCTGCACAGCACGCAGAAGCTGCCATTATTTACAAGTCGTCAATGTCCACCATTGGAATCATTCCTTCTAAACATCTGGAGACGATAAACATGATTTAATAACAAACTTGAACATAAATATCATTGAAATGCTTTTTTTGTACCTGCCAGCAATCATTAAAACTGTTTTCAAATGGTAAATAATTTACTTTCAGTTAAACACACACACACACACACACACACACACACACATATATATATATATATATATATATATATATATATATATATATATATATATATATATATATATTCATTCATTTATTCATTATCTCCTGCTTTATCCTGTATTAGGGTCGCGGTGGGGTTCCCCATGCCCATCCAGGGGAGAACGTTTCGGGCGCTGGGCAGATACACCCAGGACAGGGCGCCAATCTATCACTGGGCACTCACTCACTCACACAGACACACTTTATATGAGGCAATTTTGGAGAACTCAATTGACTTCAACCATGTTTTTGGACTGTGGGAGGAAACCGGAGAACCCAGAGGAAACCCACGCAGACACCGGGAGAACATGGAAACTCCACCCAGATGGGTATTCGAACCGGGAATCCCTAGTGCTGAGAGGCGATATCTATCTATCTATCTATCTATCTATCTATCTATCTATCTATCTATCTATCTATCTATCTATCCATTTATATATATATATATATATATATATATATATATATATATATATATATATATATATATATATATAGGTGGCACGGTGGCTTAGTGGTTAGCACGTTCGCCTCTCAGCGCTAGGGATTCCCGGTTCGAATTCCCATCTGGGTGGTGTTTCCATGTTCTCCCCGTGTCTGCGTGGGTTTGCTCCGGGTTCTCCGGGTTCCTCCCACAGTCCAAAAACATGGATCAAGTTAATTGAATTCTCCAAATTGCCCCATATAGAGTGTGTCTGTGTGAGTGAGTGTGTGCCCAGCGATGGATTGGCGCCCTGTCCTGGGTCTATCTGCCCAGCGCCCGAAACGTTCTCCCCTGGATGGGCATGGGGAACCCCACCGCGACCCTAATAGAGGATAAGCGGGAGATAATGAATGAATGAATATATATATATATATATATATATATATATATATATATATATATATATATATATATATATATTTTTTTTTTATTTCTCCTTCCGAGGAGGAGGAGTGGGGAGAGTGACCAATGCATTTGTATAAATCCTTAATGTTCAGTAGATAAAGAAGTAGTAGCAAATTTCTATTAAATCAGACCATCTTCACATGACAGTGAAGTGTCAGTATATACTTTAGGTCATTTAAGGGTGTTTAAAAATTTTAAACACAAAGCAAACATGTATATAAATAGTTTTATGCAAATTTCTATTAAATTTTCAAAATTCCAGAACATTCAAGTAAAATTAGGTTTATCTACTAACTTAAATGTAGGAGAACAAATAAACATAAAAAAGGCTTGTAAACAAATAATAATAAATCTATTATTTTTTTTCCATCAGATCAGGACTTGTAGGGTTTGAAATTAAGCCAATATGTAAGGTACAACACATAGGGATAATTCCTCCGGATTACAATGATCCCAATGCATGTGATTAGCCACTTCGTTAACCTTACCTAACAGATTACGAACCAGTTCTAATACTCCTGAAGGCCGTGTATAATCCAAACTAAACCCATCCTAAAAGGAAAGGATATTGGAAGCAAAGTGTCATTGTGCTTCCTATTGGATTGGGTTTAAAATCTATAAGTATTATTAAACTTTTTATTGTAGGTCAGAATAAGGGTCTACTGGATAATGACTAGATGATTACTAGAAGCCAACAAAAGCTGGGGAGTTACATGGCTTGCTAGGGTTGTTTGAACACCAGGCAATTGCATAGTCCTGGATCATCTGTAAATCCTTGATCAAGAAGATGATCAAGGTTGCACTGAACAAATAACTAATGCTTTATATAAGATCCATTGCTTTATTAGTATAACAGTGGTGTAGCAAAATGTATTATGCATCAGCTTCTCATTACATTTACATTACATTTACATTTGGTCATTTAGCAGACGCTTTTATCCAAAGCGACTTACAAAGTGGGAACAGGGTTAAACACAACAACCCTGGAGCAATGAGGGTTAAGGGTCTTGCTCAAGGACCCACACTGGTAACTTCAGGGGACCTAGGATTTGAACCCCCAACCTTCAGATTGATAGTCCAACGCCCTGACCACTGAGCTACCACTCCTCATCTTCTCTTTCTCCATTAGTTTTTTTGGATTTGTTTTTCCAAACAAAATAGGGTAAAATGTTAATGTACTGGATTTTAATATAATAATTATAAAATTTGTAAAAATAATAATTTAATAGCAGAATTATTATCGATCAGTTTTTTTAGTACTGTGTTAATGTTACTAACTAACTAACTGTTAGTTGTTTATAGTTTATGGAAATGCTATCTGCATTTTACTTTTACAGGACTTAAATGCTCAATCCACATTCTATCTGGGCTTGTAAGTATTAGTGCATGTATATGTATATATGTACACACACACATACATATATATATATATATATATATATATATATATATATATATATATATATATATATATATATATATATTCACAGTCCCAAACCTGGAGAAAGTTAGCATTTCATTCAGCATCCAGTTTAAAACGGTTCCAAATCAAATATGGGAAACTGTCCACTGTAGCGACTCCTAACTGTGAAAGGAAGGAGATATTGTCATTTATTATTATGAAACTTGTTTCATATGGATTTAATAAAAAGGTTTTGTATATATTTTTGTGATGTACATTTATTTCTGCTTAATTTGTACAGTTTTAAAAAGTGATTTGTTAAAAAATCTATTCAAAATGTAAATTTATTTAAAAAGTTCACACTGTAGCAATGGCAGTTCTAACTGTGTTGCATTTTTAAAAACCTGCAAATATTCTACTGCTGTCATGGTACAATTGGTGAAGCCAGAGAATGCTGAGGAGAGAATTCCACTTCCCACAGGCTGTGAAATATAGACAATTCAATTTAGTACAATGTTAAGTAGAATACAACACAAATAAACAATTTTATTTGTTGAGCAGTACTCAATAATGCACTTCAGAAACTACGTATTATTATTTAAGAATAAATAAACTGATAAAAAGAAATCTTGTAACAAACATTCTATCTAATGACAATTTTAATTACTCTCTCAAAAATTAATCACACAAAATAAATAGCTATAGCAATAATGTTCATGAAACTCACTTCAGAGCAATAAACAGGGTGCATATTAATCATGGAAAATGTTTTTCTGAGACAAAAATGTTCAAGAACCTTAATGGTTTTCTCATTCATTTTACAAATGCTTTATATACATATACAGATAAACATCTTAAGACGAAGAAATTGTAAAATAAAGTTTAAAAAAGTTACTGCAAATGATGTTAAAAAAACAAGAAGATTCCTAAATAAATATTTGTCCTTGTTAAGTTAACATCATTTTTAGATGTGAATACGGATGCATTTTCATAATGACAGGAAGAAATAAAGAAAAGCATTTCAGTCAGACTGGCTCTGAGTCTGGGCTTCTGCTGGAATTCAGGTGTAAATCTGAGTTCTGCTAGTAGTGAACTTTTACCAATCATGAATAGTTCAGAACTAGCGGAATTCCAGACATACCCCTGATAAAGTGCTGCATCACATGATGGCTCGAAAGCAGAGTGCACGCAGGGTTTGTGATGGCTGATCCTTCGTCTTTCAGCTTCCCATTTTCATGGTCTTTTTATATAATTTGAACTTACTTACACTTACTACTACAAAATAATTTAACACATCATATTACATTCTGTGGTTTCTCTACTTTTTAACTCAGGATTACAAAGACATGCATTTCTCTGTACAAAACAATGTCTTTTAAATCACTCAATTTTATTTATATAGAATTGTCACACAGCAGATTTACAGCAAGTCACCTAAAAGTAAACCAAAGCTGGCCATCAACTTGTATATTGAAACACAGAATTCATAGAACTTGAGCACAGTCCAGTACTAAAAAAGTGAAAAACATCAGATAATGAACACTACTCTGTGAAACCGTAATAAATTCTAAAATTTGATATCATATTAGATGAGAGTTTAGTAAACATATACTTATATAAAATATATAAATAATAATAAACTGTAAAAAAAATACGTATATATATTTTTTAAAGTAACAAATGTTATACTATAAAACAAGTTAAGCACAACACAATATATATATATATATATATATATATATATATATATATATATATATATATATATATATATCAGAAAAACAGCAAGTTGATTTTCATGCAACAGGTTCGATTTGTTAATTTTGTAACCTGAATATGTATCGTATCTTTGTTTCAAATACTAGGTTTTAATTCCTAAAGATATAATCATGAAAATAACATATTTATTATCACAAGTTACAATAAATATCATATCTAAATGCCAAGAAGGAAAAAAAGAAAAGAAAGATTTACAGACTGTTTGCTCTTCGTGTAGACTCTTCATCATGCATCACGACCTGGTTCTGTGGAGTCCATCTAAAAACTTGAGAACAGTATAGCTGAAGTTAGAGGGGAAAAAATTCGAAGCAGGATGCGATGAAAGATTAAACCTGACCCCATCGAGCTTTTCAGTTAAACCCTGCTTTCCCTAACCTGAACCATCAATCTGGAGGGATTAGCAAGGTTTGGGCTCCGTCCTTGTCAATAGCAATTAGCATTTGTTGTGTAGAGAAACCAGGGACCCCAAGTGTCCCTATAAGCTGCTTTGTGCCCAGCTGAAATGTCAAACCTTTACAAACGTTCATGTCTCAACAACCTGGCAAGGTAAAAAAAAATAGCTAAGAAATAAGTATGTCACTAACAACATTACCAAACAAAACTTTAAAAATAGGTGAATATGGCATGAATTAATTGTTTATGTTAACAGGATTTATTCTGACTTTAAGAATAAAGTATGATTATTGGCATTGTTAAGTAGGTTAGTATTATGTGAGTAAATTATTGTAGCTGTTAGGATTTTTGCAATTTCTCTGAGCCTTGGGGTAAATATCTGACTGTTTTGTATGATGTCCACTTGTAAATAATTGTTTACACTGTGAAATGGCCTTGTAACATATTCCAGACTGGCAGCAATGATTGCTTCTCTAAGATCATCACTGGTGTCTTTCCTTCATAGGTTGTCAAATAAATGCCTGAATACTTCAGATCAGAAAAAAAAAAAAAAAATTAATCCTTCTTTTAAACAAAGTGGTCAGGACAGATCGGTTAATTAAACCAATTAATGACAGTACCTGACAGCTACTCTCTAATGTCTCTGCTAACTAACTACAGAAAAGATATACTTATGCTCTGCATTTTGGCATTATTTCTTTTTATTATTTATGACATATAATTTCTCATAGGTTATAGTTCATCTGAGGTTTTTTGTACTTTGTTTTATCCCATAACCGCATTCATCTTAAAAAAATCTTCATAACTACTGACTTGTGGTGTTCTCATTTATAAGTCACTTTGTATAAAAGCGTCTGCTAAATGACTAAATATAATTGTAAAATATTTTATGCAAATTGATAGGCTGAACATATTTGTAATAAAAATATTTTTAAATGATCTAACATGCATTTTTCCCAGTTGTAGCAAGTCTTTGGGCAAAGCATTGTGTACAGTAGCAGAACATCACCAGGATGCTGCGACTCTCTAAGCAACTCTCTGCCCTTATGTGGCACTTTGACTCTTGGCATGAGCCATTTCTAGGTCAAAATAGTCATGTAAATGCAATTTAAACTTTCCATTTAGTTTCTTTTAGTGTCAATTTACACATACCCTATGATGTCCTTAAGAGGGTTAATTGTTAAGTGCATGTAATGTATAGCTACAGGTAATTCGATATGTAAATACATTCTACACAAAATCTGCTCAAAAATACTGGAATTTATGTACATGTTTTTCATGTGGCAGCATTTGACATACCTTGAATGAAGATGATTGAGAGGGTTGAGAGAAATAGCATAATGCAACAATATAATTAAAAAAGTATAAAATAAATCGACTTTAGTGACATGTTAGAAACTGACATAACAAATAGATTGTTAGCATTTAGACTAAAAAAAAAAAAAGGTTAATCAATCTAAAAAATACGTTTTCTTACCATGTTTTATGTATGGCTCGATGTTGAGTTTCTGGGACCTGTATTCGTGTTTTGTGATTTTTAGAACATTTCACACCAAAAGTTAAAATGAGGATACTTTCCCCAATGTGAACTATTAGGAATGAGGAATTAGGACAGTTTGACTGCATCCGTGTCAATACTAATTAAGATCAGGTGTGCAGGATAACTGTGCACCCTAGTTCTCCCAGTAAGCCAATTTGAACCCAAATGATAACTTAACCTACATGTGCAATAAACATTAATTGCATGACATATTGCACATTTTAATATAATGATGATCTTTCTAGCATGTAATACCTG
>JAFMOD010000104.1:386801-459945 GCA_019802435.1 Corydoras maculifer | reverse complement strand
CCCAATGTGAACTATTAGGAATGAGGAATTAGGACAGTTTGACTGCATCCGTGTCAATACTAATTAAGATCAGGTGTGCAGGATAACTGTGCACCCTAGTTCTCCCAGTAAGCCAATTTGAACCCAAATGATAACTTAACCTACATGTGCAATAAACATTAATTGCATGACATATTGCACATTTTAATATAATGATGATCTTTCTAGCATGTAATACCTGTAAGTTTTCCCATCTTAATACACACTGCCATACTCTTAATGAGACCTCAATTCCCTGAAAAACAGAAATCATTTAGTTATCTTACAGAATCATAGATATATACACACCAAATACTCTATAAGACTGCTCTGTATGTCAATAGTTATTATATTATACAGAAGGACTTTGCCAGACATGTACTTGACACTTACTGACTAATAGTTAATTTGTTTTACCCAAATGTATTAAGTAATTGCAGTGTAACACATTGTCACCTTGATGCATACAGGTTTACATTTAATCAGTGTAAGGGAGTCTAAGGGCCGGGATAAGGCTCCCTGGCATGATGTTTGGACTTCACCTATAACGTTGCAATCCCACTTTCAGGGAGGAAAAGTAGCTTAGATCTTCATAAGCCAATCTAACCTTAATTGCATTCTTCTTCCTCTTTGTCTTCCATGCCCCCTCCCAACACACCCTCCCAACACATGCCCTCACATACATCCTGCAGGTACCAACACTGACCTCATTTGTGGACTTGACTGACTCCGCCTAGGCATCACCGAGTGATGTATAAAAGCACACAGAGAACGGCGATAAATCCAGTACTGCCCTGTGGTAAGAGGAAGCAGTGAAGCTAATTATTGGGCATAGGAAAGACCAAGAAGTACAACTTTAAGCAAGTGGAGGAGTAATCAAGCAAGCAACCAAGGGCTCGAGAACTACAAAATCTTCACCATGGCAGAGCAGTGGGGAGAAGCCATGTTTGCAGCAAGACGACGGGGTGATGAGACAACACGGGAATCGGCCTTTACATACACCAACAGCAACAACACCAAAGGTAAGTGAATCTAGAGCTGACTGCATCACAATCTTAGTAAATCTATTAATTCAAGACAAATACAGTGTGTAAGTCAGTTGGTATGATGGATAACAACATGACAAACAAATTATAATTTACTAAATATGTATAAAGTAGAAAAAAAAATTGTCTCCTTTCTTTTAGATCCATTTGAAGGGCCTAACTACCATATTGCGCCCAGATGGGTGTACAATCTTTCTACACTATGGATGTTTTTTGTTGTTGTTGCCTCAACATTTACAAATGGCCTGGTGCTGGTAGCCACTGCCAAATTCAAGAAGCTCCGTCACCCTCTGAACTGGATCTTGGTCAACCTCGCTGTTGCTGATATTTTAGAGACACTGATTGCCAGTACCATCAGTGTCTGTAATCAATTTTTTGGCTATTTTATCCTAGGGCACCCAATGTGTGTTTTGGAGGGATACACAGTTGCATGTTGTGGTAAGCAAAGTCTAAATAAAAGACATTAACAAATTAGTCATAAAGACATTTATTTGTTAATATATTAATAATATAAATCCGTTACAGTTATTTAATGTTTTTATTGTATTTAATGTGTTGTCACTACATCTTTCCAGGTATTGTTGGTCTTTGGTCTTTGACTGTCATCTCATTTGAGAGATGGGTGGTAGTGTGCAAACCATTTGGAAATGTTAAGTTTGATGCAAAATGGGCAACTGGAGGGATTCTCTTTACATGGATTTGGTCTGCTATTTGGACTGCACCCCCAGTCTTTGGATGGAGCAGGTTTGATGCCTTAAATATTGACTTTAGTGAATTATAATTTAAAATAACTTTGTTAATGTTGAATGTGATGCTGAGGGGGTACAAAAAATTCCTTTGTTCTGACAGGTATTGGCCCCACGGTCTAAAGACTTCATGTGGACCTGATGTGTTCAGTGGAAGTGAAGACCCTGGAGTTCAGTCATACATGATTGTACTGATGATTACCTGCTGCTTTATCCCCCTGGGCGTCATCATTATATGCTATCTATTTGTGTGGATGGCCATCCATGCTGTAAGAATTATTTGGCTAACAAAACTGTGTTATAATGATTAGAAATTCTATTTAGACTTTGTAACCAATTAAGGACATTTTCAACAGGTTGCAGCCCAACAGAAGGAATCGGAATCCACACAAAAGGCTGAAAAGGAAGTCAGCAGAATGGTCGTGATCATGATTGCTGCTTATGTTTTCTGCTGGGGACCGTACACGTTCTTTGCATGCTTTGCAGCTGCTAACCCTGGCTATGCCTTTCACCCCCTGGCAGCAGCAATGCCAGCCTATTTTGCCAAGAGCGCCACTATCTATAACCCCGTTATCTATGTCTTCATGAACCGGCAGGTAAGAAATCAACATTAGCTTTAGCAAATGACCCACCTTTTACTTAATAGCTCATTGCTCTTATTTAAATGTAGGTTTAAAGGCCACACTTTAAAGAGATTCTTTTCCATTGCGTTTTAGTTCCGTTCCTGCATCATGCAGCTCTTTGGCAAGAAAGGTGATGATGGCTCTGAGGTGTCTTCTACATCCAAAACAGAAGTCTCCTCTGTGGCACCGGCATAAATTGTCTGACCCAGCATACTGCAGAGAAAAGAGGAAAAACAGATTCAGAGTGTTGGACTGGTGGATACTCGCTTTCTTTCTTGAACATCAACATTTACCTGAGAAATTTTACAGCTTGAGAATTCAAGCTAAGTATTGTATCAGCTGTATATAGTTTCTTTTATATATATAGTTTTAAACAAAAAATGTTTTTTGTTTGCTTGGTAAAAGTAACACAGTTAAGTGTGGCTGCAGTGAAAAGGTGAGCTACATGCAATGAATGAAAGATAAAACAGAGAAGGACCATTCTGTATAAAATGTATTTTTACACTGTAGCATGTATGACCATCCTTAACAGATGATTGTTCAACCTTTTCTTCTAAAACAAGTCTACTTCATGTAAAATGTTATATTGATAATTCAGTTGGTAATTATTCTCCCAGAGCTTTTTAATGTAGATAGGTTTGCAAATAATGAAAACTGAAAAAAATATAGAGACCTTACACTTTTTATGTTATGCTGTTTTCTGTTTAAAATAAACTGTGCAGCAAATATTAAAACCAAAGTGAGATGCTTATTTCTTTTATTTGGGTGCTTATTAAGCTTGAGCCAATACAGCTATTTTACTCTGTTTCTGTTTAATCCCAAAGTACTGTTCTGTTAACATGTTTATCATTAATCAGTTAAAACAAGTAACAAAAAACCCACAATATAATAATAAAAGTAAGCATATATTAAATACACAATCACTGGCCACTAGGTACATTTCCTTGTTTCTACTCATTGTCCATGTTGTTAGGTCCACTCAAGCCAAGTAATAAAATAAAATACTAACATACTAAAATACTAACATTTACAATTAAATCAGCAAGTAAGATTAACCATTAAACTATATATATATTGCACTATATACCTTTTTAATGTAATTAAAAAACACAGATAAACAAATGTTACTTATAGTAGAACAGGTTTTAATGTCAAGATAATGTGTTCAAGGGGGCAACAGTTCACACATTGATGTTATGGGAATCCATCCATCCATCCATCCATTACCTTCCCCATGCCTATCCAACCCCAACATAACCCAACATCACAATCACAAAGTCACCATACAGCACACAGCAATTTAAAAAATGTCAAACTTAAAAAGTTATTGGTTTAATATTAGATTGATTTGATTAGTTTAATTATGTTTAAAAAGTAGTTTTTAATTGTAAGGGACATGATGGGCCTTTAATGGGGCTTAATGTTTTAAAACAGTAACCAAAATAGACCAAACTTCACTCATTTTTTACTTTTTATTAACACTCTTTACTATTTGAATTATGAACCTGTACTCCAAAAAGAAAGTAATAATTCTTACGTTCAGCCTTTTCCCTCGCATTCCCATTATAAGGAACTGGCTTAACGAAAGGTTCAAAATTCATATCCATCCATCCATTATCTCCTGCTTTACCCTGTATTAGGGTCGCGGTGGGGTTCCCTATGCCCATCCAGGGGAGAACATTTCGGGCGCCGGGCAAATACACCCTGCACAGGGCGCCAATCCATCGCTGGGCACACACTCACTCATTCAAACACACTCTATATTGGGGCAATTTGGATAATTCAATTGACTTGATCCATGTTTTTGGACTGTGGGAGGAAACCGGAGAACCTGGAGGAAACCCACGCGGACACGGGGAGAACATGGAGACTCCACCCAGATGGGGATTCGAACCGAGAATTCCTCGTGCTGAGAGGAGAACATGCTAACCACCAAGCCACCGTGCCGCCTCAAAATTCATATAATAAAGAGTATTTATAAAGAGTAATAAATGAGTGAAGTTTGGCCTTTCTAAGTTGATTTGTTAAAAGATGAAGCCACGTTTCAGGACATTAATGCAGTATTCTACTCAGCGCGTTTCTTGTGGGACTTTTACTTTGAAATTGAGACTCGGTTCGTCTTGTTTACGCTCTCACGCGGCAGCTGCTCGTTTCCTAGCGCACGTGGGCATCATGTCTAAAGCCAGTGAGTAGAACGGCGTCGTTTTTAAAAGTTTGCTTTCGTTTAACAACGATGTGAAGTTTTTCATTCTGATTCTTCTTTTCACTTTAGAGCAAAAACGGGCGAAAAGGTTGGGATTCTGCGGTAAAAAGGTGCGTGACGTCATACCGTAACGTCTTCTTGTGGCTATAACTATTCTAGGTTATTTATGTTTATATCGACTCGTTAAAAGTGTAAAACGCGGTCACGGCTGTGCTACAGTTGTTACTGTAATTGACAGAATTGTGTTTCTAACACGTTACTGTTATTACTGCAGTTACACATCAAGTCGCAAGAACTGTGTGACGTTGGTTGTGACGTCAAAATAGAAAATAGAAGCTCTACCCTTCATACTTTTTTTAGTTTCCATATTTATGTTTATGTTAAAGTTAGTTTATTGTGGTTTCCATCAACAAAACAAGTGGAAACTAAAAGTCTATGACGATTTGTTCGCAAAGGATTAAATAAATAGAGGGCGGCACGGTGGCTTAGTGGTTAGCACGTTCGCCTCTCAGCACTAGGGAATCCGGGGGGGGGGGGGGGGGGGGGGGGGGGGGGGGGGGGGGGGGGGGGGGGGGGGGGGGGGGGGGGGGGGGGGGGGGGGGGGGGGGGGGGGGGGGGGGGGGGGAAACTGCTTAACTACATCCATCTTCCGCTTTATCCTCTATTAGGGTCGCGGGGGGGGGGTGGTTCCCCATGCCCATCCAGGGGAGAACGTCTCGGGCAGATGTACCCAGGACACGACGCCAATCTATCACTGGACACACACACACTCAATATGGGGCAATTTGGAGAACTCAATTGACTTGATCCATGTTTTTGGACTGTGGGAGTAAACCGGAGAACCCGGAGAAAACCCACGTGGACACGGGGAGAACATGGAGACTCCACCCAGATAAACCGGGAATCCTTAGCACTGAAAGGAGAACATGCTAACCACCAAGCCACCGTGCCGCCCGCCTAACTACATCATAGGTACATATAAGATTATGTATATAATAGAAACTAAACCATATAAAAACACTATTTCTTTAACATTACCAACTCTCATTCATTCAGTTCATTTATTATTGATGGACCAACAATTTTGGAAAAAGTCTCAATGTTATTAACCTGACAGAAAAATAACATCTGACTGTAAAACAAGGCACCAGAAAAACTATAACTGTAGAGAAGGCTATATGGTAAAAGTCGACACTGACAGTAACTTACTGTTCTGGTTGTGTACTGACCAAAATATAAGAGTATAAAAGAATTCGTACTACTTGCATCCTACCCTGCTGTTTATAGCAGACACGTCCGAAATGTTGATAATGCGTCTCTTATTCTCTTGAAGAGAATTTATCATATTTACGTGATAGAAACCTAAAATGAAGATCTTTTTCTTTTTCCTTCGGCTGTTTCCGTTAGAGGGCGCCACCGTGAATTATTTTTCTATTTGTATATCTTTTTTATGACTATGAGGTAATGTTATTTATTATGGTCTGAACTATGAGTTTGATGATGATGTACACCTGTCTCTGTAAAGTCTAAAGATGGACAACAGGCAGGTTCAAGAGGGGGGCAAAAAGAGCCTGGCTTGCCCAATATTCGTGCTTTTAAGGAACACAGTCTGAAACAAGCTGAACTTCGGCAGAAAAGGGTAAGAAATGCGTTTGTTTTGCAGATTATTAAAGATGGAACATCAGCATGTTGATGGCTTTATACACTGCAAATGAGAAATTCAACTAATGCTTTTCCAGTTCGTATTGTATTACTTTTAACATGGTCACCTGTACTTTATGCTGACTCAGCACACCCTTAAACTTAATGGCAAATCGACAGACTTGTACTGGGTAGTGCTCAGGGCAGAAAAATACTCACATTTAAAGATACTAGTACCTTGAGGCCCAGGACTGGGAATGTAGTTCAAAGTATGCATTTTGAATGCCGTCAGATGGAGGAGCAACAGGAAAGGCAGCGGCAGTCCAGGGAGAGAGAACACATGAAGAGAAGGAGTCTTGATAGCTTTCAACAAGACATCCAAAGACGACAGCGAGAGTTTGAGAAAAAGGTATGTCTTCATCGTAACGTGTACTGGGTCATGCCTTTAAGTCACTAAATGCAGAGGGTTCATTAAATTGCAGTATTATATCAAACATCAAATCATATATTTTGGACAATAATTACTATGTACAAACAGTTTGGGAAAGGCTTCTGTTCCCAAATGTCTTTCCACTAGTTCGCCAAGCAAGTTCCTTAAAGGCACATATTGGTGTCAAAGACTTCGACATGCTCACATAGGAACCCTGACTCCAACCCCTAGAACCCATCTTATGAGCCAGGCCCTCTCATCCAACATCAGTGCTGGACCTCCTAAAAGCCATGTGACATCATAGCCTGATTCATATCTTTCTGTTACAGGAGACCGAAATGAAAGATTTAGAAAAGCATGTAAACTTCGAAAATGAAAATTCAAGAAAGGCGTACTATAGAGAATTTAAAAAAGTGAGTTTTTCTGTCTTGTTTCACTTCTGATCAATGTTTTTTCATTCGGTAATGCTAGTTTTTATTAATTCATTAATTATCTGATCATTGTGCTACTAGGTGATTGAAGCTGCAGATGTGATTCTAGAAGTCTTGGATGCTAGAGACCCTTTAGGCTGCCGCTGTCCGCAGGTTGAGCAGGCGGTCATCCAGAGTGGAACAAATAAGAAAATTGTTCTCGTTCTGAACAAAATTGGTAAGCATGTGCATGTACAAATCTCATCCAAAACTGCTTATTAATTGCACTCTATGGGCTGAATTGTAAATTTAATTTACATCTGGCAATAATTATGACAGTAAAACAGCAGAGTATTAATAACCAGCCTGTCATCAGCAATTGCATCAGCAATCAGACCACAGACCAATTTGGAGGAACACATTTATTAAACTATGGAAGCAAATTCCATGTCAGTGTCCATACTTGTGCCATCTAGAAATCCTGTTAAGATTCATTATTATATTGTATAGTACAATTATTTATAACTATAATCTTGATTAACTGTATTGTTTTAGACCTGGTGTCTAAAGAGATTGTGGAGAAGTGGATTAAATATCTTCGCAATGAATTTCCAACTGTAGCCTTCAAAGCCTCCACCCAGCAGCAAAACAAGAACCTGGTGAGTGTTGAGCACTTTTGGTGAAACTATGTTTGAGGTTTGAATGGATGCTGTGGTCAAAGCATCTATTTGAATTTTAAACTTAAAGAAAAGAAAAAAAATTATACTCACACGATTTACTTCAACAACAAGAGGGGCATCTGATGTAGTGTCTATGGCATGTAGTCTATGCAAAACCTGCAATGGATACAAGTCACTCTGTTAATCCTGATGCCAGGATTGTAGTTATGAAGTTGAGTAATTAAGGCACTAAAATTACACCATTACTAAAAAAAAAAGAAAAAAAAAACATGCTGGTCATTTTCCTATCTGTTCCATTCAATTGTGTGTATGTGTGTGGGGTTTATCTCCTGCAGAAACGCAGCCAGGTTCCTGTAAGCCAGGCAACTCCAGAGCTCCTGAACACCAGTGCTTGTGTAGGAGCTGAATGTCTCATGAAGTTACTTGGAAACTATAGTCGCAGTCAGGACATTAAAACGGCTATAACTGTAGGAGTCGTTGGTAAGTGCTTCTCTATGTTTCCTGCCAGATCTTCACCTTTTGCTTATTAAATTTCTGACCATGATGATTTTTTTAAAATTGCTGCAGGATTCCCAAACGTGGGAAAGAGCAGTTTGATTAACAGTTTGAAGCGAGCACGAGCATGCAGTGTTGGTGCTACTCCCGGTGTAACAAAGTAGGTAGATGATGATAATGATGATGTCACTTTGATGAACTTTGTGAAGATGTTAGTTTAATGTCCCACTTTTATCTTGTTCCCAGGTGCTTACAGGAGGTCCATTTAGACAAACACATTAAACTTTTAGACTGTCCAGGTATTGTCATGGCCACATCAACCAGTGATGCAGCAATCATTCTTCGGAACTGTGTTAAAATCGAGCAGTTGCTGGACCCCGTCCCGGCCGTCGAAGCCATTTTGCGCCGTTGTAGTAAGAAACAGGTAGTTTTGAGAGTGCTGTGAGACCAGAATGGGGTTTTGATAAAGTTATGGTTGGATTATATAATAAATATATTCAAAATGTATGATAATATACATGACATTTAAAAAAATTGCATATAATGGATGATGTCAGCATTCACTCAAGCTATTTCTATATGATTGGGAGGTGGGGCTGACTAGCAAATCTTTCTCAATGATGTTTGCTTGAATTGAGAATAGAGTTACAAATGTGATTTATTTATTCATTATCTCCCGCTTTATCCTCTATTAGGGTCGCGGTGGGGAGAACGTCTCGAGCGCTAGGCAGATAGACCCAGGACGGGGCGCCAATCCATCGCTGGGCACACACTCACTCACACAAACACACTATATATGGGGCAATTTTGAGAATTCAATTGACTTGATCTATGTTTTTGGACTGTGGGAGGAACCCGGAGGAAACCCACGCAGACACGGGGAGAACATGGAACAAATGTGATTCAGCAATAGATGAATAATACTGTTGGTTTCAGGACTACATTAAAATTTCTATATGCAGACCATGTTCTGATTACCTGAGTGCTTCTGTGTGCTTGTATCACCATGTAGTATTTTCTTCTTAACTAGATCATGGAGCACTATGGGGTTGCAGACTTTCACACAACGCAGGACTTCTTGGCACTGCTTGCTCATCGTCAGGGTAAGCTCAGGAAAGGTGGACTACCAGACAGCAACAAGGCGGCCAAAGGAGTACTTCAGGATTGGACAGGGTATGTTCAAGATGTTCCTTATATAATAATATATACAATTATGTATAAGGTACAGTGTATATATAAGCAGTCCCTTGTACATCAGTACTTGGTAAAATGAAGACGAGTCTGATAATAATCAAAACAAAACCTTTTATCAGTAAATATATACACTCAGTTGCTTTTACCCATTATGTACAGTGGACGTATCAGCTACTTCACCCATCCTCCAGAAACCTGTACACTTCCCACTCATGTTAGTGCTGAGATTTTGACAGAGATGAGTAAGGAGTTTGACTGGGAGGAACTGGAAAAAGGCAACCAGGAAACTTTGACTGGTAAACATCACTTGTCAGAGTTACAGATTTAAATATTCAGTCTTTTTAGCTTTCATAATATACATTTTTTCCTACTCCTTCCAATGAATTTCCAGAATGTAACTCTAATATGGAGATGGGCATCTGCATGGCTACATCGGGAATGACTGAACTGGGTCAGGAGGAGGCAGCGATGATCGAAACTGGATCTTTAACTGAGAGTGTTTCAGAAGGTTTTGCTGAATCTATGGATGCAGATGAAGATCCAGAGGTACATATTTTGTTTTTGCCTATTTATTTAAAAGCAAATGTGCCTCTGGCACAAAATAAATGATAAAACTATGTATAATAATTCATGGAAATGTGTGGAAATGTACTTAAATGAAGGTATAATAACTTGAATGTTCGCGTTGCTTTGTCTTCTGAAGTTTGGACCCATGACAGTAGAGCTCAAAACAAAAGCCAAAACTGGTGGTGTTACAGAGGCACCAGCACCGAAGCCTGTGGACCTCAGTGACATTCAGTCTGTTGACCCGCTTCTGCAAGGACAGGCTCTATTGGCTGCAAATAAAAAGAGGAAAAAGCAACAAAAAAGAGCAGGTATGTATTTTATTATTTATCCATTTTTTGTACTGTATATCTGGCTCAATTTACCCCTAACAAAGTTCTCTTATATCTTTTTGGTGCAGATTGTCTATTTACTATATTATTTAAAACACAGGTTTTTTTTTTTTTTTTTTTTACTATTTAGTTTACTAAAGCTAAACTTTAAAGTAAATCAATTTCTCTGTATACATAGTTCTCCCTTTTACTCTATTCTCTAAAGGTCTGCATCAGTAATAGCAGTTAACCAGTGTAGTGTGTTTTTAAGTGTATAAGCTTTTAAACTCAGAAAATGTACTTAGTAAAAGTAGTATTTTAGTAGCTTTTATAATTTTTTTTTTACTTTTTGTAAGATCTATCTAAACCACCATGTTTTAAAGCATTCATATTAATTTGCTTTTCTTTTTTCTTTCAGATAAACTCTCTGTAAAACTCTCCGATTCTCTCACATCGGCCATGAACTTCAGTTTTTTGGATAGCTGAAGTAAACCATGGATGTAATAAAATAAATGTTTTAAAATATTTGCATTGAATTGCAATGTACTTTAAAACCTTTATTGTAACAAATTGTTACAACATTGACTTGCAATGTAATGTAAATTAAAACCTTTATTGTAACAAAGTGTGCTATTATTTTGTAGGTAGTAAGAGAATTTGACATTTGTGCCTCCCTAAACCTAAAACTATAAATATGAATATTAAGCTTGGATAACATTACAGCATTAAACCTTAAAGTGGCGGCACGGTGGCTTAGTGGTTAGCACGTTCGCCTCTCAGCGCTAGGAATTCCCGGTTCAAATCCACATCTGGGTGGAGTTTCCATGTTCTCCCCGTGCCCGCGTCGGTTTCCTCCCACAGTCCAAAAACATGGATCAAGTAAATTTTTTAATTCATTCATTATCTCCCGCTTTATCCTCTAGTAGGGTCGCGGTGGGGTTCCCCATGCCCATCCAGGGGAGAACGTTTTGGGCGCTGGGCAGATACACCCAGGACAGGGCGCCAATCCATCGCTAGGCACACACTCACTCACACACACACACACACACTCTATATGGGGCAATTTGGAGAATTCAGTTGACTTGATCCATGTTTTTGGACTGCGGGAGGAAACCGGAGAACCCGGAGTAAACCCACGTGGACACAGGGAGAACATGGAAACTCCACCCAGATGGGGATTCGAACCAGGAATCCCTAGCGCTGAGAGGCGAATGTGCTAACCACTAAGCCACTGTGCCGCCCTCAAGTTAATTGAATTCTCCAAATTGCCCCATATAGTGTGTGTGTGTGTGTGTGAGTGAGCGTGTGCCCAGCGATGGATTGGTGCCCTGTCCTGGGTGTATTTGCTCAGCGTCCGAAACGTTCTCCCCTGGATGGGCATGGGTAACCCCACCGCGACCCTAATAAAGGATAAAGCGGGAGATAATGAATGAATGAAACCTTAAAGTGGAAGAAGGACAATGAGACAATTTAAACAGTCTTTTTTATGTTTACGTAATTTAATTGTTGATATGGTTGGTTCTGCTGCACAGCTTATGACTGATCAGAAAATATAGATTAAAGGAGCCCTTAGTGTGCCTTAATCCTCCTAATGTTACTTTCTTAGTATTTCTTCTGAATTTCCCAATTGTGGGATTATTTAGGGAATAAAGGCATATCTTATTTAAAAAAAAAAAAAAAAAACGCTGTATAAATAAACAAACTTAATCTTACAGGTCGCTTCGACTTTAGACTGCAGATTTAAGCAGAAATATATACATCAGTCTCAATATATCGCGATGTAAAGTTCTGTTCATATCGCTCCTCCCTGAGCGAAATTACGTAAAATATATAAAGTTGGGATATTTTAAATCACTTAAAGTCGGTTTGCAATATTGTGGAGGGGAATCGAACGGAACAGTTGGTTGATTTAGAGACTGTAAGGTTGATATTTGCAGAAGTGTTGCTCTGATTGCGGACAGTGGAGCTCGGAGCCACGCTGCTCGGTCAAAACAAGGAAATAGTCATGGCAAGGACGGAGCTTCCACTCTGCAATACATCGCCATTCTGAGTGCTTTACGGTTTGCAAACTGTAAGTAACGAGCTGAATAAAGCAATATGAAATAATCAGTTGTGGGAGATTCAGATCTGCACGTTATTAGCGAGTGAGATGTTGTTATTGGCGCGCTGTGGCAGCGACATGTTGGCTAGTTTGTTATTGTGATGACAGGCAGGTGGAAATAACACACACCGCCATTCGCATAAAAAAAATCAAACTCCGGACTTTACTCGGAATGTAGCACGTTTTGTCTGCGATTTAGAGATTAACACCTTAAAAGTGAGTCAAAGTCGAAAGCTGACAAATATATAAATGCTCTTATTGAAGCTAACGCTAATGCTAATGAGACGTCACCTGATTATGTAATAAACAGCTTAAGTGAGTTAGCTTGGGAGTTCGTATCACATCCCTGTTTTAAGTGATTCCTACATGTTTGTCTTTAGTGGTGTAGTCTTACAAAAGTGACTACTTGTTAAAAAGTCGTAAGTAAACGCTCTCTGACTGTGAAAGTTGTCTGAGGTTAAGGTTTGGTGAATTAATCGGTGTAAACAGTGAGGCCTTGTTAGCTGCTGACAGCTGCTGTCAGCTTCTGCTTCTGGTTTTAAAAATTTTCCCCTTAAAATGTTTGTTGTCGTATTTTATTAGAGGAAGATTAACAGCACTATAAAACCATATGACTGATGTTAAGACTAAAATATTTAACACCAGACAGTTGCAACGTGTTAAAATGACTTTATTATGTGTATGTTGTACATGTGTTTATAGATATTTCCTTAACTGACTGGTTGCCTATAAGGTAGTTTTTTTGGACATTGAAAACTATATATATAGGGGGGTCATAGGCAGCCTTGCACCTTGCAGGTCCCTGATTCGATTCCTGGTCCCACCAAGTACCCTGGCTTAAGTGCCCTTGGGAAAAGCACCCAACACCAATGGCTCTCTGTGCACTGAATGTAAGGCTGCCCACTGCTCCGGGCAGGTGTGTTCACTTTACTTAGTGTGTGTATTTCACTGCACAGATGGGTTACATGCAAAGGAGTAATCTCTCTTCGTGTAAGTACAGTAGGCAAAATAGAACTTGTATACACACCTCTGCTTTCTACAATGTTGGTTGATTATGTCTATAAAATTTTGTGTTTAGTCCTTAAGGGAAATTTTGGATTAACAGATTACTGTAAGGACAGCCCTACATATTTGCTTACTTGTGTATCAACTCCCAATCATATCCAAGTTTGGCACATTCCATCTGTCACTAAAGTATGAGGTAACAACAGGCCAGACATGGTTGTTTTTTTAAAAATAAATGTTTGTAGGAAGCAAAATTAGTTTACTTATATAGATTGTCTTCTGGTTTTAGTTGATCAGCTTGTTCAAATCTTGTTATTAAAAAGAAGATTGCAAAAATGTGATTGTCACAATGGTGTGGACTGTACCTCAGTTTCTGTTACTGTCTGTGTTGTAGGCCTGTGTTTCTTCCTCTCTCAAATTGTCGAGCCATCGTGAGAGATGTCATCACGCGTGTTGCTTCGCCAGCAGCTAATGCGGGAGCAGGCTCAGGAGCAAGAAAGGCGTGAGGCCCAGCAGCAAGCTTCAGCTGCCCAGCTTCGACCCGTGGACTCCACTCCAGCCATCTCGGTTACTATGCCACCTGCAACTGCTCGGCCTCAACCTCCACAAGTACCTGTAGAGGTGCTGAAGGTGAGTGTTCCAATCATCCCATTGGGTTTATGTGTGCAATGTGGTGGAATGTTAGTTGTAATTTAGATTTAACACCTTCAATGTTTTAGGTACAGACTCATTTGGAAAACCCAACAAAGTACCACATCCGGCAGGCTCAGCGGCAGCAGGTGAAGCAGTACCTCTCCACCACATTGGGAAATAAAGTAGCTACACAGTCTCTTGCTGTTTCTCCTGGGCCTCAATCCAGCTCCGCTCCTGAAGGGGCACCTTCTGCTTGCAGTGCTCCAGCCAGCCCAATGGCTATGCTCAACCTGGGATCCAACAAAGAGGAGGTATGAATGTTTACTGTACAAGTTTATCTTAATCAAATTCATGCATCTTTTAACAGTTAATTCACAACCAATAACTTAATTGGGAAAAATATATTACAGAAATTTGGATATACAGCACTGCAACTTTTAACTTTTTTTCTATTACTTCCAAAAAGATGTGACAATCAGTGTTTAATTACTTTTATACATTTATGTAATTAAATACATGTTAAAAGCACTTTAGAGCTCATACTACTTAACTATATATATTTCAGCACTTTGTAACTGCACTCTACACTACACACTTTTGGAAGGGGTCATGTCTGAATCGCCATCATGTCCTTGTTTAGTATAGTGGCTCTTACTCTAGTTGCGTAAATAAAGAAGCTGATGAAGTCTATTTTTTTAAGTCCACAAAAGCAGAACCTAATTTTTTTATATCTATACTCATGATTCAGTTAGACATATGCTTCAACCCCCTTCAGCCTTACAATCCAAGTTTGTATATTCTTGTGTTTTCACCATAAAGTGATAAATTTACCAATTTTGCCTACTGTATGTACACACAGAAGAAAATCCTTCACATTTAACCCAGCTGTGCAGTGAAACACACATATACACAATATACCCTGGTAAAGTGAGGTTTTCAGAGGGGTTGGCAGTCCAAGGGCACTCAAGCCATAGTACTTGGTGGGACCGAGAATTGAACCGGGGGCCATTTAGGTCACATGGTTGGTTCCTTAACCACAAATCTACAATTGCCCCAAAACTAGTAAATAAGAGTGAGTGTTTTAAAGCCGATAAATAATGTGTCTTTTCTATTATTAAAAAAAAAAAAAAAAAAAAAAAAAACTTTTATCCCCAAATTCCCCAAACTACATTATTTAAATTTCAAATGCATTTAGGAACTGAAAGCTTTTATCACATGTTCCTGCTGCTGTTTTGTAACCATCAATAAGTTTCATTTTATTTCGTGTCAGCTTCTTTATTAAACACATTTTCTTAGCACACAATGTAATTTTACTTTTACAAACTAACCGCATCATCAGCTTTAAATAGAATAGATTAGTAATTATTAAAATTATTTTTTTCTTAAAATAAGGAAATTAAAACTTAACTCATAGAAATGTGCATTTAGTACATAATTAAACGGCTGTTCCATACATTACAAAATTTTAGTTTATACTACACTGTTTTCTCACCTGTGCATTGTTTTTTTTTATTTAATTTTTTTTTTATAGATTGATGATGTTATCGATGACATCATTAGTCTTGAATCAAGCTACAATGATGACATCATGTCATTGATAGATTCAGGATTACACTTTCCAAACACAGTAAGTAATCTAAAGTAATGCTGACTGAAGCACTATTTTTTAGATATATTTAGTGAGGAAGAGCATTATTTACCATTCAACTGTATTATATTGCATTTTTTCTCCAAATTTTAGCTATTCTATTTTATTGTATACATGTTAAAACAGTGACACTATTATGGTATATTTTATCATCCAGCTGTTATAGGTTTCATTCTAATGTTTGCTCCCGTATTTTTCCAGCTGCCAGGCAACTTACTGGATGTCTACAGCAGCTCTGGCATGACAGCCCCAACCATAACAGTCAGTAATTCTTGCCCTGCAGATCTGCCAAACATCAAAACAGAAATAACAGGTTAGAACACACATTTTACAATTATGGATTAATTTTAATGTGCTGCACAATCCATAATGATGATGATTGTAATATAATCTTTATTTTACACAGATATTTTCCCCCTAGATGCTGAGGCCAAGGCTTTTATGAAAGAAAGACAGAAAAAGGACAATCACAATCTAAGTGGGTGTTTTTATATATATATAATATTTTACCTTATTTTATTTTACTTCATATTCACAACAAGCTGTAATTCTGAAGTTAATGACAAGTTAACCAGCATGCAGTACTTTGCTCAAGTGACATAACATCATGGCGACTCTCAGTCACAGGTACTTTATGAAAGTAAATGTTGGTGCAACTTGGGGTTAGTTTAAAATCATTAGAAAAATCTGAAGAGGTCATATAGTTATTGTTTCGGGTCATAAAAAAAAGGCCAAAACAAATATACTACCCATCACCCATTTAAAAAAAAAAAAACACTTTGTGACGACGATGTGATATTTAATCTAAGGTGCCCCCTCTGTCTATTGAAAAAAAAAAACAGCACATAGTGGAAAATCCATGCCCACAGATTGCACAACTGCACTCGTAGCACGTGTTTGTCAGTTGACACTATAGGGTTGTAATAATGACACTGGTGGTTAAAAAATTCACATATTTTTGAGCAGAGATTTTGTAGTGTGGCCAGGATTTTAAAGGTTTGCTTTCATGAATATTTAATAGTTTTTTGTTGCAGTTTAAATGGATAGGGTGTTATTTTTCAGAAATGTCTTTGTGTAATTGTATTTTGTTAGGTTATTCTTATTTCATCAAAATTGATTCAATCGATTAAAAACATGTACTAATTCATTTTAGATTTTGCTGTAATTATCACTATTAAATCAGATTGTCTTAATTTTCTTAAAGCCTTTTAAAGACTTAAAGCCTTTCCTTAAAGACTTTTAAAACTAAAAAAATGTTTGGTAATGTCTGTTTATGGTCATTACAAAAATGTATCTTGCGTTATTGCATTTAATGGTTTTAGATTTTTTTTTTAACATTATACTATCAAGAGTTTGGCATTGTATTTTGCTTTTGTACACCTTTTGCTTTACTTTGAGCAGTTGAAAGAAGAAGACGGTTTAACATCAATGACAGAATAAAGGAGCTGGGAGCCCTGATACCAAAGTCTAGTGACCCGTGGGTATTGTTCAAATTATAGTTTTTTTTTTAATGCTTTTTACAAATTTACAAAAATATATAATGTCTAATCTTATTTGATTTAGCTTTGTTGTAGCCTATCTATCCTCAAGGTTAAAAATGGTGTGAACTGCCATAGTTAAGCTCTGCACCTTTGCCCTATACGAGTTGCTTAAATATATATGCAGGTGTACACAGGTTCTTAATAAAGTGCTTGAGTTTGTTTCCTGTGAGTTATGCAGCCAGTGAGACTGGACTTGGTCAGCATCCTGTAACTGAGCAACTGCATTTGATGCCTTTGAGCAAAATACAGAAAAAAAAATCTGCCAATTAAATTAGTATGTAGGTTGTGAGTGTTTACGGGACTTTTTAATTGTAGGGAGATTCGCTGGAACAAGGGTACTATTTTAAAGGCATCTGTGGAGTACATAAGAAAACTACAGAAAGAGCAACAAAGAGCCAAAGAGATTGAGGTGAAGCAGAGAAAGCTGGAACATGCCAACCAAACTCTGCTCATGAGAATTCAAGTAGGTTACTTTATAAATAAAGTCTTTATATTGAGAAAATATAAGCTTCGCATCTACACGTCAAGGCTGTTTTATTGATAAAGCACTTTTACAATGTTGTTACAGAACAGAGTTGCAAGAGAATGTGAGAAAAAAACTTTGAGCAATACCTAGAAATGGGAAAGCCTGTCCTTCTGTATGATCATTACTGAAAAATGAATTTTTTATAGTGGAATATAAGTAAATATACATTACTGGTTGGAAATTGTCCCTTTCATTTTATGAATTCCTCAATTTGTTTTAAGGAAGGATTTTGGCTTTGCTTACAATTAAAAGTATTTAAGTTGTTGTAAAACTGTGGCTACCAATGCCCACTGCGTTGGTGTATTATTATTGCACATGTTCTGTTCTGTGTGCAGGAATTGGAAATGCAGGCCCAGCATCATGGCCTTTCTCCAAGCACATCAGTAGGTCCTGGTTTGGATGTATCTTTCCTCCAGCAGCAGCAGCCCCTTCAGAACCCAACAACAGCACTGCATGCTCTCCCACACTCCAACATGGACAGTGCAATGGGCCAGGCGGTCCCTTCCGGTTTCATTTCCTCATCGTCCGGTGGGCCCCTCAACTTGGGCACAATGAGCTTTGCTGATTTAGATGACTCCTCTAATCCAGTCATTTACCCAGAAATGAGCTTAGGGGACATGATGGTGGAAGAGAGCAGCACTATGTCCCCTAGTAGAGCCACCGAGCCACTGCTTTCCCCTGGATCTCCTGGCAGCTGCCGAAGTAGCTTAAGTATGGATGAGGATTTGTGACGAAAGACAATTGAGGCTTTTAAGAGAATTTAAATGAGGCTAAGGACTGGTTAAAAAAAAAGAGTTTGGATGGACCTTAAAGAGTCGGTGGGTTAATCTCTCCTGCTATTAACGGCATTCAGTTATTTGGCTGTCAGTTTATGAGGGTCTAAAAATGAAACAGCAACGATTTTACTTATAGAGCAGTGTGTAGAATTTAGCTATAAAGTTGCAGATTGCAATTTTGAATACTTGCCACTTGAATACCCCTGACCAATATGGCAACTGCTTTGGGTGATCTTATGAACAGCAGGCTGATGTGGATACAGTAGCAACAGTGCAGTTGCCACACTACTAAATGGTGCCACACTCCCTCCTAACTAAACAATTGAGCCAAACAAGAACATTTTACAAATAAAATATATTATTATTATATGCTATATAATAGCATATTATATTACCCTAAATCCTACACACTGCACTTTTTTTTACTGCCCAGTTATCGAAACTTAATGTAGCTTTTGCAGTATCTTTTTTTTTTTAGTGAGTTAAGGCTTTACAATATTTTGAGGTATAGCCACGAATGAATAGCACTTTGAAATAAGCATTAGACTATACAGGCCACAAGTTTCTTTTGTAAACAAAAACAAACATAATTTCTAAAATAAAAAATAAACTTAAGGCTTAATCACCAAGTATCAAACTATTAACTAACTAACTGGCAATTAAATAGAATAACAATTTCAGTAATGTGTGTCTGAGCATCATCAACCATACTGTCAGCATCACAGGGGATGACAGAGGAGAATTATTACCAGAAATACTGGTCTATAAAAGACAAAACTAATGAGCTATTACTACTGTCCATGATTTTTTAAAACTTTTTTCACAAATGCATCCTTAAAAGTATATATAACAATTTGTAATTATATTAAACTAGATACTACTATAGCAATAGTAAGAAAAATGTAGCATTATTGATATAATATTTTAATAATAAAAAAATAAAGTAACAGACGTTGACTTGCAAGAGGGTCGGATCTGTTAGCACATAATGAGAGTTCAGTTTTTTTTGTTAGTTAGTTCAAATGGTCTGTGATCCAAATGATTCAAATTTTTAAATAAAACAAATCCTTTCCTATGAGCAATAATACACTACCTGGCCAGAAAAAAAAGAAAATCACTGTTTGGACTTTTGAGTGTTCTGATCTGAAGTTGAATGAGTTAAGGCTTAGTTACATTACAGTGTGATTAATAAAGTCTGTGTACATGAACATGTTAAATGACCAGGTTCATCCCATCAGCTTATTTTTTTTCTGTCATGGCATGAAAGTAGTTCAGGAAGATGGTCAGGCTTCAGCAGGCTTACATGGTAAAGCGGTGGGTCAGAGACCTTTTGAAAGTGCTGAAGGTTTTTGTTTTGGAGACATTGAGACATTTAGCGCTCCTGTAGAATATACAGGGAGAAAGATGAATGTTATATGATTGCATGAGATTGTTAAAATAAGGCATGCAAATAAAATAGAGAATATGTAATCTATTCTTGTTCAGGTCGTGTAGCTTTAAGGTTTAGCGATGCACAAATATTTGGACAAGCAGGCATGTGAAGAAAGGCTTTGGGTGACTTTTGTTCGGTTTTGTTCTGGCTCTTCAGTGCTGTTACAAATGCTTTATTTAGGGCAGCTTATGTTCCGGTCTCGTCTTTACCCATAATAAATGTTTGAGGTTTTGCCTTCATTGCTTCAGTGTGCTGTTGGCAGGTTTGATAATGAAACAGAATGTGTGTTTATGTGATTATCTATGTGGCAGCTCAGAACACAGAACTATACAGGTGATAATGTGTTAATCAATTTTTAATTATTCAGTTGCCACTTACAAATGTGTGCAAGTTTACTAATCATGCCATGCCGTGTGCGCACTAAATGATCATAAACATAGGTTGTCTAAAGTGTTAGACTCTAAAGGTGTGCAGTGTAATAACAGTGAAAGTGCAGTGTAGCTTTATAACCACGTTTATTAATTTTTTTTTTAATGAAAATGAGTTCTCATTCTCTGCAGTAACTGGCTCTTATTTTTTCTCAATCATATATTAATCAAGGAATTTAATACAGTGATTAACTAAACAATTAAAACATGATTATTAATGGTAGTCAGACCTCACCCCCAATCAATCTCCTCTTCTACCCAAATGTGCTTGCAGTTTAGCATTTTTTTCACAGCGACTGACCACAATATACAAATTTGGATGTTAATGTTAACAAACTCATGAGCTCACAAGCAAGTGTGTATTTACAATAATATGACATAGAAAAATAAATATTAGAGAAATGTAAATCACCTTAATCACTCCATATGACCCTCTTATATAAACTCAAGTGCTTTATTTAAAATAAAACCTAAATTCCTGGTAGATTGTTCTTAGGCTTTCGGTCTCAAAGCTTAGCATTTTTCTGGTCTTTCATAATAGTACAGACTGATTGTAGTGAGTTACTGTACTGCACGTTACACCGTTTGACCGTTATAAGACCTGGTGAATTTTCAGCCAGCCCTGCCCATTTGCATCCATTTACTTTTTGTGTATTTGCTCCATGCATAAAATGCACTTAATATTGTGGATGTAAACTTAATCGAGACTTGGTGATTATTTAATAATTGATGCGTCACGGAGGGGAAAATGACTGTTAGAGTAAACCTGTAGCGATGTTTGTGGTAGAAAAAAAAAAACAGAAAATTACGTGTGAAGGGAGATTTAAAGGTGTCAGCTTTGTTTTGTTGTTTTAAATGTACCACTAGTATTCCCTTCCCAACAATTCTGAGATTTTCTTGGGGGTTAAATTTTTTTTAATTTTTTTATCGCATCACATTAAGTGATGGTGTTGGTACATTCTGTTACGTAAATCGTGCTATGACATGACCCAGTGGTGCCGCTGTTGGTGTTAACCTGGCAGCTAGAAGACATTAGTGTAAGTTGTATTTTGGGGACAGAAATTGACTCCTGAAGTGTTGAAAGTTAAACTTTTTGCATATTTTGTAGTTTTGCTCAGTGTGCTTTATTTAAGCAGGTCATCATATTTTATCTGACTTTTAAAAAAAGTTCAAGATCTTAGTCTTATTATGGGATGGCACACAATTTTAATGTAGGAAGCCTGAGAGGGACAGACTTCTGCCTGACTGTTTTACCCAATTTATTGCCAAAATGTTGATCAACAGGTTCTGTTATCAGATTCTCGCCAAGGGCACATCATTTTGGGTGTATAGTGATAACAACCTTGTGTATTTAGTGTAAGTGTATGACTGAGGTGGATTACAAGAGAAGAAAGGTGTGTGTGTGTGTAGGGGGAGGGACAAGTTACTCAGTGAACTTGTTAGCTTTTTACCAAACCGCTTTGATAGAATGTGATAAAGCGCCGGTCTTACAGTGCTAAAAGCTTTGTGTGATGTTGTGTACATGTTTTTAAAATTTGATGAACAGAACTCCAGTTTTTATGGAAGTTCTTTTTAGTCTGTTTAACCCGTTTTCTGACGTCCTTTACTAACACTGTACAGGTGATTGTGTGCACACATTATAATTATTTATTCTGTAGCAATTTCTAGATCACGACAGGTTTCCTATGTAAATTACAACCAAATAGTAAACCACTCGTTTTCACCTGAAATCAGCTTTTCATACCTACAGTGCTGGTACAGTGCAGGTTCATGTGCTTTGTGCATTAGTGGCAGCATTAGATGTGTTAAGCCTGGTTTATGCTTTTAATCCAAATACACTTCCGAACTCCTGACTGATGAGGTGATGACTGACCTCAGAAACTCTCTAGTAATAAAGCAAGTTACATTTACACCTAGGGTTTGAAATTAGAATTACTATTAAAAAAAATAGGTACCATCAATAAGTATTTAGGTACCATAATAGTAACCAGAGTTATTACCACTGCACTGACAATAAATATACAAACATTTTAATAAACGTAAAAGAAAAACTTTATTTTTATATTTTCATTTTAAACATTTTTAAACTTCTTGGTTTCATAGGTCTTTTTAGAAATGAACATAATTATATATATATTTTTAAACAGGACAGAGGGCGGCTATAGAATCCATTCCTCCAACTACATACTGTACCTGTACTAATAAGTGAATAACATAATTAACAAACATAATTTAATTAGGGCTGCACGATATTACATTTTTCATTTTTTTCTTCAATATAGAAAAATGCAGGAATTTTCACCAAATGACTTAAATAATAGAATTTAGAATGACTATCATAAAATAATGAGGGGCGAATCTGCAAATAAAATACATAAAACAATTAAATAAATTAAAAAATTTTGTACTTTTCACACATCCTGTGTATAGTGATATGACGCTGAAATGATATATTGGACAGCTGTAATTAAAATACATTTATTTTATGTCTATCCAATTGTTTTTTTTTTGTGTGTTTTTTTTCTGGTGGTGGATTGTTAATCCATTCGGGTTGGTTTATATGATGAGCAGTGTTAACAATTAAGCATTAAATTTATGGTTATTTTTGAGTTCTCATCTTAGTTTTTAAAAAATTCAGGTTTATTACATTACTTTAGACTTAGATTTATGACTGTACCGTTATAGACACTGCAGGTAAGTGAAATGCGTAAATACATTATTGTCATTTATTCATTTAAAAAATTTTAATACATGTTTTGGAAAGAATTTTTTAAACATTATTTTACTTAAATATATTGTTTTGTTAGTATTCAGATCTTCTCTGGATTATTGTTTTTTCAATGAAAACAACAATGTGCTTTTTGGTTGCTGCTCTCATGTTTCTGAATTCTGATGAACCGTGAAGGTTCGGGTCTGTCACGTTAACTTCAGCTGGCTCTCTGATGCTCTTACTTATGTTGAAGCATAAATCAGGCTTTAGCATGGAGCTTTTTCTTTCTCGGTTTAAGGCAGCAATAAGCCACATTTCTCTGTGCCTTTAACTTTAATCAGGAATGTCTCGTTTGTTAAAAAGGTTTGTAAATGTTGTGAATCAATTTCACTTTTGAAAAAAACTAGTTAATATATTAACAAATTGTTTTTAAATAAATTCTATATGATTTTAATGTTATACAATCCATGTCTGAGCGTGTATAAACCTGTGTGCTGTATTTCTTACTCAAAGTGAAAGTGCTAACCTGCACAATGTCATCTCTATAAACTAATACAAACTATATGCAAATGAGTTTGGGGCTAAAGAAATCCTAATGATTGTTATCCGTAGCCACACACTCTGCTGATAGGATGAAGACATTTAAGATTTTATATTGGAATAATTCAAATGACACAGCGTAGCATTGAACACCCAGAATTAATTTATAATGCAGTTTCCCTCTTAAAGAGCAACGCAGCTCTGTTGTCTGATAGAAAAGTAAAAGGGATGTTTTATATACTTTAGTATGGATTTTTTTTAAAAACAATGTATTTTCTCATTTTAATTTATTATAAGGAATGTTCTTTTACTTCGGGGTGTATTGATATTGACCCAAAATAAACCCAAATGCAACATCCATGTCTGTGTTTCCTAATTATTGTTATTATTCTTTATGTTTTTAATCTTCAGAGTATTTACTGTTGAAAGGTTGCACACTTATTAAATTTGAATTGTGGATAAGATGACCTCTCATCTCATTATCTGACTACGTGGGTGTTTGTGTGGGAGGGGTGTTCTTTATATCTCTCCAGAGGAGAACATTTTGAGCGCTGGGCAGATACACATGAGCAGGGTGCCAATTCATCACTGGGCACACACTCACTAAATAGGGTCAATTTTTAGCACAGCCATTTCACCTTGAATTTGTGTTTCTGGACGGCACTAGGAAGAGAACCCCGAGAAAACCAGGAGAACATGGAAATGCCACCCGGATCAGGATTCAAACCTGGATCCCCTGCGCTGAGAGACAAATGTGCTAAACACTAAGCCACAGTGCCACCCATTTTGTCATTTATTAATTTAATTTTATTGTATTTATTAACAGAATCTATTAGCTGAATTAAGATCAATTAAGCCCTTGAGTCATGTTGTGTTAGAGATAAATCTGCACTGCTTCTATTTATACAGCTCCCTATCTGTTAGAGGTGCTGGTTAGACATAAATCCCCATTTACAGCTCTTGCCACTGGATATTAAAGTAGTTGTTGTGAGCCGGCAAAGGTCGTGAATCATTTCATCCAGCTGTTATTGTTAATTTTTAAATGGCATGTGACACTCTCAGAGTGAGCTGGCAGAACTGAAGAGTTTGTTGACTTTTACCCTCAGATAGAAACTGATTGAGCACACCAGTTTTACATATAACATTTACATTAAAATATATTTATGTTATATATGTTTTCTCCTCTACAGAACTGATTATCTTGCATCTAATTATGATCGAAATAAACTATAGACACAGTATTGGACCCCCACACATTCCACCTATGGGCGCTTTAATGCTGCAGTACGGGGGCTTAGTAGTTAGCACGTTTGCCTATCAGTGCTGCAGATCTAGGTTCGAATCTATCTGGATGGAGTTTCCATCCAGTGGAAGGCATGGGTTTACACTGGGTTCTCCAGTTTCTTCCCACAGTCCAAAAACATGGATTCAGGGTAAATCAAATGCTCTAAATTGCCCCACATAGCATGCATGGGGGTGTATGCCCTGCAATGGATTGGTGCCCTGTCTGAGATTTATATGCCTGGCGCCCAAAGCGTTCTCTCCTGGATGGGCATGGGGGAACCCTCCCCATTACCTCATTTAAACAGATTAAAGATTTCAAAAAATGACATTGGTCTTGCCACTGTTCATCAATTTCTCTTTAGCAGTTTTTTTTAAACAGAATACTTTAGCAGTATTTTAAACAGTCATTTTGTATTTACAGAGTATTTCAGTAAAAAAATAAATAAATAAAAAATAAATATATATATATATATATATATATTCATTCATCATCTCCCACTTATCCTCTATTAGGGTCGCGGCAGGGTTCCCCATGCCCACCCAGGGGAGAACGTCTCGGGCGCTGGGAAGATAGACCCAGGACAGGGCGCCAATCCATCGCTGGGTACACACTCACTCACACAGACACACTCTATATGGGGCAATATTGAGAATTCAATTAACATGATCCATGTTTTTGGACTGTGGTAGGAAACCGGAGAACCCGGAGGAAACCCACGCAGACACGGGGAGAACATGGAAACTCCACCCAGATGGGGATTCGAACCGGGAATCCCTAGCGCTGAGAGGCGAACATGCTAACCACTAAGCCACCGTGCCGCCCGCTATATATATATATATATAAAATTGTAAATAATAAAAAATGTTAAAATTTGTTCTGTATATGACTCCAGACTGCTGTACACAGACAACTAACTGTTTTTCAAAAAATGCAGATATTTTCTCCTACCTTGGAATTGGAGTCTTCTGCACACCAGCATACAGTGCTTTCATTCAGGGCATTTTCTTGTTCCTTGGACCTACACATACATTCATGATAGTGATTATAGTTCATTTGATTGTGTTTATGTAAAAGCCTCCAGTTAAACAACTCATGTGCTTTCCTTTCATATTCCCCTTTAAGAAAACCGAATGGAGCTCATCTGGGGTTTGTCTGTGTTAGTTGTGAGTCTGTGAACAGACATGCTGCTGTGGAGGTCCATATCACCATCTGCTTCACTGGCTTCTTTCACTCAGAAGTTAGCGTTAGATTGCAGCTCAGCTTTTACGTTGCTGTATTGAAGAACTGTAATCATATAGAGGTTAGGGGTCCAGTTCACAGGCCCAACATTAGCATTTTAACACTCAAACACTGATTCTTTAAACTTTTAAACTATTCGATTAGGCTCTTATGTTAATCCCTATTCTACTACTTCCTATGAATTTCTTTTGTAATCATATGTTAAAATTACCTCTTACTCCTGATGTGTCCTGGTGTTAATTTGAACTCAAAATACAACTGTTGAATTTGTAAAGGACTAGAGATGGAGCTGACAACCAAAGGTGGCAAAGCTCATGCTGACGTAGACTCCTTTTGGAAAATTATTAAACTTCCTATTAGTCAGTGTTGCTGACCTTCTGGGGTGTCAAACATGATGGAGCCACATGAATGATAGAAAGCCTCCACCCTCACAACAAATAAATCAAAGTCCCTGTTAAAGGAATTAATTAAGTGGGCAAGCTGCTGGGCCACTAACCACAGATATACACCATGCCTTCCCACCTGAGCTCAGTGGATTTATGAGATCAGCATCCCGTCTGTGACGTGAGGTGCAACAAGATGCCCCACTTTTATTGCTTCATGCACTCAACTGACTGGCTCTCGATGGTCTGGATTTACAATATGCAAAAAGATCCAGGTCTGGCACCAGAGAGAGGCGATGTTATGGATGGACAGGTGCTTTGCCACTTCAGACGGTATATAAGGCTGAAGAGAAGCAGGTCAGCTGTGATTATTTGTTGCAGCAGAAAGTGAGTGTAGTCCAGGTTGAAGTCATGCTGGCTAAAGTCCTTGTATCCTGGGCTCTGCTTCTGGCAGCTGTGGGGCTTCTTCTGGCACATCCTCTATCACCGTCACCTGGCATGTCCTACACTGGGTCTGGTGAGTATTACAATACACATACACATTATATACCATAATCATGTTAATAAAAGTATGATGAGTTATATTTACACTGCCTTAATAGACCAGACAATAAAACCAATCTTTCATACAGGGCACCTGCATTCTATAAAGACAATATAATGAAAATCAAAGCAATGCGTTTATATAATTTATACAGGACTTTGGTACAATACTAAATAAAGATGTAAAACAAAGTTTAGTAATAAAATGAGTTTTCTCTCGGGATCAGAGGAGGATGAGGAGCAGCTGGGAAATCCAGTGGACTTTCCCTTTTCTGAACATGATTATTTATCTCAAGGGACAGCAGCACTTGCCTACCCGTCCTTCCTTACAGGATCCAACAACAGAGAAGGTACGCCTTGTAACTAACTACATTCAATTAATACACTGCATCTTAATTAATTAAAACACATTAATCTTTTAGTCTTTTAATTGTGTAACACAATTGCTAATGGTATTATTTGTTGCTATACTCAAGTCATGAGCAATTATTTATTGGGTTAATTTACATATGTGGCTTTACAATATTTTATTGGGGAAATATTAGTGATTTTTTTGTTACAGTAACTAAAATATGAAATTTGGGAAAGGGATCATTTCACTGACTTAACATTCAAAGTTATTAAGCAGCCTAATGATGCAATCCATTTTTGCAGCAATGACATCAAGTTTGCAAATAACAGCCCTCTTAAGGCAATTTTTTTTTTTTTTACATTAGATAAAAGGTGGATTCTTCATAATGCCCAGCTGGTGGGGTATTCTTAGGACAGCATCTCTATTTTTAATATCATATCAATAAAAACAGTGTTAGTGCAAAATTAAATAAAATTAGTTGCATGTATAAATTAGAATCTGATTCATTTCTTACCATCTGAAAGTAAAATGATCTTTATAGACACAGTACGTTTCTTTCAGTTACTATCAAGAATATTATTGTTTCCATAGTTACTCACATTAAACAAGATCTCCATGTTGTCAGAAAAATATCAAAATTCAATCAGTTTTCTATGCAGTCACCTAAATGAGTACAATGTACATCCAGTTTGTGATTGTTGACCTTTTCATTTTAACGTTAGTTTAGACTGACTTTCAAAAGATAAACTTAATAAAAATAAAAATAAATTATTCACATCACATTCTTTACCGAATGTCTTAACACATGAACACCTTTTAAAAAACTATTTTTACTAATCTAATCACAAAAAATAAGAGTGAGGTTTTAAAACACATTACATCTGTTCTCTGAAACAAGAACACTGCATACAAATAGAATATTCATTGCTTGAGTCTTCGTAAAGTTCCAATGTGACAAGGGCTTAAAATATATATATAAACAATTTGTATGTCCTTTTCTCAAATCCTACAGGTCCTAAAACAGCCAGTTTTGTCCCTAGTCAAGTCATAAAAGAGGTACATTAAAGAAATTTGTAATGAAAATTGTATACATTTATATGCTGTGCATTTGAAGTCCACTCGTCTGATTTGGTGTTTTTTTTTTGCAGATACTGCTGGAAAAGCCATTGTTGAACCCAATCCACCCCTTCTTGGGAAACAGAAAGCAGTTAAGGAAACGAGGAGGCAACACTGAGTGCTTCTGGAAGTACTGTGTCTAAAAATCTGCCACCGAGTTCTTAGAATATAGGTTCTAACAATTACATGCTGCTTTCTTTTCCCCATGCCAGCTTTTTCTCCCAAATGCTTTGAAACTAACAAACCATTCTGGATTAGATTCACAAATCATATTTCATATTGACCATAGTAGTAGTTTGATTTTGTACATAAACGTAGCACAGGTGTAAATAGAGTGAATACTGTGTAACATTGGAGACAATAGAGCCAAATACCAAATCCAAATAAACCTGTTTCAAAAAGATCATTCTGGTTGTGTTTGTGAGATCATGAGCAGGTTGCACTGTGGTTTGTTTATTCATGTTAAAAAAATGTGTACTCTATATGTTTGTAAAACAAATGTATAAGAAAGAAAAAAAAAAACTCTTTGCTTTAGGGTGGTGTATCATGTCTAGCGATGTTCTCTGACGCCAAAAAACATATTTAAGTTGCTTTGGATTCAAGTGTCTGCTAAATGTCTCAATGCAATGTAATGAATGTAATTCATCCAGAAAATCTGAACTAAACAGTGTGAACATACTGTAACAAAAGAAGCATGAATCATGTAAAGGAACAAATGTTTTAGGAAATTCCCACCTGATTTAAATCAAATTCATTATTTTATTTGTAATTCAAAGTGTAAAATCCAAATCTGTAGATCTTACAAAATGAATCTGCTTTAAAACCTCAACTAAACTTGTGTTTCTTCATTTCTGTATTTGTTCAAAACACACTGAAGACTTTTATGAACACACACAGAGAAAAAAACTTCCAATTAAGAATCAAACTGAAGATGTGGGAAAAATAAAAGGGAGAGTTTACGTACTAGTTTATACGGACCGACGGCAAATAGACTGAGCGGCTACTGAGCCAGTGGAATCGAGACGGAACAATCACCACTTTTTAAATGCAGCAATATACAGTGCTTTGTTTTAAAACCTTAACCACAAGCATGACTGCAGATGCTTCAGAACTACGACTGAATCACAGTGCCTACACACGGCTTTAAAAAAATATCTGATATTTTCTGTGCAGTCGCTCAGTGAACACTGTGGCACCTTCTGCACAATCATTACAAGGCTTCTACAGTTCAGATTTAATTCAGGCTTTGAGGGTCAAATCCCATAAAAAACACACCAGAATCAAAACATACAAAAATAAGACTCGATAAGGAGAAAGCAATACTTATATAAATAAAGTTGTACAGAGTGAAATATTCACAGTTGGATGTTTTTCGTCAATTGGAACAAAAGTCACATTGCGTCAATATTTCGCAAGTGTGTAAAGAAGTGTGTGTGTGTGTGTGTGTACAATAAACCTTCTGTTCTTGCTGTATTAACTGTTTAAAAAAGTTCCAGTACTGAGTAGAAACCTGACATTCTGTCTGTGTAAACACTAAAGGACAGCACAGTGAGGTAACCCAGGTCTAACGTCCTCCATGTCAGTGATAACGTCCTGCTTCATGTGTTGTAGGAAAAGACAGTGATGGCCCAGTTCAGTGAGTCTCGTGTCTGGTAACATGTGGTGTAACTGTGTGCTGGAGTGTGATGCAGGGGCATCATGTATCAGTAATGGGGCTAATGTCATCTGTCGAACAATCCAGTGGCGATGAGCTGCTTGGAGTGGGGAGGTCTGGAGAGTGAACGGACCCATCTCCTTCTTCCAAAGCAGTAGGATTACAGCTTACACATCCCTAAAAGAGGATTGTTCGGAATTTTAAAGTTATTTAAACGCAGCACAACTGTACAATTTAAATTATTTACCCGATTTTTTAAAAATATTAGCAGCTTCATTGCATAAAATCACTGCAGTCGCAATGTTTATAACTGACTGTTAATACGGATTCCATGCTTCTGCTTTACTACAATAGAGACATTCACTTTGAAATAAATTCAATACATTTAAGTGAATTCTGGTGTTAAATTATTGATTTGTTTGTTAATATGATAATACCCCTTAAAAATTTTATAATGAAAAAACATTGTTCCCACATTGCTTATGCTACAGTATGCATTCAGTACTCATTCAGATCATGTGATGGTGTGCATCAGTTAAAATCAGTTAAATTAATGCAATATAATTAAAGTTGGGCGGCACGGTGGCTTAGTGGTTAGCACGTTCGCCTCTCAGCGCTAGGGATTCCCGGTTCGAGTCCTCATCTGGGTGGAGTTTCCATGTTCTCCCTGTGTCTGCGTGGGTTTTCTCCGGGTTCTCCAGTTTCCTCCCACAGTCCAAAAACATGGATCAAGTCAACTGAGTTCTCCAAATTGCCCCATATAGAGTATATTTGTGTGAGTGAGTGCGTGCCCAGCGATAGATTGGCACCCTGTCCTGGGTCTATCTGCCCACCGTGATACTAATAGAGGATAAAGCGGAAGATAATGAATGTAATGAATAATTAAAGTTTTAGTACCGTATTTTCCGGACCATAATAATAATACATAAGTATTATAAGGCGCAGTCTAAATTACGGGGTCAATTTCTGTATTTGACCCACGTATTAGGGGGGACCGTACTATAAGGCGCAGTCTAAATTACGACTCTATTTCTGTAGGGTACTTATTCTGTACGGCAGCGTATTATAAGGAATTTGCTAAAACATACGATCTACAAGAAAAGTAAAGGATGCAAAACGGTGATTTATAATTGAAGTTTATTATACTACTTGACAAAACACACATTGTTTTTACATTTTAGACATTATCTTCTGTGTCTGAATTAAAAAGCTGCGCAATTTCACTATCGAGCACTCCGGGTTCCCTCTCATCAATGTCCGAGTCAGTCTCGTTGCCAGGCGGCTGTTCAGCAATGATGCCGGCTTTCGCGAAAGCTCGGACAACAGTTACAGCAGAAACAATCTATTTAGAGACGGTGGCGTAACTCACCCACCGCTGCCTCAGAGTTTTAGTAAATGTGTGTTCGCCCTCTATCATCCATCGCTCCCACGCCACCCGCAACTTTACTTTAAACGCCCTTTTTACGCCAATGTCTAGCGGTTGGAGTTCTTTATTTAATCCTCCCAGAATGACGGCAAGCTCCGAATTAATTTTCTTTACTCTGCTTTTCACGTTGTCTGTGAGATGAGCGCGCATGGAGTCACAGATCAGCAGGGACTGCGATGTGTGGAAAAAACCACCCGGTCGCACGACAATACTTTTATAGATTTTGGAACTCAGTATACGTATAAGGCGCACGTCTTATTTCTGGGAAAATTTTAGGCTTTTAGGTGCGCCTTATAGTCCGGAAAATACGGTAATCAAATGAAAGTGAGTTTGTTCTTCTAGCCCAGTTTTTACAGTTTCAGTGATCACTTTGAATTGTGGGTCATTTTCATACATACCTGTGTGTTGATCTCCTCTGGAAGAGTACTCTGGTGGATCCAGGAATGCACTTCAGCCAGCTCCTCCTTTTGCTCCCGAGTGAACCATGGCTGCATGGGCTGCAGGACAAGCAGCTTCTCCCGGTCCTCTTTCAGAACCTGTGTCTGGTCCCTGCACACAGCATTCAACATTCCAATTAGAACCCTAAATTACAGACTGACTGAACAACAAATCGTTCCATTCAACTGTCATGTTCATGAGTGCGAACAGGAAGTGGAAGTCAGCCACAGCTCGATTTAAGCTAAGTAAGTAAAGTCACCTCACCAGCAGTCTCATTGGAAGCTGTCCTGGATTCACCTACCTCAGGAAAAACAGGACGGACAGAGCAATGAGACTACCTTGGAGAGAACTACTTCAGCGAGTGTAACTGGTCGCACTAAGCGCTTTCTCCTGTGGACAGAGATGCTCAGACAGTAACATTCCTCTCATGAACACTGGAATTGGGGCTCGCCCTCCGGCCTCGTCAGAACGTGGGTACCTGGGGTGGATTTGATAGGTCATCATGACTGGTTCTGGTGTGTGCTGGATCATGGTCCATAATGAGTCCTCCACACACTTAAAAGGTGCGCATGCTGGTGCCTCCTGATTCTTCCTGCCCTTCCGTGACGTGTCGGATGAATCGTTGCTGGCAAAGTACTTGCTGCTGTTGCTGCTGCCTGTGAGCAAAAAGTTTTTAGAGTTTAGAAAAATAAAGATTAGACTAAAATACAATAGATATAAGCACATTTAGATGGAATTAAATCAGGTTTTATTCTTCAATTACACCTCTGCCCTAAATGCTGGTACCTGTGAGGCTTGTTGTGGTACCATTGGAGCCCAAACCTGACCCTGATCCCAGAGAACCTCCAGACTCTCCTGACCCACTGCCAGAAGCATTGGAACCTGTGCCAGAGCGGGCATCCTCATGAAGAAGCAGGTCCAGAAGCACACTGGATGTTGACTGGGCGTCCTGATTACCAGAATCACTTGGAGCATCATCCTTTAAAAACATTAATTGCCTTTATTTTTAGCCATTTGTCTTGTTTTTAAAAGAAATACATGAGGCAATGCATACAGTGTGCGGAAGCGACTTACCTCCTTTGTGTGTTTCTCGTGCAGGCTTTCAGCTTGACCTGTGCTACTCTGTGGCCCGATTGGTTTGGGAAGTTCCTCCTGCAGCAGGTTAAGCTGAAGAGGGCTGCTGGATCTAGAACTAGAAAACAGGGCTGTGGGCTGAGCAGCGTCCACATCCTCATCTGGCCATGGGGAGGATACTGGGGAGGGCAACAGTGCATCAGGAGCTGGAGGCACAGCACTAGGGGCAGCGTGAAGAGAAGTGTCCATCAGAGGATGGGGAAAGGGAAAAGATGGTAATCCAGCTGGTGTGACTCCCTGTACACCTGTAATGAATGGAACCCCTTGGGGGTAAATGGTGTAAGGGGCAGGGTACGGCATAATGAAAGCCATAACAGGAGACAAGAACGGATTCATGACTTGCATGACTGGCTGCATTTGTTCTTGCTGTAACACCAGGGGCAAACCTTGCGGCTGCTCGGTTCCAGACTGAGGAGGCATGGGGTAGCAAGGGGGCTGAAATGGCATCATTACGGGGGATAAAATGTTGGGCTTGGGTTGTAAGGATTCAGATGAGGAATTATTGGGAGCTTGTGAGGTGCCTGGCAAGAAGCTGGCTGGAGGAGATGCGACACTGTCTAATGAACCTTGAGGCTTTGCCCGCTTGTGTCGAGGTTTGCCTGAGTGAGATCTGTTCTTTTCATTTGCACTATGTCTCACCACATTATCAGCTGGAAGAGAAAGAAAGAGAGATAAGTGTACAGGGTTCAACCTTACAGCTATAAGCTGTTGCTATATCCTTATTTACATTTAGCAGAAGCTTTTATACAAAGCAACATACAAATGAGAGAAAAACACAAGTCAGAAGATAAGGAGGAACAAGCTACAATGTAGTATACTTTTTTTTATATCAAGTTCTTCTGGAAGAGATGTTTTGAGTTGTTTCTTGAAAATGCTGAATGTCTTAGCATTACGGAGAAAGCTGTAATTCCACCATTAAGCAGTCATGAATGGTATGAAGTGAGAATTAAATCTGTAGGTCATGTACTTTTGAAAAATTGATCTAAAGCCTCAAGTAATGCCATGCTAGAATTTAAATGTATATACAAACATACTTCAAAGACACTGAAGAACAGATTAAATTATTCTAATATATAGTTTATTATAAACGTAGAACAGTCAGTACCTAAAAATATAGAAATGCATAAAAATATTGATTCTGGTGTTTTTTTACTCAAGTATTACACCAGTGGACATGTGGAGCTTAAAGGTTTTTAAATGCTTTTTATTTCTGGATAAATTTGACCTATAAATCAAATGAAAGCTTTACTTATATTTTCTGCTACTTCAAAATATTTTAATTGAATAGATACATTAGTTTATTATTTAAAAAATAATAATAAAAAAAAAAATTAAAAAAAATAAAAAACACCACACCCACAAATCACCTTTGTTAACAGAATGGGCCATGCTGCCATTGTCCTGTTGGAGGTAGGAGCTAAAGGGGCTCTCCAGGATTCGATGTCGGAAGCGATCCACATACTCCTGCTCCTCTTTTTGAGTGTGCGCAGACAAAACCTCCTTGGTCAGCCCCAAAACTTGGATTTCCTCCTGGGTGGTGGTAGAGGAGCTGGGGGTGGGCCGAGCTGAAGGTGGAGCTGGTGCTGGTTCAGTCGGTTCACTACCCATTGGTGCGTCCTCCAGAGCGGTCACTTCTGAAAGAGAATATTAAAAAAATAAAGACCACGTGTGGAAATATTTCTGGTTTGTCTGTGACTTGTCTGATGGGGTTACCTGATTCAGGTTGTGGAACATGCACAATGGTGCTGCTGTAGCTGCATTGGCTGGTGACCGACACCACACTCATGGCTTTGGTGGACAGGGTGATATCAGTAAGTGGAGCCCCCACAGTCATTGCTGAGCTGGTTGAAATTTGGTTCTGGAGAGCAGTGCCAGCTTCTGCTGTTGCCTCTGCAAAGTAGAATAATGTTAATATAATTTAAGCCTCAGTAAAAATGATAAGCATTTTATCCTAAATCCCACTGCATACCATTAGCATTGGTTGTTTCCACTGCCGGAACTGATGTGGTCTTTTCCTCCTCCGATGTAGTGGACGAAGAGGACGTAGCAATGGACTGGTTCTCACTTTTCCTCTTCAGGGCAGGACCACTACAGCTCTCAAGGTACCTGCAGAAATTTTAAAAGCCATTTGATTAAAAAGATTTTAATTAAGAGGCAAAAGGAAAACAATCTGATACAGATTACACAAAATCATATGACTACAGTGGCATCAAGTATCTAATAACATTGATAATACTCTAAAAGTAATTTACATTTATGTTGGTACATTCACGTGCTCTATATCATGAAATGAAAAAGGTCCTATTTATTCTAGGGGGGGGGGGGGGGGGGGGGGGGGGGGGGGGGGGGGGGGGGGGGGGGGGGGGGGGGGGGGGGGGGGGGGGGGGGGGGGGGGGGGGGGGGGGGGGGGGGGAATCAACCCCCCCCCCCCCCAACATCGACTCTACCTCACACATAACACAAAACTGCCCCATCAGACATAGTGCTGCTAAATGCTAAACACTGTAAAGTTCCAAGTATTGTAAACTCCATAACTTCTGCCATCTCAGTAGCGCCCTCTGTTTAATTGTCTAATATCTGTTGTACGGATTGTTCTAGTTGAAAGTTGCCATTTGTTAAACGTCCGTCACCTGTTTTGTACTATTTGTTACATGTTGCTCACCTGATGATGCTGTCCACACAATTTATCTGCTGGTAAGACGGAATATGTGGCTTTCTGTGAGAATCCTCCAGTCCATTTCGAAAACCCTGAACCTCCACACACTGGCCAGGACCACGTTTGTCTATGACGACAAAAAAGTAAAAAAAAAGTAGTTAATATTTCATCATAATAATGTTTAGCATCTACTGATTTTAATTAATATGCAAATTCAGTTTTTGCTCGTTACCTGTATTTGATTTTTCTACAGCTATCAGTTTGCTGCGTGAGTCCAGATAGGCCTGCTGACCACCACTCTTCACCTTATTAATGTTAGCACAAATCTGCTGGAGAGTCACCTATAGAGCACAAAATAAGCTCTACTGTGAGCGGCAAAGAACATTTACTAATAAGATGTGTTTTCTTGTCTTTTAATAAAAAGAACACAGGCTGGTTCTGGATTACCGGTTCTCTATGTGACTCCTCCCATAGGTTTCCGTTGCTGTCACTGGATGAGGCCACACTGATGTAAGGCTCGTGAGAGCCATTACTTCCTAAGCTGCTGTAGCCACTCGAACCATTCGTGTGAACTGGCTAAAAGACAAAACATTCAGTTTGCTATTAATTAAAATGTATACTCACATTTGTTAATAGTAATCTCTCTGCAGCTACATCATTTGAAATAAGTTCCGTGCAGCTTCAAACTTATAAACAAGGCTTTAAAAACAACGAACAATTAACCATCAATGGAACACACGATGATTGGAACAACTTGTACTTCACTTGAGCGGTCCCATTTGATGCCAAATCATTTATCATAAGGTTTGAAGTCCGATTGCCGAGAAGGGCAGCCAAGGTTCTGTGTGGTTTGCATGTTCACCTCATGTCTGTTTGGGATTCCCTTGAACACCCATGCCTTATGTGTAACCTATGCCTTAAAATCAGGTTTACAGAACCAATGATCTGTAGATGTTTACCTGCAGGAAAAGCTTATAGATCATAGACTGCAGTTCCTTAATATCCTCATACATGACTGGAGGCTCCATCTTGGTTTGTGTAGCAAACACATCCTCATTTAGAGGCCCTCTGTAAACACAAACACATAGCTAAAATTTAAAAAGTTGATTAAAAAAAATATGTGCATATTAAACAGGAGAGCAGCACCCCAAAATTTCTGGCATTTTCTTCTTGCAAGATAACACAATTTCAAAAACTTAATTAATTGCAAATTACTTAGACTTCACTGTGATAGAAAAATATAACTAAAGATAAGGAACTTGGATAAAAGGCATGTTACTGTATTTTGGTGCTTTAAACAAAAAAAAAACAGACTTTCAAGGGCATTTTAAGATACCATGCTTATGTTTTTAAAGAGTAGTCTGAGTTATCAAACATTCCAAACATCTTGTCTCTTTTATATTTGTACAAGTCACAACATCTGCAGAGAAAAACAATTATTTGAGAAGTGATTCAACATACAGCTCCAATAGCAGTTTTCTTAGTGTGATGGATTCCTTTGCCTGCTGCCGTTGTTTGGGTTCAGACCTCAATTATGTGCAGCTCTGAAGAACTTTGTACATGGAGCACTATAAGCAGGTTTTTATTCTGTAATCTTTTAATCTGTTACATGTAAACCTGGTGCACCAAAACTTAATATGCTCTTTAGAAAAAAAAAAAGAACATAGACAGAGTCAAAGTGCAAATGATGCAATGTGAGATCATTATATTTTTACCATGCAAAACTTTTGGATGAAAACATTCTCTGTTTGCAATGGCCTCTAATCTGTGGTGCTCGTCCACAGGGAAATTTTATTGAGACAAGAGCAGAATTCACTTCAACTGAACAAATTGATTTTCTAAGATTATGTTGATTGCACTAAGTCCTGGGTCCTAAAATCAAGTCAATATTTATATATAGATTTACAAATGTATTATACATAGATAATTTAAATGCTCGGAATGTCATGCACAGTAATGCATCTGAGGGAAAAAGTGAAGATCTTGCTTACGTTCTGACTTTGTGTCTGCCGATGATAAAAGCCACCTTGCGGCTCCAGGGGTTAACAAAACTAGACCAGCTGGTGTCCAGGGTAATGTAGTCTCCATTCTGACAGCGAAATCGGATTGGAGAATGTTCAAATGGAGGCTGTCCTGCATACTTCAGAACTACACCCAAAAAACAAAAACAAAAAAGTCAACTATTCAAACGAGTCATAAAGAGAATAGCAGAGGCAAATAATCTCGTTAATTAATTATAATTAATAATTAATTGTTAATTAATGCAAGGGTTAATATGAAGGATGTTAATCAAGTGAAATAAGTATTTGCACGCAGTTGAGAGAGATAAAAAACCCACAAACGCTCAACTCGAGCGCCGCAATATTTAAGCACATGATTTCAGGCAAAAACATGTAAAAATATTAAAATATCTTTTTCATTAATGATTATTATTAGTATTTAAATATTATTTTTCATTATGATAAACTATGGCCTACATTTTGTGTGGCAGTAAGTAATTAACTACAGGGTTTGGGTATAAACTAGTTAGACAGGATACTAAAGAAGTCAATTCAAAGCAATTCTCACAGTGAAGCGAAAGAATGAAAAAAATCCTGTGGTAAATGAACAGGAACAAATTTATTTTTAAAGAGATGCTGGTCATTCCCACCACATTACTTCCATTTTATTCAGCTTGTTCCTGTTGGGGGGTCAGAACAGTGTTCTAAAATCACACAACTTCTGCATGTTCAATTTGGCACAATTTTGTGGCAAATTGCACGTGGAAAGAAAACAAAGACCCAAGAGAAAACCCACAGACACAGGTTAAATATAATGCAGATTGAACACAGAAAAAACCCGTGTGCACCCCAGTGGGAATTGAACCCTGAACCTTTTCTTTGAAATTGAAAGTCCTGAGCACTGTGCCACCCATTCCATCCCTACTCATTTACAATAAGCACAAATTCGAAGTGTATTGAATGGAAGAATGTATCATTAATCTGGTGTTTTTCCAGCAAATGTGCAGGTTGGATTCCACACAGTAATTCAAGAAATTAACGTGTTATAAACGAGACTTTGACAGTGAAGTGAAAAATCATTAAAATAAGTGAATCATGCTTTAATTTACAGTAAAAAATCCATTTTTTCTAGTAATAATTTAATGTTATTTGTTAATAAAGGATAAAAGAGTGTACTTTTGCGGTGCATGGTCAGCATGAGTGTGCAGTCTTCTGGGTGGAGGCAAGTCAACACTGAGGTGCCTATGAGATCCTGAGGAAGATAACCAAGCAAAGGGACAGCGCTGTGAACACACAAACACACACCCTGTTAATACGCAAATATGATATCATCATCATCATCGTTGCAGTGGGTTTGTTTAAGTTTCATGACAAAATAATTGATAATTGTCACTATGCAGGAGATGAACCGCCTACAAACAGAAACAAACTATAAGCACATAATAGATTGTTTAGTTATAAAAAAAAAAGTGTAGGCAATAATCCAATACATCATTAATTCATTATCTTATTTTTTGTTTCAAACAAAATAAAATGCTTGTTAACAAGCCAATTATTTTTAACTTTAACTTAAATAAAAGGTTTTTTTTGTTATTTGATTAAATCCCTCTCAGAGACAAGCAAGTTTAATTCAAATCTACGAGCCTTGACATCTTTCAGCCTTCATCATATAAACCTAACTATCAACGTACCGGCTTCTCATGAAGCCCTTCTATTCTGTTGTCATACATTCTTTTATCAGAAGCACTCACCGGTCATCCACTTCCAAAAACACACATCCTGGAGAGTGAGTGGTTGTGAAGATCCGCTTTTCTACCGGAATCCGGGGAGCTGAACAGCAACAGTGAATCATTGTGACAAACGATCCACCTTAAGTGAGCATCATTTTACCCACTAACCCTGTCTGAATAACAGGTTTTGAGGAACATACCTTCATATCCTGAGATGATGCGTTCAGCCAGAGCCAGACAGCAGGGATGCTCTTCTTCTCCCCCGAGTCCCTGAACCTTCTGCAGGTACGGCGTGATCCGAAATGGGTTGTAGCGCATCTCTCCATCACGGTCCTTCCCGCCCCTGCAAACACAGCACCATCCCAAATTCATTTGCAACCTCATAGACAGACTTTATACTGTTTTCTGAGTTTAATATAAAAAATTTAAACATGAAAAAAGTTTTAGAACTAAAAAACAATTTTCTAAATTTATATTTTTCTCACTTGCACCAACTTTGGAGCAGAGTTTATTTAATACCTGTCTCCTTGTGCACTTTACTTCAAGGACAAACAATCACCAGTGACAGTGTTTTTAAATAAATCAGATTTCTCAGAGCAACTTACAGTTGGTAATAGCTGGCTGGTTTCAGTTAGGCTTACATACTGTACATGTGCAACTCATAGCTTAATACCAAATAGTTAATGGCAGTGTAAAATTCAGGATACAAAGCTGTTTTGTACAGGAGTAATAGAAACAATAACTCATTTACACATTTTAAATCATCTGAAAGGTACATGTCATACTGTCCTACACTGGATCCTCATAACCTGCAGTCATTTGAGTTAAAACTAATCTGGAAAGACAAACTAAAACGACAAAGTGAAATTTGGACACTTGCCTGATTCTGCAGAAAAATGATTTAACCTGAGCACATTCAAACAGGACTGCGGCTACAGAGAGAAGGATCAAAAATACAGTCATTACAGGGATGTTTCATACTGTGCAGCTCAAAAAGAAATCTGGAACAACTTTCTGATCTTACCACTGTCTGTTCCTATGTTCCAGGGGGGTAGATGAGGCTGTGCGGTGTGTGAGTAGAATACATTGACATCCTGGTGAAACAGAAGCTCCACAAATTTTGCTGAATCCAGAAATTTGCGCTTGCAGTTGAGGATGCTGGAGGCCTGCTCCGATGCATACACCACCCGGCCAGTGGCCAGAGAGAACACCACCACAAACGTGTCCTGAGCGATAAAAAGAAGAAAAATGACTGAGCCACAATTAAGAGTTTTATGATATTTCTATGCAGTGTTCAGGTTTAAAAATCCCCTGTGCTTGTAAATTTACAGAATATTTACATTTATGTTGCTAGCTTACTGTATTTTTGAGCGCATGTTCAGAAGTGATGCTCTCCAGCTGTTCAAGGGTGCAAACAGTGGTGTCTTTTCTCTTCTCTAATCCATTACACATCAATAACTTGTAATACTCGCTGTTTGCTACAGGTGGCACCAAAAAGACAGAAGCAAGAGCAAGAGTTAATTCCTACACAACACCAATCTGTTAGTGTGAAGCAGGATGCAGTGATTAAATGCTTGGCATTAAAACATAAGGCTTACAGTCATAACAGATGTTACAGCACAGGACATATAGCACAGCTTTTTACAAGCACATATATATTGTTATGTTTATGGAAAATAACAGACCTGATATTTAAATACATGATTCTAATGATCTATGAACAGCCAGGTTTCATACACAAGTCTACAGTTGTAACATTATGGTATAAATCTATTAGCTAAACAATAAAATTCTTCGGTAGACAGAGATAAAGACAACACCCTCACTGTCTTCACTTCAAGCGCTCAGACTATTACATAATCAGTAACTATGCTTCAACAAGAGACTATATATACACTCAGAAGAAAAAGTGCCAGCGGGGATTTGGTTCTTCTAATAAAGACAAAAAATGTGGTTCCTGTAGCTCATTGCATTCTCCAGTCTGGAATCGACTGAAAATACAATTGATATCAAACAAAAAGTAATGCATTTAAGCAAGATTTTAGGAACCATGGACAGCAATAGGTGCTTATCTATTGATTCGGTCTTGTTTTTCAACTCAAGTAACCAGGAGGTGGTAACCTAACCTTTACCCTAAATGCTGATCAAAGAGGTGGTTAACCAAACAGGACACTTAGCATTAAGTATAGTAATTAAATGAATATTTGTATATAATATATGGAATGCAATTAAGCGTTTCTGTTGTGCATTCAAAATTTAGGAAACAAATTTAATAGGACTCAATAGAGAATTAAACATATGCTGTACATCTGTTGTATTAACATCTACTAAACTCTAATGAGTAATGATGAGTAATTTTCACCTAGGACACCCGAATGATTTAGTTTATACATGAGCAAATGGGTGCTTCTGGTTGCTTAATAATGCAGCTGCTGTATAACATCACACTTAACTGTTTTATTTTATCACTAAAGTGGTTCTGTTCTGTGAACAGCAATTAAAATATCCAGTTTGTGGTTAGGGTTGCTGCTTTAATGATAATTTTTTTGCAATGTAAATTAATGTATTGGTTTACTAAAGCAGTATTGTTTTGCTGTTACAATAACCCCAAACTGTTACCAGTAACACTTTTTTCATCTGTTCACTTATTTTTGTTCACTTATCATCTGTAAAGTTTAGTGTGATGTTTAATCTGAGATGCTTTCTGATTAATACTGTAGTTTTCTGCAGACTTTTCTATTGAACTCATCAACAGAGGCCCTCAGACCTGCTGTTTACTGGATGTTTTATTGAACTAGTCTTAAAATAGCCCATCTGTCAAAAACAATCAAAGGGCTTACTCCCCCCCCTCCCCAACATCATTTGGCCTTCCTCTCCTTCTTCTGTCAGGTGGCTCCATGCTTAGCATTCTTTTGTTAATATTAACATCACCCCTAAAATATTATTTTACATTTTTTATTCTATTTTAACACCCCACCCTTTCAACTTTGAGTTTCAGGTGGCATCAAATTCCATTAGATTAACAAAATTCTTTAAAAAAAAACAAGCCTTTTTTGTACATTTGTTAGACCAATGCTTTAAAACAATAAATAGCTTAATATTTTAGCCAACTGGTTTTAGTAAAAAAAAATTAAAAAACACTATTTTCTTTAATTAAAAGGAGTGTAATTAGTTCCAACAACAAATAACAAAAACATTAACTCCTCATTCTGCATCTTTCAAAAGACCCTTTTAAACCACCATGTGTATGTACCTTGTACTTGTTTGACACAGTTAAGGGCATAGTTTAGTGCTTGTACAGTGCTGGGTTTGATGCGGTTTATCTTTTCTGATGGGAGTCTCTTCTTCATTTCCTGCACGGTCTGCATTATCTTCCGATGGGTGTGATTACCTTGTTCTCCTGGGTCACTGTCACACAATTTAATCACACACTTTGTTACTCATAAAACAAAAAAAAGGTATATAAAGTCCTGAAACAGAATTACAGCAGATGTGTGCACTAATCTGTATATATGTACTGGGAAAAATACCTGCAGTCGGCACGTTGACCTCTCTGACTGCAGCGTGTGCTGTGAAGGACATAGGAGGACGAGTCTGTCGCAGACGTCATGCTTTGCAAAGAAAGAAAAAAAAAAGTAAATTGTTATTGAACAAATCCATTTTCCAAAGCCATTTATAACCCACAGAAAAGTAATGACACATTTAATATTTTGAGGCATTTTGAGTTTTTACAAATTTAATACATATTAAACAAGATCACATTAAAATATTTTCCTTTATTATATTATTTTATATTAAATATATATTTAACTGTCCAAAATATATATTTAACTGTCCAAATGTTGTAGTGTCAGTCATGTGATTATAATAGTTGTAATAGGGTGGTTCCCTGTCAATGTTATACACAAATCTGGACACGAGAGTAACTTTTTATTTATTTTTTTACTATTGATTACTACAATTTACTGCATAGTTACAATGTTAATTTTTGTAACTTGTATATGTTTTTATTGTTTCGTTCCCTATTCCATGATTACTAAAATACAACATAATAACCACAGATAACCAAACTTCAGCATTGTTCAGCCATGTATTAGTACTTTCTGTAAAATATTACCTCTTGGTGCTGCTAGAGCCTGTTGTGCTTCCCGGACTGCGATTGGTTGAAGAGGAATGGCACCGTGATCTACCCCTGCTATGAAGTCCTCTGTTCATATCCACATCCTCTTGCCCTTGTGCACCAGCACAAGGTCTGACTGACTGCTCCTCTGCATCCTCATCATCTCCAGAACCAGATCCTGATGCAGGTCCAGAGCTGGATCCAGTCCTCCTGCTCCCAGATTCTGGTTGCCCATTTTCCCGCTTCACAGGAGCAACTATCTCTAGGCAGCTCTGAGAAGGAGAACCTTTCTCTTCCCCACTCTGAAAGGTACCTCCACTTGGCATGCTCTGTGTACCTGCTTGCGGAATGGTCACTAGATTGTTGTCTGTATGCACTTCTGCTGAGTAAATCAACACTCTTCCTTTATGGAGAAATCCATATGTAACCCCTGATGCTTAACCTGTAATTTAACAATAAGATAAGTTGTAAAGTTGCACAATCTCTCAAATGTATCTGACTGAAAAACAGACATTTGTAAACAATTTGGAATCATTCTGATTTCTGCCCGAAGTATTCATAATTCATTGATTGTCTTTATGTTGCAATTATCATCACACATTAAGTATTTTAGACAAGTACAAGTACAGACAAATACTCTACTACAAGTTTGGTCCCAATTTCAATGTAGAAAATTACAAACTTACGCAAAGACATGTACTTATAAAGGCATAACAATAGACCATTAAACAGCCACCCAAACAACAGATATGCTTCTGTAGCTCACATCTGTATCATTTTCACAGTCTGGCTGAGTCGTCCATAGGCGAGAAACAGTCTGACTCATCAGAGCTTAGTTACATAACAGGATTGCATTATTTCTGGATGTGTAAGTGACTCACTAAAAGACAAAGATCATGCTTTCTGTGTTTTGATTTAAAAAATACTATATGCTTTAAATACATAGGACTTACAGCAAAAAGCAAAACAGATTGATTGCTTCATTCTGTATCATATGGTGGACATGAAAGGAGGAAGGATTTGGTAGGTTGTTTTTTTTTTTGAGTTAACCTGCTAGCACAGAACAATAGTTCTGGCTACACACTCATCACCCACTTTATAATTTTTATATAATTTGGACTTACAATAAGTCACCAACTAAAAAATATCCAAGCAACAGCAACCTGCCGGTAGTGTCTTGTAACCACCGCTAAAGAACTCAAGGAAGATTTACAGTGAGTGGAATCTATTTTTTTTTCCTTCAGACTGTACATCTATAAGGTGGCAAGACAAACTAGCACAACACAACCAGTACTGTTGAGAATTATTATCTGTGGCATGCATATATATATATATATATATATATATATATATATATATATATATATATATATATATATATATATATGCCAAGTTCGACTGATGCATGACCCTAGTCTGAGGTATGTAACTGGTGATCAGCTGTTTGTACAGGACTGCTATAAACTACAGCCACTTACAGCTAAATTTGTTGGCTTCTGACATATCTTAAAATGTTTACATATGGAGGTAAAATATGAGTCTCAGTAAGCGGGAGGGAACTGATAAAGAATTTGGATACGAATTTCTTCTCTAACAATTTGTAAATATGTCAGAGTAAGACTGTAGTGGTCAACTTTCAGATATGATGTGTAACTCTGGCTATTGATACTGTCTTTTCCTGTTTAAATAACATGATTTACTGAGTATCTGAGGTTCAGAATGTTTATCATGGCCAAATGTTTAAAAACTGTTTATGTTAAATGGACAGCATTTTAAGTCTTATGTCTAATTTTCTAAACTCAAAAAATAAAAAACAATAAAATTCATGGTGGTTCCTGTATAAATGATTTGAACTTTGCACTAAACCAAAGAAAATTACAATGAAAGTTCACAAATGTTTTTACTTTTGTTTATAGTGACCTGATCACCATCATTAATGTTCCTCAAGTGTGGGTTAATAGAATAAATAGAAGTGGACACTTCTGCTTCATAAATCAGGATATGATTTTGAAATCCCAAATCTCGTTATTATTCTCAGAGCTGTAACAATTTAACAGAGAACCAGGATGCTGCTTGGTTATAAACAAAAAAATGAAGTGGGTGTTGAGTTTCTACACTCAAAGTGAGCAGATAAAACTGAAACCCAGGAAGCACATATTTCCTGGAAAAATAAAACCTCAATGTGAATTTTGTTCCCCTTAACCCTTTTATTAGTTCTTCGGTTAAAAATGTTTTCCCCATCAAGCCTTGTGTTATTGCTTTATTTATAAATATTCTTCTTCTGGTTAGGGGAGACAGTTGGTGCTCACTGGATAAAAACACCCTTGATACTCTGGACAGACACAGTAACACATTTACACCAAAAACCATTTTAGTCTCTTCGACTCTCTTCGACGTCCATAGCAACGTGAGAACATACCAAACACCAAATGACCTAGTCAACCAGAAATCAAACACAGGGGCTTTCTTGCTCGTACTACGCAATACTAATGTATCTGACATTGAAAAACAAAGATCATTATTATGAAATGTAATTAAATACTTTGGTTTTAGTTGATTCTTAAATTGTTCACCCAACTGGTTTAAACACTTATACTGATCCCGTTGTAATAAACCGATGTGTTTTATCGACATGGCATCACTATAAAATGTAAATGAAAGCTTAATTTAAATTTAGACTTAATTGAGTCTGACTTTCAAGTTATCCTGAGAGTGCGCGCACGCGCAGCAGGTTGTACAGCGGCGTCCACCTCGTTACCTTATTACCACAAAACCACCGAAGGTCCTTCTTTGAATAAAATAGCAACTTTTGTGACGAAACGTACATTATTCTGTATTTAAAAAGAGAAGACTGAATATTTAATCTTCTCAACTGACGTGAGGCCGTGAAGCACGCGCGCGCACCTACCGCGACACGTGCAGTCCACCGGAGGCACGTCATTAGTGAAATGTTATAAACTAGAAAGCTTAGGTGAGGACTAAACTTTAAGTGAAAACTAACTTTTCTGTGATGTTGCCTTGTTTACCTTAAGAACAAACACGCGGGCGGCTCTGAACTCGCAGTTAATGCCGGTCATCATTGGTCTGCTTTGCACTTGCTGCTCAAAGTCCCAGACACCGCCGTTCAGCTCGGAATAACCCTGTAACCGCCGCGGCGTCTATTAATCCTCACGCAGGTGCTGAATGTAGAAAGTTGCTCATTTGTTGTCTTAGTGTTTCGTGTTCTAGTTCCGTACGGACGCGTACACACACACGCACGCACACGCACCGCTGCAACGTGAGGCCAGCGAGAGCACACTCCGCCCTCACGACGCCTATTCGCTGGACGCGGGGCCGTACGGCGCGCCGATAGGCTGGGGAGCACCTGCGTGGGCGTTTCTCAAGCGCCGCGCGTGTAAGTGGCTGATGTGCGCTCACGTGGACGCGTTGCATAATCGGAGCGAAGCTAAACAGAAGGAGCGGCTGCGGGCGGGCAGGAGCGGCGCGGGATTGGCTCAGTCTCAGCCGCCGCCGCTGACCTCATCACCCGGGTCAACATCATCCGCCAAGCGACAGAGCAGCGGCTTAGAGGATCTAAAGTTACCTACTGTAACAATGTACAGTCACTTAAGACATTAATACAGTCAAATTTACGCTTTATCCTCTATTAGGGTCGCGGGGTCCCCATGTCCATCCAGGGGAGAACGTTTCGGGCGCTGGGCAGATACACCCAGGGCAGGGCGCCAATCCATCGCTGGGCACACACTCACTCACACAGACACACTCTTTATGGGGCAATTTGGAGAATTCAATTGACCTTGACCCATGTTTTTGGAATGTGGGAGGAAACCGGAGAAAACCAACGTGGACACGGGGAGAACATGGAAACTTCTCCCAGATTGGGATTTGAACCAGGAATCCCTAGCGCTGAGAGGAGAATGTGCTAACAACTAAGCCACCGTGCCACCCTTTATTTTAATATATATATATATATATATATATATATATATATATATATATATATATATATATAGGGCAGCACGGTGGCCTCTCAGAGCTAGGGGTTCCCGGTTCGAATCCCCATCTGGGTGGAGTTTCCATGTTCTCCAGGTTCTCTGGTTTCCTCCCACAGTCCAAAAACATGGATCAAGTCAATTGAATTCTACAAAATTGCCCCATAAAGAGTGTGTCTGTGTGAGTGAGTGTGTGCCCAGCGATGGATTGGCGCCCTGTCCTGGGTGTATCTGCCCAGCGCCCAAAACGTTCTCCCCTGGATGGGCATGGGGAACCCCACCGCGACCCTAATAGAGGATAAAGCGGGAGATAATGAATGAATATATATATATATATATATATATATATATATATATATATATATATAAACAACTGGGCAGCACAGTGGCTTAGTGGTTACCACGACCGCCTCTCAGCGCTAAAGATCCTGGACCATGGATCAAGGTCAATTGAATTCTCCAAATTGCCCCATATAGAGTGTGTTTGTGTGAGTGCCCAGCGATAGAATGGCACGCTGTCCTGGGTGGATCTGCCCAGTGCCCGAAACGTTCTCCCCTGGATGGCATGGGGAACCCCCCACGACCCTAATAGAGGATAAAGCGGAAGATGATATATATATATATATATATATATATATATATATATATATATATATATAAATAAATGATGCATAAGGACCAGAACAGCAACCAAAGAACAGGTATTATTTAGGTGGTGGATAATTCTCAGCAGTGCCATAACACTGTCCTATGTAATATTTAGGGAGTCCTGGCAATGTCAAGATCGTCATGCTTTTATAATTGCAAGAGTCACATGAGAATGTAAATGATTTTTAAAAACCATGTCACTTTAACACAAACACGTTTCATCAAGAACTACAACCGAAAACGTTTTATGTAAAGAGCAAATGGCATCCATATTTTGCACAGAAATGACAATAATTGACAAATTGTGGCCTTTGGTGTCTTGTTCAATTTTTTTTTCATAATAACCTTACTTATGTTAAGAATTAATTCTTTAAAAAAATTATTCAATTCCTTAAAAGTAAAACTTCGAACCCCTTTATTCATCTTAACCATGGTAACTAGCATGGTTATGCTAACTACTGTAGTAACACAGTAGCAGAGTACAGTGTGTGCTGCTGTACCTGAGCTCTGACCTCAACCATCAAGATGATACTTTTAAGTCACTTAGGATAAAATAAACATTTGCAAAATGACCAAATTGCAAATATAATGTAATGAAACATGAAAATCCTGGTGTTCTACACACAGTTTATGACAGATTGTTGAGCTGCATGGTCCTATGTTCCTGGTTTGTGCATTAGAGTAAACTGAAATTAAATTATTTATATATTAAATGTGTGCAAGTCATAAAATATATCTATGGCATGTTTTACTGGACCACATACAAATGAATGTTATTAAATCAATATTTATTAGCAAGTTTAATAAGTTTAGAAATCTCAGATTTATAGAACTGTTTACAGTGCACTTTGAAACAGTGCAGATGTCTCCGGAAACCTGCAAATAAAAAAACCCAACATCTAAAGCAATTTGATCCACAGAGTTTGAAAAAACACATTATTGGAGCAAATGCAAATAAATAGGTGACTCCAAATATTTGTTCCTTTTATAAAATAAAGTTAAAGATATTTAGGAAATAAGTTCTAGTTATATTGGAAAATAATCTACCTGCATTTGTTCTGGCCTCAAATGTTGTAAATGTAAAAACACTTTGAATTGGTTTGAGACAACAGCACAGAGAATTCAGGTTTTGTGATTTTTGGAGTTCAAACGTTTAACAAACAGTTAAAACACTTCTATTTTTAATGATAAGGTAGAAACTGTAAAAGCAGAGCAAAAGTTATTTAGAAATTCAAAAAAGTCTGCAATTTTATTGCTGTAAATTATTTATATACCACTTAAGGCAGCAGTTTCGTGAATAAATTTGATGTTTATGGCACTTATCTGTTCTAAAGCCATCAAGTGGCCGGATGTTCACACTTTGTGTTGGCACTGAAAATTAAAGGCAAAAGGTGATGAAACAGCTCGACATCTACATTTCTAAACAATGCTGCATTTGCTTTTATCAAAATTTGCTGCTGATCAGTAAAAAAATGCTTCATTTTCATCAGAGTTTGTCAGCATATTTCTACAGTTATATTACACCCATCATTATACATGGTGAAATCAAGCACTTCTTAAGCAGAGACCAGCGAGTCTCCGATTTGCAGCGAGTTAAGGCAAGTAGTGTAACCAAAAACCATTGATGAGAAAGCAAACAAACGAGGAGTGAATTATTAGGTCAGACGTCTAATCTAACTGCTAAAACTGAACTGTAAAAAAAAACAACAATCTGATATTTTACAGAAACGTTTTTGCATTTGAAACTCAGCAGGCTTAGACCAGATTAGTTCAGGAGGAACCTGCACGCAGTCCTGGTTGTATAGGTGGATACTCTGTTCTGATCTGTAAGATTACAACCATCATTCCATTCCTTCAATTCCTGCCAGTTTATGACTTGCTCCAAACTAAAGGAAAAAAATTCTTAAGTAACAAAGAATTGAAACATTTTCCATTCATTAGTTCATGCATTATTTTTATGAAATCAGTAGATCACCCCAATAACCCTTCTAAAAGATCCACTTTGGGGAAAGATAACTAAATCAAGAGTATATACAGTTTATAACAATATTTTATAATTAATAAATAAATAAATAATAATCTTACACCTTCAAATGTACAATAAAAAAAAATCCCTAATCTCAAAGTGAGTAATTTTTTTCCCACCATCATTTCTATTTATATCATTGCTATTGTTTTCCAATAATGAGCATTTTTTTCTGTAATTATGAGAAGAAAAAATACTTACTTATGATAATGATGATGAGTACAATGACCACAGCTATCAAAATTGCCCACATCTGTTGAGATTAAACATACAGCTTCACAAAAAAAGAAACAAAAACTGAATACAAGATGAATAAAATTGAGCAATCAAATTATGGTTAAAAAAAATAAATCGGAGGAGAAGCAGGTTATTGACCATTTTCAGGTTTTTAAGTTAACACATTTAATGAATTGTTTTAAATGTTCACTAGCAGCTTGACCGTTAAACTTGTGTTCAATTCCAAAATAAAGGCAGAGCAGCTGCATTAAAATAGGTTTGGAAAGTATTCTTTCTCTCGAAAAGCTCCACCACTCATCACAGGAACACCTACCTTAGCATTTTTCCACCAGAATTTCCTTTTCAGCTTCGTCGCATTGGTCTCAAACTGGGAGGCTCCAGCTTGAAGTGCATCTGCCCTGTCGTCTAAATCAGAAAGCTTTTGGTCTCGCTCCAAAACCTTATCCACGTTCACTCGCATGATGTCTACCACCTAAAAACAAATAAATAAATAACAAATTAAATATCACCTAAAAATAAAAGCACTTTTATTCAAAAAACAAATGCATGTATATGCTTGTTCTCAGGTGCTAAACAGCAGTGAGGCATGACAGTCATTTCAGTTCCTATTTTTTTAAATTTCTGTTAAGGTTCCAATGAAGTCACTTTGGAAAAAAAAAAAAAAATTAAATTTAGGTGGCTGGGGGGCAAACAGGGTGTCACCGGACTGTAGCCTAGAACCTTACAGTGCTGTAACAGGTTCGTTTACTCAAACAATACTAATTACAATAAGCATATTAAAAGGATGAAGAGAGAAGGGAGAGAGGGAAAAAAATGAGAAGGAGAAAGAAAAAAAAAAAAAAAGAAAAAAAAAACTTTTGCACGAGTATTAAGGTCTTCCTCTCTCTTACTTTGTCTTATAAGCCAAAACATCATGGGGGGAAAGGCAGAAACTTTTGCAGACATGACACACAAGACTTTAGAGGAGACGTTATGGGTATTCACCAAGACAGGAAAAACATACACACTAACTTGTCTACACATTGGAAAAGTCCCTTATTCAGTGTTGCAGATCTTTATGGCACCACTAACCTCACCCTCAGTATTACATAACATGTCATGGTAACTAACACAACACCTCAGTCAGCGCATACCTAAGCCACATGTTCCAGTGATCTAGAAAGTGACGCAGAGTTGGAAAAGCGTGTCAGGGTGCGGCCCCCTTAAAGCAGGCCATGTAGAAGGGGAGGGGATACATACACTCGGCCATGCTTCTCTTACATAACCATAGAGACTGACAATTACATAAGCATCCGAGACATGTTCGTGGATGAACCGCATGAACCAGCAGCAGGCAAACTCAGCTCTTGTCTGACTTCTTTGTAGCGTTGTGACATTTCTCAGCTTAATAAGGCTGTGGTAAACGTTCAGGAGAAACAGCACTCATGTACAATTCATAAAAATGGTCATTAGTTAAATTCATTAACCTTGCTTTGTCAGAACAAACTCCTCTGATAACAAAGAAACCTTTCCACAGGATTTAAGGGGATCAGTGGGAATCCTCACATAACAGAGCTGAAAATCATCACTAAAGAAAGGACTTGCTGCTGAACTATGAAGTCATGGGCTATTTGTTGTATTTGATTCCAGTATGTCTCAAAAAATATTATAAATAGAAAATGTTTAAAAATTGGGCTCAAGAACCAAGTTTATATACTATGGGTTTAAAACTAATACCAATTACCTGCCACCTGCTTGACCATTGTACCCTTTCCTACGCTGCTGCATTTGGCTGTACATGGTGATTAGATATTTAAAACATGGTTAAATTGGTCCAAAAAATCAGTCCATTCATTTTAAAATCCACTCCTTAATGAAAGTAAGTCATATCCAGTACTTTTTTTTTTTACAGTATTTGTGATGTCATAAGCATAAATTTATGTGCTTACATACGGTCCATAAGTTACTTTACACAGGGCTTTAGTTTGTCTTTCTGTCTATAAGTGGTTTGACCTCGGACTGAATTTGTTGAGACTTAGTCCTGGAAACTTTAAAGTGACCTGACCTCCATCTTATTGCACACATATGAGATAAACACAAATGGAAAGTATGAGTCAGGCCTTCTCATCCAACATCGGTTTATGACCTCAGGAATGTGCTTATAAATGAATATTTTTTTTTAATCCATTTTTTTTTTAAATCCAAAGAATAAGTTGTCCGTTTTTTTATTATTATTTATTAGTGGAATGCATTCATTTAAAATAACTAGATCATTATAATAAAGTTGGAGTCAAGCAGTATTAAGGCCTGAGAAAGCAGCCATGGCACGCCTCCTACAGTATCTCAGAGCTCTGTTACTAGTGGTATTCACACAAGGAGTATCACATGATACAGGCCCCTTGATGTAAGGAAACATACACTACACTGTGAGAAGGAAGACAACTTCTTCATGTTATGAAACATTCATTCATTCATTCATTATCTCCCACTTTATCCTCCATTAGGGTCACAGTGGGGTTCCCCATTCCCATCCAGGGGAGAACGTCTCGAGCGCTGGGCAGATAGACCCAGGACAGGGCGCCAATCTATCGCTGGGCACACACTCACACACACTCCATATGGGGCAATTTTGAGAATTCAATTGACTTGATCCATGTTTTTGGACTGTGGGAGGAAACCTACGCAGACACGGGGAGAACATGGAAACAGATGGGGATTCAAACCAGGAATCCCTAGCGCTGAGAGGCGAACGTGCTAACCACTAAGCCACCGTGCCGCCTGTTATGAAACAATAGGTTTAAGAAGTTTTAGATTTAGTTTTCCCATCTTACATGAAACATGTTTTTAAAATTTGCACATATTTCATGTAATATTTTACTCAGCATAATGCAATGGGTGAAGCAAGGTAGCTCAAATTATATTAGTGTACACACTAGTTTACATGCTGGGTTTTAGGCACAGTCAGTGTTTGCAAAACTCATTGACCCAAGATACTGACAAAGGGAGACCTCTGTGGGTGAACTTGGCAAACTGCATAAACTAGTCTTTACAAATCCAAAGGGTTCAGTTGTATTTAAACTGAAGACTTACAATAGTTACATAAGTTAATTTATTCATTCATTCATTCATTCATTCATTCATTATCTTCCGCTTATCCTCTATTAGGGTCACGGTGGGGTTCCCCATGCCCATCCAGGGGAGAACATCTCGGGCGCTGGGCAGATAGACCCAGGACAGGGCGCCAATCCATCGCTGGGCACACACTCACTCACACAGACACACTCTAAACGGGGCAATTTGGAGAATTCAATTAACTTGATCCATGTTTTTGGACTGCGGGAGGAAACCGGAGAACCCGGAGGAAACCCACGCGGACACGGGGAGAACATGGAAACTCCACCCAGATGGGGATTCGAACCGGGAATCCCTAGCGCTGAGAGGCTAACGTGCTAACCACTAAGCCACCGTGCCAAGTTAATTTATAATTATTATAAATTAATATAACAAAAGTCAAATGTGAAGTCTCCCCACTGCATAAAAACAAACATGTGTAAACAACAGTGAGTTTCACACATTTAAAAGAGAGCTTAAGTTCATTTTAGAAATCAGGAGAAATTTAAAGCATCTTCACATTATCAAGGTAATACGCAAGTCTAAAAAACTACATTGTGGGGAGCAGCTTCAGAATAACATGTCGTCCCAATGTTGTATATGCCTATAAACCAGCATTTTAATGTTTAAACCTGTAACTACACAATATTTACAAAATAAAACTTTATATTTCTGCACCATGTAGTGAGAACAAAAACAAAAGTTACCTGACAAATTGAATCCAGGTGGCGTTAAAGTACAACAGCCCTATTTTAAGCTCATTTTAAAATAACCCACTTTATCTTACATGCTGCAGTAAGTGTAAAGTGCAGGAGGAAAAACAGACTCACACACACCACAAGTGGTGCATTCTTTATTAATTTAACTCACTATCCTAATTACAGATTACTAGGATTCAGACTATTTTTTTCTAGAGAATTTTAATCCTAAAAATATATTTACACACATCAACAGCAGTAATAATGGAAAATTGGTTAAAATCTGGAAAATGCTGGTATGAATGTCAACTTAAAACCCAGACTGTCAGGTCACCAGAAGCATGTGGAATTTCACATTGCTTGCTGTGTACACAGTTAACTTCATTGCTGTAAGAGGAAAAGCTGCATTTACATTTCTGTCTGGGTGGCACGGTGGCTTAGTGGTTAGCACGTTCACCTCTCAGCGCTAGGGATTCCCGGTTCGAATCCCCATCTGGGTGGAGTTTCCATGTTCTCCCCGTGTCTGCATAGGTTTCCTCTGGGTTCTCCGGTTTCCTCCCACAGTCCAAAAACATGGATCAAGTCAATTGAATTCTCAAAATTGCCCCATATAGAGTGTGTGTGTGAGGGAGTGAGTGTGTGCCCAGCGATGGATTGGCGCTGGGTCTATCTGCCCAGCGCCCGAGACGTTCTCCCCTGGATGGGCATGGGGAACCCCACCGCGACATTTCTGTCTCACATGCATAGTAACATTTCCATGAATTCCAGCTTTATAATTTTCTTTCGTCCCTCTTTCATTAATTCATTTACTTGCTATATAATGCACCAAAATGTTTTCAGCTTTATGTAAATGAACTGTGAAAAATATGAGTTCAAGTGAATAAAAGAGATTTAGAATTCGAACAGTCTCACCTCATCCACCTGGGCCTGGGTCTGCTGCAGTCTGCGGTTGCTTCCTGCCATTCCCGAACCTCCAGGACCCTCAGCATTTGGAGCAGACCTACAGGAAACAGGATGAAAAGACATGATTCCACTATGCTATTTTTATGGGTTTATTACAATGCCATATTACTCCATAAAGCCCTAAGAATATTAACTGCTGAATGCCATGGACTTTCCTCCAATCACCCGACCTAAATCCTTTTAAGCTTTTATGATGACACCTAAAGCCAGTTAAACCTGGGAATTTGTTATGCTATTTGGGAATATTTTTAAATCAGTGTTGTGTTCAGGGTGGCAGGGTCATGCAGGAGCGAGTCCTCACCAATGTTGTCGCATCAAAACAAATAGCTCCAGTATTCCACTGCCAGGCAAAAGTTTGCATGTTCTCTTCATGCATTGTCAGCATTTGTACTGTAAATACTAAGTACCTGGTTATTGTGTTTAACTCAAATCTGTTTTTCATATGGGTGAGCAGTTTGTCACCAACAGCACTATGCACTTAATATAGCATCTTATTTAAGGGCTTAAATCTTAAAAAAAAAAAAAAAAAAAATCCAAGCACAAACATCAAGTGCCATTAACTTCTGTATTTTGTACACACTTCTTGTTGAAAATGAAAACCTCAATAAACCTGGTATCTGTTCCATAAACCTGTCGGTAAAACTTTTGATAGTATTAAATAGCTGTGTTTATTAAATGCCTGTAAACACTGTACAGTTAAAGATTAATTAACAAAATGTTCACCATGTTAGTAGCATGCATTTCCTGATTTGGGCAGATGTTTTGCATGTAAGTATTAAAAGCAGAACCTGCATTTAACTAAATGTTTACAGTCAATAGTTAAAGGATAATAAAACATAATGATGTAAAAACTAAAACAACTTTCATTCTTTATAACGTGTATAAACAGTGATTGCAAGTTACTGTTTATTTTATCATCATGTTAGTTTCTATAAATATTACCTGCACTTTCTAGTCCTTAGTGTTAGGTCCAGCGAGTTTTTTTTTTTTTTTTTCTCTCTTTTTCTGAACTCTATAGTAATGGTTTAACATAAGTGGACACTGGGCCATTTCAAAATTTGCCTTGTGTGTTATAGAGTAAAGCATTTCCATGTTACTTTCCAAAATTGACATGATGGTAAGATGTTTTTATCATCAGTAAAGCTTTAGAAGGTTGGCACATAAGGACTTCCCATCTTTCTAGTATGGATTTATGGGTTACCTTGGGTGTCTTACGTGACATTGAGCGTATATTACTTGGTCACTTTTACTGTTTTTCATTTGCATTCGTGCAGGTTGTTATCTAGATACTTGTTCCCCTTCTCTTGTTGTCTTTTTTCTGGTTCCCAGCGGTTTTTGCTGCCCCACCTGCCTCTTCATTCCTTTGGCAATACCCCACACAGCAATATGAAAACACACAGGTGTATCAACTCAATCCATCTATTATCTTCCGCATTATCCTCTATTAGGGTCATGCCCATCCAGGGGCGAACGTTTCTGGCGCTGGGCAGATACACCCAGGACAGGGCGCCAATCCATCACTGGGCAGGTTGATCAACTTGAGATACTAAATTTCCCATTAAACTCTCAAATAAACAATCCTTCTAAAGGAAAAGCCCACGGTTTCTTTGCTTTGTTAAGATAATGAAGCCACAAGGTTCTTTTATTTGGAGGTTTACAACAAACTGACCTAACTTATCCAGGTTTGTCAGGAGCAATACATCTGCTGCTTCTGATAATACCTCTGAATTGTATTTTTAATAAATGTATTTACGAGCTGAAGCCCAAAGCAAAGTTCTTAAACTCTTTCCTTTAGGTTCTCGGTACCAGGCTGCATTAGAACATCATGGCTTCACAACAATGACGTAGTGCGATATTCAGCGCGCTGCAGGGTGAATAAAACATCTACAAGCAGATTTTACTTTAATAAGGCTGCTGTTTAACACAAATCACAAACAAAAACATATTATTTTAATAACGCCAACAAGTGTCGACGTGCAGGTTTAATAAAAAAAAGTTACCGCTTGTTTGTAAACTTTTTCACTTGTGAACTGATTTGATCAACATGTTTAAAGTGTTCTTACGTTTGTAACGTAGTGTGAATTTAACAGACACGTTTAAAAAACAGTGGCACGAAAACTGAAACTATCGAAAAAAATGTAATTATACAAAACTCTAAGCTAACGGCTAACCTGTTGAGGAGGCTACTGAACAAGGCCTCAGGAAGCACTTCGTTTCAGTTCTTAGGTCGTCATAAAGTTTCGGAATATCACTCTTATGGAAAATAAACTTTATATTGTTGAGACTTTAAGGATAATAAAGCAGAATAACTTACATGATTAGTAAATGAGCTCAGTGAATCGCAGTGGCTGTGGGAGAGTCGAACGCCCTGAGTCAATTGACTGGAAATGAGTCAGTGGATTCAGACGAGGCTCATTTAAAGCTACAGTGCAGCTCACAGCAGAGAGACATCAACCCACTGCAACCTTTATCTCTCTTATATTCCATCCAGGGGCGTTTTTAGGATTTAAAAACATCAGGGGCTTTAGCCCAGATCCCCTATTCCCCCTCTGTCCTCTTTACACAGTGCATTTTTATCTTTCATAAGTGTATTTACTGTTGTTACATTCATTTTGTTTCACCATTCATTTGTTCATTCGTTCATTCATTTATTATCTTCTGCTTTATCCTATATTAGGGTCACGGTGGGGTTCCCCATGCCCATTTCAGAACAGTTCAGGCGCTGGGCAGATACACCCAGGACAGGACGCCAATCTATCGCTGGGCAAACACTCACTCACTCACTTACTCTACTACAATTGACTTGATTCATGTTTTTGGACTGTGGGAGGAAACCAGAGAACCGGAAGAAACCCATGCAGACATGGGGAGAACATGGAAACTCCACCCAGATGGGGATTCGAACCAGGAATCCCTAGTGCTGAGAGGCAACTATTCATTAGTTATATCGTATAAAATTAAATAACATAAAATATGTCTGTCAGCAGTGGAGAGAACATTCAGTTCTAAAAAATGATGGATTTGGCTGGAAATTTTTGAATAAACGAACCTGAGCTTCTGCAGAATTCTGACGGTTTGTGTAAGCTGAGAAGCTGCTCTTTACAGCCAAAATACAGTAATTACAGTAACTTTACTCCCGATACTGGCGAAAAATATCTGTCCTCCTCACACACACACACACACACACACACACACAGGTGCTTGGAAGCACAAACAGCTGACGGTGACTCCATCGTACGATCCCGCTACTGGTGGTGAGGCGGATCATTTGATCCGGAGCTACTGACAAAACATCCGGGGTTCTAACCCTGAAAACCCAGGTCTAACAACGCCCTTGGTTCCATTCATCCATCTATTATCTTCCACTTTATGCTTAAAGCCACTGTTAACTTCCACTGCACATACTTTTCATTTATAAAGTGACAGTCCAATAAGATCAAAGTATCCCAACCAAATTACTAATTTGTTTTTAAAAGCATGGATTTTACAATAAGGAGATTTTTAGGTTTCATTTTGACTTCAGGTTAGTAGTTTAAAATGTCACTTTCTAATCAAATTTAAGCAGCCACTACGCCTCTGACTGACCTGGTTTTGAGAATTTGAATAAATGAGAGGCAAATACGGATGGAGGCGGCACGGTGTCTTAGTGGTTAGCACGTTCGCCTCTCAGCGCTAGGGATTCCCGGTTCGAATCCCCATCTGGGTGGAGTTTCCATATTCTCCCCGTGTCCGAATGGGTTTCCTCCGGGTTCTCCGGTTTCCTCCCACAGTCCAAAAACATGGATCAAGTCAATTGAGTTCTCCAAATTGCCCCATATAGTATGTGTATGTGTGCGTGTGTCCAGCAATAGATTGGCACCCTGTCCTTGGTGTATCTGCCCAGTGCCCGAAACGTTCTCCCCTGGATGAACCCCACCGCGACCCTAATATATAGGACAAAGCGAAAGATAATTAATGAATAAAAATATGGATGGCACAGTGGCTGGGCATGAGAACCTCCTGCAAAACCAAGTAGAGAATAATCAGATAAGAGATTAAATCTAAAGCAAATATACTAGACAAAAGTATTAAGACAGAACTTATCATTGAATTCTTCTTTTCTCAGTCTCATCACCTCAGGTGTAAACTCAATCTGGTTATACATTCAGTTATACAATTAGCCTACATGCTCTGTGTTTTTCTATTTGCAGCATGACAGATGTGCACAAAGCAAACTTCATAAAGATGTAGTCTGTCAAAGAGGCCTAAACTCACACCCAATAAAAATATTCAGACCTACAGGCGACACCCCGTGTTCAACCTAGGTATTGCATGTCATGATCGTTTATAAAAATCAAGGTACTGTACATTATTTACTTTTATCGCACACTGTTGTTTTTATTGTCTTTATTGCAAAATTTCATTTTTTCAGGCAGAAGTAAAAAAGTCTATTGAAAGGATGTGTAAATTTTGAGTGAAGCCAAACAAAGAATTGCTGGTGTATATAAACATTATGGATAAAAATATTGGGGCAGACAACTTGAAACTGATGGATTCTTTATGATCTCTTTTTATTTCTTATTTTTAAATGCTTTATCAGATACTGATGCTAGACAAGAGGCCTGAATCACAATGGGCATTCTAGTTCATTCCAAAAGATTTTAATAAAGAGTTCATCGACACCATACTCAGCAAATCATATAACCATGCATTACGCTCTGGGGCACGGTCTTACTGGAACAGAAATAGACCGTCCCCAAACTGTTGCCACAATGTTGGAAGCATAATGCTGACCTTAAAGCTTGAAAGGTGGGTTCCAATACTTATATCCAAATTGAGTATTTATGAACTAATTTAAAGTAGATATTTTGTTTGAATATATATTCTGGTAATTATGTTCTTAAAGTTCTGCTGCTAAGAAAGATTTTTTCAAAATTCATAAACCATATTCATGTACCATAGTGACCTCAGGTTTTTATTTCAGCACAGTAATAAACCTTTACAGACTAAGCTTAGTTAAATTAATTAAAATAAGTTACATTACATTTACATTTGGTCATGTTTATCCAAAGCGACTTACAAGGTAAGAACGGGGTTAAACAACATCCCTGGAGCAATGAGGGTTAAGGGTCTTGCTCAAGGACCCACATTGGTAACTTCAGGGGATTTTTATGTTTGCACTGCAATGTTATACACCAGTAATAGTCTTCTCCATAACCACAGTATGGTATAAATAATAAACATCATTGTTTAATGTGTGTTTAATGCATCTCTGAGAAGCTTGAGCTCTTATTTAAAAAAAAAAACCTTAATAATCACATCTATTAATATAAACCGAGCATCAACCACTTGGTTTTGAAAAAACAAACCATCTCATACAGTGTCTTTCATTTTTCAATTTTATTTTACAGCAGAAATTATATAAAGCATTCAGAAAACATTTTCCATATTTTAAGGGCAATTCAAAATGTTTTGCATGGCTTCAGCAGCTGAATATTTTTTTAAACATATCCAACAATTCAGTGATGCTCTTACATGCACAATTACAGGAAAAAAAAAGTCACACAAGAAGGACAGAGAGCGAGAGAGACAGCTGAGGAAAACAAAATGTGAGGAGAAGTTGTTGGAGGAAGGAAATACAAAGCAGGGAACGAGGAAAAAACAAGGGAACAAATCGAAAAATATAGGAGGGAAAAGATAGAGGACTAATACTAGGTTTACATGCAGAGTGTTGGTTGCCCACTGCCGTGTAAGAAACAGGGGCTTTTATTTACCTGTTTTTTTTTTTTTTTCCTGATCTTCATTTGAAAATGATGAAAACGTGCATTAGGTTTGGGAAATATGAAATCGATGTCCACAGATCACTGAATGCCTGACTTTCTGTACCACTAATTGCATAAAAAGAAGTGAACTAACTTAGCATGTATTTCGTTCTTCCTTTTTTTTTAATCTTTTTTTTTTTTTTCTTTTCTTTTTTTTTAACGTGAACTATAGCACTCTGCTTTAAAGAAACAGAAAGACTTTATTGCTCTGAATTTGAAGGAAAATGATGACTGGCTCATTTTTAGACCTAAACTACATTTTGGATATTTCAACAGGGTAGGAAACAGGTCAAATGAGATAAATATTTAAATATATATGTATATATTTATTTATATATATATTACAGTACATGAGCAATGGGAACTTCCTGGTCTAGGTGAAAAAGTAACCTGCTGTATGCTTAGTTTTATTCATTCGTCTCTATCTGAACCATTAAAGGAGGTGTGTGACATCAGACTAGCTCAGCACCAAAACAAGAGCGTGAGTTCAGGGAGGATTTTAGTTACGCAGCACATGCTGGGTTGATCACGGTACGTTTTGGCACAAAATAAAAAAAGTCTGCCTGGATGTTGGGCTGGATGAAGTAAATGCCTCACTTACCAAAGTTAAAATGATGCTAATATGTCAAGAGCTTGTTCTGAAATCTGACTGAATATTCAGATTTCTTGGACGTGTTGAACACTGAGGTATTTTTTTAGGCATTTCCATACTGGACATGGTAAATGACTAGTTGTAAGTGAAACTCCCTGGTCTGGTTGGTGATGATTTGAACTCGGCAGTAATGCAAGACCTACCCTGCTTCCCGATGATGACTTGATTAAGTTTTTGTAAGCAAAGCACGTGGCAGAAATGAAGAACGATAGCACAGAGTTTTTCCTGTTGATTTTTGAGCAAGACCCGAAGCCCTGACCGTTTCCAATAAGGACTAAACAGTAAGTTGAACTCTCCCTCCCACTTTGGCACCCTGAGTATAATTACAAAAGGGAGGCAGACCGTTGCCTTAGCTGAAAGTATTAAGTCGGTTGAGACCCAGCAGACAAGTTGAGGCAGATACTGAGTTAGGACTAATGAAGTTCCCCTGCACTGCATGGTTTAGCTTCCTGATCTCAACACACCTGTTTAATATAGATAAGAGCTTGGTAATTAGCTGATGACCTGGCAGAACAGTAAATGTGCAGTTTTGGGGTCAAGGACCAGTACTGGAACCTACACATGTATATAAATATGAATGATGACTTCCTGAATTTCTCAAAGAACACATTTTGCCACTATAAAGAACATGTAATGATGAATAATGATGCACATTAAAAAAAAGACTATTAGGCCCATTCTTACTCTTTTCTACTGTCTGCCTTTGATCTGTAATGAGGATTAAAGGCTCGATGAAAGAAAACTTTTTTTCTGTATGATAGAATGTTACCAGATCTCTACTCTACTGGTCTATATGAATAAAAAAAAACACAACCAGACATGCTTAGTGTATTACGTTGGAAATCTGACTCTCATGCAAATGACAAAAGCCCCGTGCATTTCTAAATCTCTGTAATACTTCATAATCTGATTCCTGTGTGCATCTTACATGAACTGATTTTATGAAGCTATGCGAATGAATCCATCCAACAATCCTAATAAAGGAGGTTTTAAGCTGGCAGATCTTCCATGTTTGGGGAACGGTTAAGGGGGGGGGGGGGGACCCGGGCTGGGAAGGGGATTCTTGTCGGAACATTAGAACCAGTTTTTAGCCTTGCATATCCACATGTATCAAAAAACAAGAGAGGAATCGGTTAACATTGACCATCACTATAAGTAATAAACTCCTGAAATCATATTGTTTTTTTTCAGAGGTTTATATTTTAGGCACTTTCTGCATTAATACTGATATCAAATCTTTGCGGTACTAAGAACAATGACAGCTTAAAATCAGCACAGAACCTGACTATAATGGGAGGACAAGAAGATGCTTGAAATAGACAGAATCCATAAGACCTGTGAATGAGCACCATACTTTCTTAATGTAGCTGCTGGTGTATGTCGAAATTATCCCTTTCATTTGTCGAATGCTTCCATATTATACTCCCACTGTCATAAGAGCCTTTAACTACATACATCCTCCCTCAATGTTTAACAGAAGCCCTTACATGTAACTTCAAATCAATAAATTAATGATACATAAATAAACACATAAATAAATAAATACGCCATACGCTCACGCCTGGGCCATCATTCTGCCGCATAATACTTAATGTTCCGTCTCAGTAAAATACACTTAAACATTGAGATGATTAGATGAATAATAAAAAAAAGGCAGGCTCAATCAGACTTCACTCCCTCAAAGCATTTTACTTCTGTACCACTGGACAAAAAAGTGCTCTCGTTATTATGGTACAATGGAAATGTACCTTTAGGTGTAACAGCAATCCATGTATTCCAGTTAGCAACTAAGAAAAACAACTCAATTACACTACATTCACTATTCCAGGTGAAAGAGACATAGTACTGGTGCCATGAGAAGAGCACAGTATTCCTCGGTTCTTGTTCTGACAATTGAAAAGCAGTAGCTATGTGCAGAGTAAAAACAAAAAAAAAGTGTGTTAACCTCATGTAGGAACACTGCTTGTGTGAAGTGGTTTTACAACTACCGTTCGACTCTCTTTGTGTGGCAAGTGCTCGATTCATTTTAAGATGATATGTTTTTTTCAACCCAGTTTGCACTCGGAACCATCACACACAAAGAGCCTGTGCTTTATGCTTCAAAATCGCTTCTAAGCTGTGGCTTTCCTGCAGAATTACTCATTTAATAAAGTCCCCGCATTGGGATGATTTCCCATTTCTGTCGTATTTACACATTTCTCTTCCTAATGAATTGCTTGTTCCATCCTAGGCCTTTTTCAAACATGCCATAGTTCAGACTTGCCTTTCACAACATGAAATATGATTTCAGAAAACCTGTCCATTGGACTATTAGATAAAGTGATGAACTATGTGAAAGTACAGATTTACACTGAGAGTAGGGTACCTTTCCTCTGCGTGTGTCTGTACGGGTGATGAATGAATTCTGGTTATAATCTTTTCTATTCAGTGATTATCTTTTTCTCTTTTCATAACTGATTTCTGAGCAATAAAACTATACAGAAATGAAAAGGATCAATTTGCACTATTTGCAAGAAACTTGATATTCATGAGAAATAATCTGGAACTGTCTCCACCGGTGGCTCCAAACATCGCAATCTCATCCTCAGCTCATCTTTTCAAAACTCAGTCGAATCCAAATCCCATATTCAACTAACTACAACTTACTGAACCTTGTTTATGGCCAACAAGATTAACTTTATGACACAAGGTTTACATGAAACACATTTCAGGCTGAAGTCAGGATTGTTCACTGGTTTGAAATCAGACACGAGTTCCATTGTTGTTTAGGTCAGCTTAAGTTTAAACTCCTACGCTGGGTGTGGCTAACTGAGGATCAGATCCCGTCTTTGGAGCCACTCGAGCAGGAATGCACATATTCCCAATTTCTTCTCAGAACTGAATAAACAGGCTGTATATGATAAGGTTTCTTGGGTTTCCCCTATCTCTATGTTTTATCATGATTTTGCAAAAAAAGCCATGCTTTATTTAATGCTCTTTAAAAGAACACTCAAAATAAAAGACTCATAGTAAAACGGAATCATTTTGTTTACAGTTCATCATAGCTACTATGTTTTTTTCTTTATATTATGCTTTGTGTCATTATCTTTATCTCATGCACATGGCTCCATCTTGGCACCAGGTATTTACATTATTTACAAACAATAAAACCATACATCTTGGGCGTTCAAACAAAACTGTACAATATATTTTCGTTATTTTGTTTCCTATCACGTTGTTATGCTTTTATGAATAAAATAATATATATTATTAAATACAATCCTCCTCTGGTAAGGGCTCTGGCTCTCCATGTACCTTCTCACATCTTCATTATGTACAGGGACCACGCATTTGTCAAAAATATGGATTTCACTTGGAGTTTGTGTATAGTGCCCCCTTTTAAAAAGCCTCCAAGGAGTCAATGCTATGGTGAAAAGTCAATGACAGCTTCTGAAATACTTCAAGATGAGTAAACAGCAACAGTGGTAACTACCAAAAAGGTAGGTAAAACACAGTAAGGAGTCTGTGGCACACTGGCTAGAATATACGACCGTCAGACAATACAATAAAAACAATCAATTCACTTAAAAAACATAGAAAGCAAAATAAATTTAAAGGACAGGTAAATGAGGTAAGGCAAAACATAAATGTGACCTATATTCCATATGACAGGACAGAGGAACCATGTTGGGTTTAATAAAAAACACAAAACAGTTCTGTCAGCATGCAGGAGCACTTGGCTCAAATACATGCACTATTTCCAGAATAAATTCAGCAAACACGGGACTCACAAAGTCAGGCCAGAGAAAGTCGACATTAAGAAAAGGACTTGTTTTAGAAAGTCAAAAGAGAGAAAAACAAATGTGCACACAAACAGTTACAGAGACTTCACTCTGTCGCAGTTCATTGGTTCCCTTGCTCCGAAAACACAAAATCTAAGACACTGATAGTTCAAACCCATAAGCTTTACTAGACCCCCATTTACTTCTGCGTGAAGCCCATCATTTCTCACTAAATGGTGGTCTAGTAAGAAACAAAAAATTGTGAAGCTGGTACATTGAGCTAGCTGAACCTTTGCATGCATAAAATGGATTAGATGAGGGTGTTTTTGGTTTCCTTTTATCATTTAGTTTGTTTTGTTTTTTTTTTTTGTTCGAATTAGCATTTTTTTACTCTCAAAATATAAAAATGTAATAAACCATAAGCAGGTTCCAGCATAATGTCGTGTCAATACTTTTAACTCTCTTTCAAGCGTACTCACAAAAAAAGCCTTTAGCTCCATGGCAATCATTCCTCAATAAAAAAAAATCTATGAAGAGTGCAAAAATGGCATGAAGATTATATTTTCCCACTTATAGTCTTCATCTTAGCAGAACTCCCAACCTTCGCCAATGGCAAGGACACATACACAATGCTGTGGCAGTACCGGGATCATGAGATTCAGACAGTCAGTAATGGAACCGTCACATGTTCTTTTCTTGCTTCCATTTGTTTTTTTTCCATTGAATAGTTTTTTGCCTTTTGATAAATTGTTCAACTTGTGTAAAAACAGAAATCGGGAAGGGAAACAGTCTGGAGGTGGATGTTACATTGTGACAGGGCTCTCTGCTGAGCTCTCATGTTCCTTGGCCTTTTTCAATTCTCTCGCCCTGGAAGAAAGAAAAAACGAAAGACAGGAAGGCCTCGTTAGAGTACGATTTCAGAAAACCTCTGACCTGAGTACTTCATTCTTTAGTCTTTACGACCGAATAACAATACACAACTTTATAGATCCTGATCATATTGTCCAGACAGTTTCATTCACACATTTTATTTCAGCATCGTTCCACTGACGTGGTAATGTAATCCAGTGTGTATTCTGTTTTCAGCATCCCGTTTTATGTTTTTTTTAATACTAGCTGATAAGATGATTTAGACGTGCTGCAGCAGAAAAACACATGATCCCATGCACTGCTGGGAGCTCCCAAGACTGGAGATGAGAAGGACTGACACAAACGAAAGGGGAAATCAATGAGCAAACATTATTAATTAAATAAATTTGCTCACTTCCTACCTTGAGTCTCCCAGGCACATTTTAAAGACACGTTTTAAATGTTTCAATGTATATTCAACTAATACATGCAAAATAAATGAGTCACAGAAGTTTTGAAAAGAACAGCTGCTAAAAGAAAAAGCCCCATGTCTAGTGTTGTTAGTTACTTATTCTACACATGCACAATATGTCAACAGGGTTACACAACAGCATATTGGTGAATACAGTATCTTTAAAAATACAAAATGTTAATAATCAGCATTAGTAATGTCAACTGGTTCACTGCAAACATTGTCAGGTCCAACACACAGCCCCTGAAAAACGTTAATATTGTTCTCATCCCTTCAGATAAACCAAGGCAAATAGAGTAGAAGAAACAGGCAGCCAGGCATTCAATAGGTAAACCTTTTCCCAAAGGAAGTGTTCTCACTTATAGCATGCCCTAAAAGAAGCAAGACCTCCTTTGGCCATCATGCATTGCCATCCACACTATCCAGCAGTCCATCAGTCCTTAGTGCTCTCAAAAGCATCCTCATAACAAGAGAGATGGAGAAAACATCAACCAGAAGAAATGAGTTACGGGAGAACGATTTGGTTAATGCTGAGTCATCTGTGTTTGATCATTAGTTAGACTGATTGTCCCCTCTCTCTCTCATTCAGAGGCTCAATCCATTGAGGCTCCAGTTGGCCATCATGCAAGCAGGCAGTAAGCAATCGAGACAGAGAGATGGAGAGAGATAAAGAGCAAAGGTGAGAGAAAAGGAGGACAGAAGGTGCCACTGATTGGAGAAAGACGAGATTTGAATAGAGAGGTTTGGATAGACAGAGCGTGAGAAGAAGAGCATAAATAGGAGGATCAAACAGTAAGTCAGAGGGGTACAAACTGATTTGCTGAGGCTGCACTCACCCGTTTGAACAGTCTATGGTCCATCAAGGGGCTTTGCGTAAACAGCAAAACAACACCACAACTATTAGCACACACTGAGGTTAAGCTGGGTTGGGAAAGGAGAGGGCCCAATAAAAACGGGATTTATTTTTTTAAACTGCCCTTTTAGCCTTTGTTTTATTCCTTCTTCAATTCTGATTCATGGATTTCTTTATTTCCAATCTCATTTGCATCATTACTTAATTTCAGAAGATGCCACACAATTAATAAGTTGAAATTGAGAAAGTGGCTTTAAGTTAATGAAGTAGGAGTTTAATCAGCAGTATGGCTGTGAATCGTAATCTGGCTTACCTATGGCGACATCGGAGAAGGAATCGCATTATTTTTCTGGCAGCCTGGTCTTGTCTCTTGGTTAATAAACCACTTCTGAAATGGAAGGGTGAATGTTAATTGTAAAACTTAAAGCTGACCTGAGCTGAATCCACAGTGAAGGAATTATGAACAGCCAATCACAGTATTTAACCTGTGACCAAATGACCAACACTCAGCTAGTGAAGAAATTGAAAAGTTAAGTGTCATTTATATTATAAAAATGGTTTTAAGTCTATAGACTTCAACATAAACAGCCAAGCATCATGCCACAGGAATATATTTTAAGGCAAGTATCAGCATTATAAACTGCAAATGATGTCATAGGAAGATGTTTTAAGTCACAAGACCAAATTACAAAATGCCCAAGGTCCCAAGATGAGGTTTTAATTCCATTAGAAAATCAGGAACTGCCAGTTACGTCAAAGAATCAGGTTTAAGCCAATCAGAAATAGGCTGTACACACGTGACCGGATTAGGACATGCCATTGATGTCACAACTGGTTTAACATCACTTGATCAAATTACTGAACTGCTAATTAGGTTACAGGAACACACATGACACAATCACAATCTGCCAATTATGTTCCAGGAGTGATCTGTCTGTAGAACATCTTTTAATTGGCAGATTATCATTGTGCACGAATAACTGAACATCACTGCAGTGTAAACATGTTATAAAGACTATTTATTAATAATTTATTTTAGTTGTAAAATGCCACAAGGGTAAAGGTTCAAACTGTTCACATAATTGAAAATATCCATTAATTCACTTGAAAACTTTGCTGTCTGAACCATTAACACTGAAAATTTCTACTTCGATATTTATTTTGTTTATAAAATAGAATTTATCTGTGTTTTTAATGTGCAAAAAAATCTCTTTATACATGTTTTAAAAGCTTTTATCATAGATTCCTCACGTCCATTGCATTTCACTCTTGATTTAAAATACGATAAGATAACCTTTTATTTTCCCACAAAGGGAATTCACATTATTACAGCAGCATCAATGATAGTGAAAGATATATAAACTTATTTACAGAATAAAAGAAAGACTATAAAAAATAATTTAAGTATAAAGTAAGTTAATAACAGTTTTAAAATTTTCAAATGTTAAAAATCTAACAAAAATAAAATGTTAATAATCTGATGTTACATTTTAATGTTGTTTATGGGGTTCTCTGGCCTGTTTGTACCTGAGCTTGTGTTGAACTAGCGCTGCAGCTGCAGCAGCGTGTGAGTGGGGGGTGGGTCGGCCCAATTCCTTGTAGCTGCGATAGTATTGCTGGATTAGCATGGCTGCCCGGCGACTCTGCTGGAATTTCTTCTGCTCGTAATAACTGCGGAATTTACTCTGGATAAGGATGGCGGCCAGCGTCATCTTCTTATAAAGTGCATACTGTCAGAAAGGAAGGAAGCATATGAATGCTAAGCCACCTGACACGACTACAAACAAGTAAGTTTGAAATAAAGCATAGTTGCCCCATCAAGGACACGTTTTCCTTAAATACTGTTCTATTACCTTCAAGGCTATCCATGTCAGCTTGTGAAAGAAAGAGGAGGCAGATAAGGCCGATAGAAATGAATCCTAATACAGTTTTACAACCAAATAGAATGTAGTGGTACAAAGACATTTCAAGACCAGGGCTCACCTGTTTATACTTTTTATAACAGCGCTGAATAACAGCGGCTGCCAGTTCTTGCTGCTCTCTTAGTGGACGCCCCTGCAGTGGAAAAAAGAACGGGGAATGACGTGGAAGGAGGGAGGAGAGGCAAGGAAAGGAAGAGAGGACAGGAGAGGAAACAGGTTAGTATTTACAGGGTGCTCGTGAGAGCATGACCACGGAAATACCATTAGATCCCCATTTTGGCTGGTCAAGAAGTCCGTATAGACCGTTTAAGTACCTGAAAATGGTTGTCATCCTCTGGAGATGTAAGGCATTTACAGAATAAGGTTACAATTTGGCAAGCAGTGATCCACTGGAGATATTTGTTCATAAAACCAATATAAAAAATAAAGTGGGAATATGGCATAAATCAAAACACATACTGTATAGAAAAGGCAATGCATTCATTTCCTCAAGCCAGGCCATGCTTAGCTCGAGCAAGTCTCCCCATGCTGAAGTGCAATGATGGTACTAAATATTAGTATCCTAAGTGCAACAATGATGCTAAGTTTCTTAGCACACATCCTAACCACAACCATCCAGTCACCTTCAAAACAAAGGAGATGAGAAATCAGCGTCGTGTCCCTGATTGACCTTCACGTTACCACATTATACTGCACAATGATAGAAACCAGGCCACAATGAACACCATAACAGCCTATATGAACAGTGAGACAGAGGCCTCCCTAAACCTGGATGGGGCCTTGCCCTACCTTATACTTGCGGAAGGTGCTCTGGACCTGGCGCGCTGCCTCGTACAGTTCTCTTTGCTCATGGTCTGACAGGGCCAGCTGGGTTAGGTCCCGCTCCTTTTTGCTGTGAGACACATTAAGAAATGCGCTCCAGTCTGCCGGAGAAGGAAGACCGAGTTTCCCAAGAGGACCCTCGTTTTCAGAGTGGCTGCCAGCCTGGCTGCTGCTCAATCCAGAGAAGAATGGCAGTGGCTTACTGTATAGAAACCTGTAGGAATAAGTCATGAAAACAAGAGACGAGCCATTTACTGTCTATTTGCAACTTGTATGTTAGACGTACATCAGCAGCTAACACTAATAAATCACATAATGAAATAAAATACTTGAAAACCCATTCATCCAGTAATAAAGTCATAAAGTGATTAATTTTGCCTACTGAACTTACACATAGTAGGAGGAATTTGTCCTCCACATTTAACCAATCCATGCAGTGAAACACACACACTGAATGAATTGAGCACACATGCCCATGAGTGGTGGTCATGCGCCCTTGGCAGCGGTGGGCGCCAGGGAGCACTTGGGGTTAGGTGCCTTGCCAGAGGGCACTTTAAAAAACCTAAATTAAATATCTATGTCTCATAATCCTTTGGACAGCAGGTGGTGCTGAAGCCTACAAATAGGCTAAAAGGGGTAAAAACAACCTGAACCGCCTGGCAATCTATCGCAGGAAACACACACACACATACACACACATACACACACACACACTGAAAACAGTTCACACACACACACATTTGTACTTAAAGTTATTTTTGTAGCGCTTATTTAGCATGTTTTTGGACTGCAAAAAAAGAAAAACTTGAGCACCTGGAGGAAACACAGATGTGGAGAACATGCAAACTCCACACTTAAATGGCCTTGTCTGCCCGAAATTACTATGTGGCAGCAAGCGCATTAGAGTGTGAATGACTGTGAACCTTTTCAATCTTACCTTTCAGCATCTCCAAGATATGTGGCCAACCAGTTCATAGTACTGTTGACATCAACGCTGTCCAGAGGGGCTGACTCTGTGGCAACAAAGTTTTCACTCTTGATGCGATCAGGTGTTGCTTCAATGATATGTTCAGCCAGCGTCATCATATTCACCTAAAATATACAAATTCACCTCTTTATTTTGAAGTATATGCCAAAAAACGATTCAGCACAGCTCAATTCATATGACTGGCAAACAACAAAAACGTCATAATAATTATAGAAATAATAATTCAAACCGGCGGCACGGTGGCTTAGTGGTTAGCATGTTCTCCTCTCAGCACTAGGGATTCCCAGTTCGAATCCCCATCTGGGTGGAGTTTCCATGTTCTTCCCGTGTCTGTGTGGGTTTCCTCCGGGTTCTCCGGTTTCCTCCCACAGTCCAAAAACATGGATCAAGTCTATTGAATTCTCAAAAATTGCCCAATATAGAGTGTGTCTGTGTGTGTGAGTGTGTGCCCAGCGATGGATTGGCGCCCTGTCCTGGTTCTATCTGCCCAGCGCCTGAGATGTTCTCCCCTGGATGGGTATGGGGAACCCCACCGCGACCCTAATAGAGGATAAAGTGGGTGATAATGAATGAATAATTAAAACCCACATACACGATTAGTGCAAGTACAACGTAACTGATGCTTATTCCTGAGAATCACTGGCAATAACCTCCGTTCCTGAATAACTGTGTGCACAGCGCTAATCAACACCCACTGACCGTCACTGTTTACATGCCGCAACTGTGCAAATGAGCAGGTTGACATGATGTCATACTGTTTACCTGTATGAAATCTGTAACTCTTAATCAGCGAGGTAAAGTAATTTTTTTCATCATTTATTCCGTTTGGAGCGTCACGGTGGCTTAGTGGTTAGCACATTCGCCTCTCAGCACTGGGGATTCCCGGTTCGAATCCCCATCTGGGTGGAGTTTCCATGTTCTCCCCGTGTCTGCGTGGGTTTCCTCCAGGTTCTCCGGTTTCCTCCCACAGTCCAAAAACATGGATCAAGTTAACTGAATTCTCAAAAACAGCCCCAAATAAAGTGTGTCAGTGTGAGTGAGTGTGTGCCCAGCAATGGATTGGCGCCCTGTCCTGGATCTATCTGCCCAGCGCCCGAGAAGTTCTCCCCTAGATGGGCATGGGGAACCCCACCGCGACCCTAGCAGAGGATAAAGCGGGAGATAATGAATGAATGAATGACTCTGTTTGTTAAATGATCTCACCACTTTTACTAGAACCACTGACTATTCTCAGCTCATCTCATCTCATTATCAGGGTCGGGGAGGCAGATACAGCCAGGACAGGGTGCCAATCCATCACTTGCACCACTGATTATTATGGTATTAAGTTGAAATGAAAGATGACAGTGTTAAGTATCATATATTCATTGTCCTCTTCTTAATCTTATAACAAGGGACTAGGGTCACCGGGGAGTTCTATATGCCCATTTAGGGTGATAGACAGATGCACACAGGACAGTGCACCGATCTATTCCATGGCATACTCACTCACCACACGCTATATGAGGCAATTTAGAGCAGCCATTTCACTTTGAAGCCAAGATTTTGGATTTATGAAACAGGAAAACTTGGAGTTTTGGGATTTGAACCTGG
>JAFMOD010000104.1:359912-386554 GCA_019802435.1 Corydoras maculifer | reverse complement strand
TCTTCTTAATCTTATAACAAGGGACTAGGGTCACCGGGGAGTTCTATATGCCCATTTAGGGTGATAGACAGATGCACACAGGACAGTGCACCGATCTATTCCATGGCATACTCACTCACCACACGCTATATGAGGCAATTTAGAGCAGCCATTTCACTTTGAAGCCAAGATTTTGGATTTATGAAACAGGAAAACTTGGAGTTTTGGGATTTGAACCTGGATGCCCACCACCAAGCATCAAAATTGTGCTTATGGGTTTACAGATTATTTGCTTACCTGTAAATCCCCTGTGTTCTCTAGATCCTCTTGACTTGCAGACAACTCAGGCACCGTCTCTGCCCCTGCAGCTTCTCTTAACCTCAGCCTGTTTGCCAGTCTTTCTTTAGCAAGCCCACCAACTGGCCCTCTGCGTCCCGCTGTTTGTCTGGCACTCCATCGTCCACCTCCACAAGCTGAGTTGAGCTTGGACTGCGCCTGCTCTCCCTTGACTGCCTCTTTGTCTTCAGTAGCTGGCCTGGCTGCTTTCGAAGGACACATTTTTGTTTTGTGGCTTTGTTCTCCCAACCCAACAGATGTGGAACTGGGTTTGTTGGGTTTTGCTTGGTTTAACACAGAATTGCCCTTGTGTTTCTTGGTTAATGGAACATCACTCTGAGCTCCGCTGCTATAGAAATTGGAAGATTCAGACCGGGATCGCTTCAAATCTAGAGAAATTTTAAAGAAAAGGCTTATTGTTAATATTAGAATAACCAGATATAGACTTTAGTTTTATCTTAAACATATCACAGTGTAGCATTTGGGTTCTAATGTGCAAGCAGGTTCGCAGGTCACCTGTATTGGAGCCCGAGGTAGAGCTATTAATGTTTCCTCCTCTCATTCCAGGAGCTGTCTCACTTCCCCAAACATCCATCCATCCCTCAGTGGCAGTGCCTTCAGCGGATGATGAGAAAGGCATGCTGTGAGCTGAAGGAAGTGCCGCTGGTTGCTGTTGTTCCTCCCTCTGAAGATTTTCCAGACATTCCGCCAGCTTGGTGTGGCCCCGGGACCGAGCCGTGGCCAATGGTAAGCGTCCCAGAGAATCGGGGATAGCCAGGGCACGGCGATCCCACTTATATAAAACCACAGCTGCCTCCATGTGACCCAAAGCACAAGCCCACATCTACAGAAAAAGTGGGTTATTATTTCAAATTCCTTTTAAATTTTAGCCAACAAATTCTTGTTAAATGTTTTCCAAGGAACTCACCAAGGGTGTGCAGGAGAAGTGATCCACATTCAAGGGATCCACCTCCAACTCCAGATCAATACTGTCTGCATGCTTAGTGCTGTGGAAATAATAAGCTTTTATAACAGATGTGTTTATAATGACATGCCATCAATGCTAAACCACTTACATCTCATACATGAATCTCAAAATAAGCACTCACCGCCACTTGATGAGAGTCTGGATCAGGTTTGCGTAACCCTGGGCTGCTGCCAGGTGAAGCAAAGTCATGCCCCGAAAGGTTTTGGAGTGAATTAAGTGCTTGGACTTTGCCCAGCAGGCTCGGTTCATCATCTTCTCGCACACCACAACTACACGGCTCTCAAAAGAGCTTCCGGCTGGTCCCTGCCCCTGACCAGATGAAATCTGCTATAACAGAACATCATGTAGGGTGTGTAGTTTTAGAACTCATTATATGAGAGGATAATGGATAATGATTGATTTTTTATATATATAAATATAAATAAAATCGACTCAGTGTTTATTTATGGTTTATACCTGGGTTTGATCTGCGCTGCCGCGTCCATCTCCACTTCCACCTGTTACTCCGCTTTCAGATGTTCCCCCACTGCCTTGCTGCTGCTGACCAGACATCTCAGCCATCCTACGTTCCATCTGTTCCAGGCGCTCCAGGATAGACATTCTGAATTGGTTATCTGTGGACAGACATGTGAGGAGAATATTAGGGTTCAGCACACCTTCAGTTTCCTGTGCATGGCAACAATCCTAAAGGAATTTACACTTGAAAGACTTGCATGTCTCACTGGACAATTGTACATTTGTATACATTTATACAAAGATCGGCTATTTTATAGAATACGAAAATAACGTTTACAATAATCTAGTTTACTAACTTACCATTTAATTTATGAGTTCTGAGCTGAGTGGTTATTTTAAATATTCATTTAAACTTAAACTTTCAGTTCAGAAGAAAAAAAGCTAAATTTAGTTTATTTAGTCCACATAACAAAGATTAATTTTTAGTACTTAATCACAGAACTGTTCTCAGTTTTCTAGTCAGAAGCTCCACAGAGCAGGTATAATTCAGGTGGTGGATAATTCTAAGCTCTGCACTTACTGATGTGGTAGTGGTGTGTAAAACTCTGGTGATGTGAGTTTTTTAAACACTGTGTACACTCACTGTGCACTCTATTGGACACACATATCTTAGGTCTTCACCTTGACATCATAAAAACAAAGAGATCAAATCCTTTATTAATTCTCACAGAATGCTGCCTGTATGATCCTGGTGGTTGATCTACTCCTACCAGCATAACATACAATCATATCACCACATTATTGTCACTACAGTGCTGACAATCATTCATTACTTCTACTTGATCTGATCAAAAACAAATGTACTACAGTCTGTTTTGGAACAGAGGTGCATCTCTGTCTGATGCTTCTATGGAACTATGAATGAAGTGGTGACTTTAGTGGTCTACCTAATTTTTAGTGTATTTGCAAGATATCTACATTTTAATTATTACAAAAGTAAATGTTAACTAAAATATCACCATGTCATTTACCTAATTTAACCAACCATTTTTAAAGACATGATTAATATGACAACAAGGGCAAAATAAGTCAATGATAGTTTTCTGTAAGATTCCGGAGTTACCAACAGTAACAGGTAGCTATTGTGAAATTTATATTTAGCCTCTAATTGTACTTTTTTTATTTTTAATGTCACTAAAATAATTTTAGGAAGCATACGCTACGTTAAAACACTAAAAAGATCATTCTGTCTCCTTCTTTGTTCTGCACTTCATAAGCAAACACTCAATACAGAGCCACCTGTGTTATATTGCAATATTTAGTAAATTACTGCCAAATTTGTATCAGAGCCTACGCCTCATTTTCATACAATCAGTGCTGAAGGAGTGGCATGTAAATGGCTGAACAGAACAAGAAGAAACTATCCAGCAGGTTATTTCCATTTGCATGTTCCATTCTTAAAAATAAGCACAATGTGATATATATTTTTATGTAAGAAAATAAAAAGTCATTGTTTACGTCTTGCATCTTTCCATATTTCATCTTTAACGGCAGACTGAAAGAGCAGCTTCATGCTAACTAACAGTAGTGGCTTGAGCTTGTCTTTGTTCAAACAGTACTGCAGTGTTGGTGCAGTGCAGATGATGTCATCTCCACCTGCTGTTGGCTCACTCTCCCTCCCTTCTCCCTTCTTTCTCTATTTCTTTCTCTCCGTCCACTTTAAGTGACTCAGAATGCGGTGCACGTACGCCAAAATGGGTTTAGAGAAGGGGGAGGGAAGGAGGAACCAGATCACACTACAACAATGCCACAGCACTCAGCCCTCCCATCCACAACACCTCCCACAGTCTGGAGACAGCAAATCAGAAAGGGGCAGAAACAGAGCAACTGGGCTTCTAAATACTCTGAGCTTAGTGTCAGATCTCGAATGAGTAAAGGACAACAGTGAACTTAAGATGTCCAATAACAGACTGTGTGATGCTCATGTTACGAGCTGACGATTTGGTGCTTAAATTAATTTGAAAAATTACATAATAAGAACTTAATTTTTTTTAACTATTAATATGAATACTATTAATATTATTATTATTTTGATACTAAAAATCTGAAAATAGCCCAAATTCCAAATAGTGTTTTACACTTTCAACTTGCACACTGTTAAGTACCAAGTACCGAAAATGTTTGAAACCGCAAAGAAAGTTCAATCGCCCCAAGTTTGTAAACAAAATCATATCTACAGTTTCTACACAAATTCCTCAAACTGAACAAAAGAAAGTAGATAAAACACATAAAGACAACATGTAGACTATTTGTAAATATAAATAGTTATTTAAAAAATGTAAAAAACACTATAGATACACTGATGGACACACTGATCAATTGGTTCTTAACTCAGCTACTACTCTGGAATAAACTAAAAACAAGCTGAAAGCTTTACCCTCTTTGTCAATGTGTTGCATCAGTGTAGTAAGTCCACTGGCCCGTGCAGTCCTGTTGGCCAGCTGAATCTCATGTGCCTAGCATTAGTCCGCCGTGTGATGGAGGCACTGAAGCCGCTGTTGCCAGGCTCTCAGCGAATTTCACTCTTATATATCCTACTGCAGAGCCCCAGTTTCTGTGTATTGCATCATGCTCTAAAGTGGGGGATCTTGCACCATTTCTACATCTTAAACTGAACTAAGGATCCCTCACACCTGTTGATTCTTAGCACACAGGAATCATTTGTTTACAAGAAATACAGATGGCAGCGCAATTACTGGGAAAATCAACAGTTGGATGATAAGCATTGTATGTAGCTTTGTAAGTGTACTTAATTAAACACTGTCCACTATCATCTTGGGGTAAAATTGTGCTGTATGGCAGCTCGTTGGTGCTTCGAAGTCATTCAGAAGCATTTGTCTGTTTACTTTTTTTTTTTACTGTAGTACTGTAGTACGCCACAGTAAAACAGAGCAAGAGACATTTATAAAAATCAATTAAAGAGAGTTCAGTGAGAACGTGTATATAAAAACAAGTCAGGGATTTTGTTTCCTGAAGATTTCAGCAGGAGCTGTAACATGAAGTGATTGTGTATCAGGAGGATTTAGCTCAGCTAGGGATAAAAGCTAAGATAACAGATACTAATGCTGGGGATGTTACTGGATTACAGCCCCCGGACAGGTGCTTCTGCTCCGAAATACAGTGGGAGGTGAGACGGCTTTAATGTAATGCCATTACCTCTGCAGATTATAATTCCAGGACTGATTATGGTTGGTAATTCTCCCAGACCCACCTATAATAATATAACATTAATCTTAAATACTGTATGTAGGACAGGACTGAACAACTACATTTAAGTGGGCAGGAAAGGTTTATTATTGCAGGGTATTTTGGACATTTTTCTGTTGGGGATTAGCTTTCGAAAACAACAAGAGCAAAACATGACACATATAGAGCAGCAGTTAGATTCTAATATCACTGTTTCCTTACTAAAAAAATGGTACCACTAATAACAAAAAGCAACATTTGCTTGTAGCTCTAAAAGGACTCTGAAAACGAGACCTTGGACTCTGAAAACGAGAGCACATTTGTTTGTTTTTCCCCCGTTTTTTTGTTTTCCTCAGGCACTGTACATTTTGTTGTGTAATGATGCTGTTTATCACTGAGGCCTTGTGCAGACAGGTTTCATTTCAGGATCTACAGCACTGTTTTATTTATATGTATACCTCAATTTTTGGTCCACAGCTTACATTTTTTCTCCCATGTTTTCAGAGAAAAGCTAATGGACTCTAGATTTTTACAAGAAACAATCTTTTTTTTTACACTTACTTTATATTAATGTTTATAAGCATGCTGCTTCAAAAATCATAATAGGACTATGATGTTAAATTGTCACTGACATCTACTTTGATCGACAGAATGATGGAACAAGTGAGCTGTTTCCTGTTTCTCCAGAATCAATGTTAATAGTGTCTCTGCACCAGCAGTGAACTGAATTTCCCATCTCAAGAGAACCTTAGAATCTTTGTTACAAAAAAAAAGTGAAAGTCAGTGTAATTGACAATCATTGGTTTTCCAGATCTGTCAAACAAGAAACATGGGGGTTTCAATTCTGTGTGGTTTAGGAAAGGACCCTTGAAATAAACGACAGTTCGACAGATGAGCTAAACCAATCTAATGCAAGAAGCCTGACTAAAGCCAAAATAACAAATCATAGTATTCCACAGGAAATCTCATCAGTGTGAAAAAGGGAACTTTGAACTTTTGCTGCAAGGCTTGATTATAGTGCGACCCAGATTTCACTTTGCTTCTGAGCAAAGAAAGACAATAAAGATTTTTTTGGATAGGATGTTCAATGCAATATTTTAACTTGCATATATTTACTAAAAATAACAGGAGAAAGTATTTACTTAAGTTACTGATCATTTAGCATAAAAAATACTTTAATAAAAATAACTTGATAGTTGCATCATAGGTCCCTTTTTCTTTCATTAATCCACTGATTTGTGCATACAGAAATGATTCTCATCAGCAATAGACATTAGAGACAATATAGCATATTATTTTATAAAAGTTTGAAAATGTTGACATGGAAAAAAAAAAAAAACACAGATATCTTTTTAGCCAACAGTTGTATATAGATCTAGGAGCTGTGCAAAAACGAATTCTGTCCATCTTTAAATATGAAACTTCACCTGCTAAATAGACTAATGAGAAATAATGCAAAATACTGCAAGCTTATCATAACTTATACAACATATTAAGGTAGTAAACAATATTGAACATATAATCTAAAACAATGATATTAAAGGACGCCAGTACAAAAACACACCATCATTAAATTGTAGTGCAGATAAGAACTTTTGTACACAGGTAATGTTTAAATTATCCAAACCAGGTTTGCTTTTTTTTCCCCAGTGATGTGCCCCTTAGGTTTTTCATTTCTCTTCCAGAATTAAAACTGTATAAAAAGCACTCTGAGTAAACTTACATAGATGTAGATCATACCTACTATCACACCAACCAAAAAGGCTTATCTGTAATGTACCTTTTTAACATTAAAATGTTCAGTGAGTCATTCTCCATGATTTCTGTAGGATGCCATTTACATGGACTACAGCTAATAACTTATTGTCAATATTTTTCTCCACAACAAATTTCTCACACTTTTTAAACATCTTCATTCAGCTTTTTGTTAGTGGTTTGTCAGCAGTAAGGTCTCTATATTTGATTCATTACAGTTTAACAGTGGATGCCTTTTCTGACACAATCCTCATATTTATTTGGGCATAGGAGAGGAACTTAAAGTGCTTTGATTTGTACAGAATAATGGATTAATTAAGTATTTCTGTATACCCGTTTGTGCATATATATATATATATATATATATATATATATACACACGCCAATAACTAACTACGAAACAACTCTCAAACATAAATGGAAGTTAACACATTATCAATTATTTATACTTTTTGTAAATTAAGATTTTTGCGCAGAGGGAATTAATAGAAAGGTAAATAATTCACTCAGATTCTAAAGAAGTTCTGTTGTTACACAAAACCATTTGCTTTAAATTACAAATAAAATGTCTGGCTGCCTTCTGTAAAAGTTTTGCAAAGACAAACTGTACATGCTTGTTGAGTATTCTGTCTACTACTTAGAAAAACTCCAGCTCACTGTGTAGGCAGTTGGATGCACTTCTCATTGATAAACTGTTACAGATACTATAAAGTGTAGAATTAAAGCAACAGAACAAAAAGAAAAGTGTTACAGTTTCATTGATCATGCACAATGCAATTTCACTACAAGTAAACAACTTATAAATATGAGTAAGGGTTGTAAAATATTTCTTTTATTCTATCAACATTTTTTGGGTCCCTAATACAAGCTTGTTCCTAATGGGTTCCAAACACGTGTATATGATTTTTATTTACACGGCAAAACAAATAATATATTTGCAGTGACTCACATTTAGAATGTTCTATAAAATGTCATAGTTTGAAAAACCTACAAAGACAAAACTGCACTTACCAAATTCAAAAGCTTAATCTAAGGTCCAAAAGCTTAATTGCACTCATTATGTCATCATAAAAAGGTCCCTTAGTCCAAATCTGTGGTTCAGTATCAATAAGAGTAAGTTAACCTGAAGAAGTTAAGCCCTCTTAACTAACAAAGCAGCCTGTGTTTTTCTATTCGGAGGCTTCCCACTTACTCTAAGTTAACTCATGAGGTTGACACAAAACCACTTGACTACCTCTAGGACTACAGCAGAGTTAGCTAAACAAAGGAAGATGGGAAAACAACTGTTCTCCAGTAGCATGTTAAACTAAACACAAATACAAATATACCAGCTTTTTTAATATTAAATCTTAAATACATTTCATTAACTCCATTGTCTCCATGAAAACAGCCCTGTCCAATAGTAGCATGGCCTATATTTGAGATCAAGTCTTTGTTAGATTTATTTGCTGTGAATGATTTAATGGAATGCCATGTCTGAAGAAGAAATCAAAGAATCTTACACTATACCTGCTGTTGACATTAACAATGCCCAACTAGTATACGAGTTCCAAGCTAAAAAAAATGAGATCAGTGGAACCAACCGACTTTCTGTATTTAATTCATTTTAATACTAGCATTTGAAAAAAGCTGAGTATTTTCTTGAACGTCGGCAGCATCTCTGTCAGCCTCACATGTGTGAAATCGGTTAACGCTGCACATGCAACAGCATTAAGCTACTTAGAGTTACTAGGTCATCCACGACGCAGACAAAGCAGGATGGATGAGTGTAAATCAGACACCAGGAGCCGACAGTTAAACAGTGAGAAATCCTCCCGAACGAATAGATTGTGGGGAGGATTGCGACTGCGATTTAGTCGAAGCGCGGCTGCCAAACTTTGGTGCGCCTCACGCAGTTTAAAGCTGTTAAAAAGCCCAGAGCACTGCGTAAAGGCGCACGATCGAACCCGACGCCAACTAAAAGCAACAACAACATGCACTAACCGGACCCGATGCTGATGCTTCTGTCATTCACAGGTGCTTTTTTTTTCCAGCGCAGAGAGCAGCTCAAGCTCGGCAACAGACCAAACAACAATAGAACAAAGTGGAAGTGAGGGGAGTGGAGAGCAAGATAAAGACCCTCCTCCTCCTCCTCCTCCTCCTCCTCCTCCTTCATCCACGGGCACTCGGTTTTTCGCCGCGCAAACGCGTCTCGGTGTTTACAGTGTCCACTTCACTTTCCTCGCTTCATTCAGACTTACATAAAAGCCACGGGACGTGCCGAGCCGCACGCGGCTGCCGCGGCACTGCGCTTTGATGTTCCACCTCCAACCGCCAGCAGTCGATAAAAGCCGAGAAGCGCAGCGCGCTAGAGCGCAAAGCGCGCCGTCTGAACCAAAGCGCCCTCAAAGCCACCCGACTCCAGCTCCTCAGATGTTCTTTCTGATTGCAGCACTAACTCGGTCTCGATCCCCCACCGTAGGCTCAATAAAGTGCTATTGATACGGCGCTGAAACCGAATCATTCGATGAACCCGGATCCACATGATGGCGCTAAATCAAGTCTGCGCTCTCGGTGCGTCGTGCCGCCGCGGAAAGCGCGTTTCTGACTAAACCGACTGGACCGCAGGGAGGTGGGTTCGGGTCGGCGTCGCTGTCTGGGGTAGGGAGCGCGGGTTGGGGGTCAGTGGTCAGTGCTACTTGCCCCTGGCAGCATGCTGGCTTTGCCCGTGGCGGTGGAGCTGCAGCGCTGCGGATAAACGCTTTTCCCCACTGCATTATGACAATGCGGGAGTGAGAGAGAGACGCTCTCATGCGTCCACGCACAACCACCAGCGGGGTTACTGAGTTTATCACCGTCTGCATTGCTAGATTTCATTTTTATTGCTTCAGCCTAAATCACGCTTCACAGAGCTCGCTATCTGTACAGGTTTGCTCTTCTAAGCGTCCTTCCAGCCATCTGATCGATCACAGTTCCAAAGCTGCTTAATCCAACAGCAGACTTTACAAGCAACAACAATCCACCTTATTTCAGTCCCCTAACCTGACTGCACTTAACATAGGCTTTCCATACTGAACATGACACAACCAACCCATATCCAGCATTGCCTATTTCTTAATTCATAAAACGGTTTTGTTGGGTTTGCTTTTTAACGCAATAAAACATTTCAGATCATAAAAAATGCGAGTATTAATGTATTTTTGGTCATGCTACATTTAGACGCATTAATAACACATAATAGGGGATTTCCGTAGCTCTGAATCAGACTTCTGCACCTGGCAACAGGTAGTTTGTTCAACTCTTCTTGTGCAAACTGCTCTGGTTGACTCATGTTTAAAGTTTCTTCTGGAGAATTTATGTTTCAGCTGCTGTAAATGTTGTGTAGGATTCAGATCATAGCTCATTGAGGGACATTTCCAAGAATTCAGAGTTGTGTTCATAGCCACTTGGGTGTTGTATGTGTTTGGGTCAGTATTTTGCTTTCTGGCCTATTCATATGTGTCCTGCATAGATTTAATGCACCCAATAAGGTGTTCAGCAAAACAGCCCTAAAAGTTGGCTTTCACTGTAGATTAGAAGTTCTTTAGAGCTTAATTTTGTTCTTCAGGCTGATGTCACGATCCAAAAAGCTTTAGTTTCATTTCAACTTTTCCCAGAACATATATATATTCATTCATTCATTCATTCATTCATTATCTCCCGCTTTATAATCTATTAGGGTCGCGGTGGGGTTCCCCATGCCCATCCAGGGGAGAACGTCTCGGGCGCTGGGCAGATACACCCAGGACAGGGCGCCAATCCATCGCTGGGCACACACTCACTCACACAGACACACTCTATATGGGGCAATTTTTAGAATTTAATTGACTTCATCCATGTTTTCGGACTGTGGGAGGAAACCGGAGAACCCGGACTAAACCCACGCAGACACGGGGAGAACATGGAAACTCCACCCAGATGGGGATTCGAACCAGGAATCCCTAGCACTGAGAGGAGAACATGATAATCACCAAACCACCGTGCCGCCAACATATATCTAAGCTAGTGAATATGCATTTCAGAAAATTTCACTCTGGTTTTTAATGATTTTCTATAACACTGGAGTCCCAAAATTTTTTTTCTTAAGCTGAGTGTTGCTTGGACCTTGGAATTTAGCTTAGAAATCTTTGGAGAAGTTGCGACTACATTCGGGGAGGGGGGAGGGGGGTTTGGCTAACGTCCTATAAAACTTAAATTTCCTAAAATTTCTTATAATCGAATAATGAACACTAAATAGCCAAATTGTTAAAAAAAAAGTCAATTTAATAATCCAACTAAAGCAGCACTGCTTGTGTTCAGACAGCATGAGCTGTAGCATAGTCTCAAAATCCTAAAGTTAAAAAATATATGTGCTAAATAAAACCAAGCTGGGACAAGACCTCTGTATCTGTATCTATAACATTTTTGCTTCAAGCTGCTCAAGCATAAAAAGCTATTATTGTAAAGTCACTACAGAACTGGATGCAAGGACACAAAGAAAAACTGCTGGTATTATTTGAGATGGGGTAGGGGTCAGTCACAAACCTCACTATGCTAGTTTGTCATGAATAGAAGGCCACCAAGTCATCACAAATCACTCAGATTCTATATCCCTATTCCAGAGGCCCCTGCATTGCAGCTTTGCTTATAGCATTATTCTGTCACTGTGCTGGTCCACTACCCCCTCTACCTCACACATCACACGTTCATGTTGTGTAGAGCTGTGCCACACACAATTTACAAAGATACACAAATAAATAAAACCTAAACATAATAATTCCATTTATTTACCTAGTCATTCCAACCCATTAACTCATATAGATTAAAGTGGAAAAATATGACAACAGACCAGGAAAGGTCTCAATATAAAGAATTTCTGTCAGCTTTAAACTATTTTGTTAAAAAAAATACAACTAATGAAAATGATAAATACTTTGGTATTATTATTATTATTATTATTATTATTATTATTATTATTATTATTATTATATCATCTGCTAAGTGTTCAATAAAAAGTAGAAAGAAAACATGTGCTATAACCACCTACTGAAAATAGGAAGTGGAATAATATTAATCATAATAAGAATAACCTCCTGACAGAACTGGGTCAGTTCAGTCAAGATATTTTGGCCTCCTGGCTCAAACACACTTTTAGTTCAAACCACAAATTTTCTGTAGGATTCAGGTCAGGACTTTGCAACAGTCAAAATGCATTTACACAGATGTCATTAAGTCATTTTGGAGCAATGTTAAGGATCATTGTTCTGCTGTAAGACCTATTTGTAACCAAGATCCATGCCTCTGGCTGATGCCTTGAGATTCTGCCCCATTCATTCTAATTAATCTTCATGATGCTTTCTGCATTCTGAAGTGCTCCAGTCTAGTTAAACAGCCTCATGATGCTTTCTCATTGTGCTCCACTGTTAGTAGATTGAGTGGGGGTTGTTAAACTATATGCCGCACCATTTTTTTGCTGGATCATAATGGTGAAACAGTCAATTTTTGTTGGAACACTGTGGAACACTTATTCAAATTAGAACAAAATAAAACAGCTCATGTCTTTGTGTTTGAATAATGACATCAACCACATTACTTTACATTTATATTTTACATTTGGTCATTAAGAAAGACGATTTTATCAAAAGTGACTTACACAAATACAGACTTTTTGCAAGTCTATATATTTACTTATAGCTTTTTACAGTAATAAATTGTCTCAAAGCAGATTTACAGTGTTCCAAGCCTGAACCCACAAAGAGCAAGATAGAGCAACAGTGGCAATAAAAAAAGATATTTTTCAGGGAAGAAACCTTGGGAGGACCGGGGCTCCGTGGAGGACTCATCCTCCTTGATCGGAGGAGGGGGGGGGAGGTTCATCATTAACAGACTGTACAGTGATCAGCTGTCCATTTACAAACATTTAAAAAACTATAGCAGTTCAGTAAAGGTTCATACTCCGGGTGCCACAGCCTTTCACTCAGTTGCACTAAAATTTCATAAGCATATTAAACAACAAACACATTGTATGACTTTGATTATTAGAAATATTTAACACATTCATTAAATAAATGAGTTTCTTTGCTTAGTTTTCAGCCATAACATTGTCCACTTGTCTGAAACCTTGGCTTTCTACAAGCTTTTGGAATGTTTCTGTGGAAGTTTTACACATTGATCTAAAAAGAAAACATTCTGAAGGAGTTATTTGGAATTAAGGTCAGGGCTCTGCGTGGGCCAGTCAACCTCTCACCCATCAAACTCATCTAGCCGTGCCGTTATGGACCGTGCTTTGTGCAGTGGAGCACAGTCGAGCTGGAATAGACCTTCCCCCAAACTCTGTTATAGACTGTGCTTGACTTTCTACACCTGTGGTAACTGAATGAATGTAAGTGTTGAATGTGATGTTTAGTAGGTGTATCAAAATACATTTCTCTATATAGTGTATTGTCTAAAATCTAAATTGCTTCCTTGTTACATGTGTCATTCATTTTCATTTAATTACAGTTTATGGAATGAAGGTTTCGGTGTTGAGCACATTTAATTATTTAGCAGACGTTTTTAAGGGTTGATTAAAAAAAAATCTTTATAGATGTCATTGAACATGTCAGTGTATTGCAGTGGTGCAGCATTGGAACCTTAACAAAGCAGAAAAACTGTCTTTTATTCTCCGTGTTGTAAAATTGGATGAACCTAAAATCTTATTATCTTCATTCAGGTCAAGAGAGAGTGTTTTAATTTATAAGTCTCTTTGGTTCTTGTATTGAACAAATTTTGTTTTGCTGCTTGTATGAACAGTTTCAGTATGTTCTCAGGTAAGTATGTTACATTACTGTCTCTTTATCATAAGCCCCAATATGTAGAAACCTTAAAGCAGTAGAAAATGGATTAGCAACCCTACCATCCAAGGAGAGCCAATCATGCTGGGACGTGGGCAGGGCAGGAAGAGCACGGGCTTTGTATTCAAACACCACAGAGTTGGAGATGATCTGGCTGCTGGCTGCCACCTGAAGAGTCACCAGTCCTGTATCATGAGCTTGAAGAGGAAAGAGAAATTCGGGTCATGGTTTAGTTTTATTTTCTTTTTCCTCAAAGTAATACATTGTTTAAAAAGTCAATTAATTGTCAACTATTAAGGCTGGTAAAGGTACAGTAATGGTAAATATTTTTTCTTGGCACTCCATTGATAACGCCTGATAACTCGCATTGTGAGTTATTATGTAAGTTCATTATTTTAATTCAGTTGTTTAATTATGTCAGATTTCAAGAAGTGATTCTGTCCACATAGGTTATAATGCCATTAACACAAATGATAAAGTGACAAGTGATCGCTATTTTACCCACAGTGCTTAACACAGAGGAATTAATCCTCCACATTTAACCCATCTGTGCCACTGAAACACACACATACACACACACTGGTGAACTGAGCACACATGCCCGGAGCGGAGTGTAAACAGCACCCAGGGAGCAATTTGTGTTCGGTGCCATAGTACTTCTTGGGACCGGGCATAAGGCTATTCACTTTATCACACCCTTTAATTTATTTTCAACAACTAGTTTCAACAACTGCCATGATGCCTATGATGAATCATCTGGAATATAAGCAGGACTTTTGCCCCAGGGTGGTATACAATGTAAATAGTGTATATTAATATGTATTTCTGAATCGGAAACTAGCTTTTTCCATGTAAGCATTTGTATAAGATCTTATGGATAAATTTACACATGTAGTGGAAATAACACAAAAACCTTTAATAACAGACGTGAGTCCTGTCTCTGTTCCTACCTGGACAGTAGCATCGCAATACTCCAGGCTGAATGAGTGAGGCTGGGACTGTGATCTGATCAAAGAGACAGGTGTAGTCACTGCTGGCTTCTTGCCATGGACCCGTGATCAAAACCTTCACTCCACCCTACAGCACAAAAACAAAAAGGTTACACTCACCTTAACGTGTTTCCATTACAATAGTTACTCAAAAAATAAAGAAAGCAAATCAAAACATCTGCTGCTATAATATGTAATAATAAAAAATGTAAGTTCATCTAATTTACTTTAATTTAATGTTAATAACAGGTCTACATTATCTTATATCAGTATTTAAATATGTTTATTCCAGCCTTTCTGTAAGGGTTTCAACCCTATCAAGTCTCCTGCCTTTACTACTCCAGGTTAAGCTTCGACAGATTTATAGCCAAATGCTGCCATCTTGTGGTTCTTCTTCATACAGCATAAATTGGGAATAAAAGATTGGGAATCGAACCGGCAATCCCTAATGCTCAGAGGCAAACGTGCTAACCACTAAGCCACCGTGCTGCCCTCAAGGTGAACTAGCTGCTCTAAATTCTAAATCTAAATTCTTCAATTTAAATTGCCTCCATATGTTGTATGTGTCTGTGTGAGTTTGCTCTGTTCCGAGTGTATCTCAGAGAAATATCAGGAAATCCTGAGAGCAGCACACAGCATGCTGTGCAGGTTGGAACAGTCGCATGTTTCTGTGACAGTGCCTTAAATTACAGATTGTTATATTTTTGGAGCACAACTGTTCGGTACAAGACATCAGCTGCTAAACATTTTGTGGTCGCAGCTGTTTGAGTTTCCTCTTTATTATGCACTGTACATTTTTAGCAGATGAATGTTCTGGTCTCTGGTAAGTAAAACGCCTCCCGAACACACACCAAGAATCAGGCCTGGTATTGTCCTGTAACTAAAAGTTCTCTGGGAAAAGATTAATAGCAACAAACAAAACTGAATCAGTGATACCATTATACATCAGTGCCAATATTTTTTCACTGAAATAGTCATACTATAACAGGAAAGGGGGCGGCAGGGTGGTTTAGTGGTTAGCATGTTCGCCTCTCAACACTAGGGATTCCTGGTTCGAATTCCAATCTTCCAATTCCACCCATGTCCGCGTGGGTTTCCTCCGGGTTCTCCGGTTTCCTCCCACAGTCCAAAAACATGGATTCAGGTCAATCAAATTCTCCAAATTGCCCCATATAGAGTGTGTTTGTGTGTGAGTGTGTGCCCAGTGACAGATTGGCGCCCTGTCCTGGGTGTATCTGCCAAGCGCGTGAAACGATCTCCTCTGGATGGGCATGGGGAACCCCCCCGCGACCCTAATAGAGGATAAAGCGGATGATAATGGATGGATGGATAACAGGAAAGGGCCCTCCTTAAACTGCTCCCACAATGTTAAAAGCATAAAATTGTCAAAATTCCATGGCTTTGTGCTTTATTTTATACGCCTCATCCACTCTAATTCAATAAAGCATTAGGGAATCGTTATTACAGTCACAGAGATTTGTAGACAGCGCTTAAATAAATCCACAATGACCCCAGATAGCGGCACGGTGGCTTAATGGTTTAGCACGCTCTTCTCTCAGCTCTAGGGATTCCCAGTTTGAATCCCCATCTGGGTGGAGTTTCCATGTTCTCCCCGTGTCTGCGTGGGTTTCCTCCGGGTTCTCCGATTTCCTCCCACAGTCCAGAAACATGGATCAAGTCAATTGAGTTCTCCAAATTGCCTCATATAGAGTGTGTATGCGTCCGTGTCTGTGTGTGTGCCCAGCGATAGATTGGCGCCCTGTCCTGGGTCTATCTGCCCAGCGCCCGAAACGTTCTCCCCTGGAGGGGCATGGGGAGCCCCACCGTGACCCTAATAGAGGATAAAGCGGAAGATAATGAATGAATGACCCCAGATATCTCTATACTTTTCAAAGAGTATGACAATATGAAAAGCACACCTGTGATTTAATAGATGTTTACATGTGTAGCACAGACAGCCATTTGAATCAACCAATAATCTTTTATAGCTCACAGATATAATGACTCACTTACCTCAGGGTAAGACCACTCTGGTGAGTAGTCCGTCACCACAAACAGTCTTCCAGTGGTCTGAAGCATTCCCATGGTCCCATGAGCTACAGCTGCAGACACTACATCATCCACTTGCATGTATGCCAGCTGCCCTGCATCTGAACCCAGTGTGCCAGGCTGGGCTGACTGGGGGCTGCAGCATGGCTGGAGGCAGAGGTCTGCAGAGTTGTATCCGGTTGTTCCATGGTTGTTTCCCTCTTCCGTAACCTGTTGCGGGGCTGTTCCAGAAGACACCTGCCCCTCTGTACCCGAGTGAGCCATTAATTGATGACTATAGATCGTGTTACCTCCTTGGGCCCCCACCGCTGCGCCATTTCCCCCTTCCACTGAAATGAAGTCATTAATGAGGTCGGAGAACTGATTTCCGAAGGAGACATCAAAGTGATCGAGACTTATTTCCATAGAGCTTCCTCCAGCAGACGCACTTGTGGCCAGACCTTGATGAGTTGCCATGTTGTTAAAAAGACCCTGGACGAGACCCGCACCTTGGAGTAGAGGCTGAAGTTGCTGATGGGGGCTACCAGCTGTCCTGTTGCTCTCTGTTCCATTACATAAGGCTCCACTGTTAGCACCCCCTCCTGTTACTCCACTTCCTGTGCCTAAGTTACTGTTCTCCGGATGCTGGAGGTAGTGCTCTGTGGATACACTGGCATCTGCTCCATTGCCCACACAGTGTTGCAAATGATCGCCTGGCTTCAGCAGGCCTGCCGTCTCCTTCTCCTGAACATTGGTGTCCTGATCTTCTGAGCTGGCGGATTGTTTCAGACTTCCAACATCCTCCAAATGTTCTTTGCCTGTCCCTTGGAAATGGTTTTGGTACTGTAACATTTGAAGACTGTTACCTTGCCCATTCCTGTCAGCTGGAGAAATGCCATTGCAGTTGGATACAACATGCTGAGCTTGATGGCCATGGTGGAGGTGGTGGTGGTGACCATTGGTGCCTGATGAATCGGTCTTGACTACTGACATTCCCACGTAAGCAGAGGACTCATGGGAGTGCTGAGTTGAAGTGCTCGTATTTTGGTGGGTCTGGCTGGACTGGGGTGAACTCTGTAGAAAGAAACTAGGCGAGTGGTTCTGGTGAGCCAACTGGGGACTGGGTATAGCTTGGCCATAATTAGTGGCAGACATTATCGTAGTAGAGTAGTCCTGCTTGGCATCAATGGCACTAAAGTCCATCTGCTCCAGTGTGGTGCTAGGGCTAAGGCCACCACCTGAGGGGAGCAATGAGCTTGTTGGAGTCAGAGCCAGAGAACTCTGGTTAGAGCCACTGCCTGAGGAATTAGATAGGCCTCCTGCAGCACTCACCACCTCACCAACCTGATAACCACTTTCTTTGGCCAGTTGCTGCTCAAACGATGTGTCTTCTGTCTTTATATTCTTGACCAGAGCAGCATTAAAGCCATAACCATTGTCAGTAAGTGCGGGAGAACAACGCAGTGCTCCGTTGCTGCAACTGCTACTATTTCTGTCCTCTGTTTTCAACCCATTTCCACCATAAGTCTGGCCCTGTTTGGGATTGTTGAGAAAGCAGTCAGGATCAAAGTTTACATTGGTCTCAGGTAGCTTGATGCCTCCAGACTCCAGATTACTAGACAGAACAAGCTCCTCTGACATGCCAGCAGATGAAAGCATAGCTAACCTTTCTGAAGACCCTACATCTCCCAGTCCCACACCGACGGCTCCGGGAAAAGCAAACTTATGACTATCAGCAGCAACAGCCAGCACCAAGCTGCTTGAGGCTGCATCAGAGCCAAGAAGATGTGCATTAGGGTCTCCTGTAGGAGACATGCTATAGACTGGATCACCAGTGACCTCTGACATGAAAACGCTAGCAGACTGGGATAGGCTGCTCATCACTGAAGCCACATGACTCATTCCTGTCACTACTGGACTGTCAGCCATGTCTGGATCAGAATTTAACCCGCTGCTAATAGAGACTGGGGAACTCTGGGTGGTGTCTGGCACTTCAACCTGGTTGGTAGAGGAAACTTCCATGCTATTCTGATGAAGCAGAGCTGGTTTTGAGCCTTTTCCATTCCTTTTTTCACGTGCTGCAGACCCAACTGCTCCATCACTCCCAGCCCGGCCATTTTTGCCCGCTCCATGGGCATGCTCAGTCTTTCCTTCAGATACATCACTGTTCTGGACTTCAGAGTGGGTACTGCTGAAGGCACCTCCAGAGCGTGGGTCTACCTTAGGGGAGATTATGCGATGTTTGGCACTATTACACTTGTGATGCAGACTGCTCCCAGCACCTGCAGACAGAATCACAAGAAGAGAAGGTTAAAGAGAAACTAAAAATATTTTAACAGCACTGCTGATATAACTCATGAAAATGATAAACAAAGCAATAAAAACATTGAGAATTTATAATTAACTGACAAAATTACAAAGAAAATCCTCACAATATTGTCACCAACCCAGTAGTATTTTTTGAACAAATGTCAAGTTGAATGCTTGCAACATTTCCAAAATGTTGAGAAAAAAAATTAAAAAGTTTAAAAAATGCAAATGACACCTTTTTAAACAACTCTCTCAGTGTCAGGACGCAAAGAAATCCAGGACTTTCAAATCCAGGTCTGTTAAACGCAATATTATCAAAAAGATTTAAGTTTTAAGTCAGTGATCTATTTTGTGTACTGTATTACACACACAGGGATGTGTCCTCCACATTTAACCCATCCGTGCAGTGAAACACACACACACACACACACACACACAGTGAAGTGAGAACACATGCCCAGAATAGTGAGCAGCCTGTATACGACACTCAAGGAGCAATTGGAGTTAGGTGCCCAAAGGGCATATTAGAAAGAGCACTTGGTAAGACCAAGAGTTAAACCGGGGACCTTGAGGTCACAAGGCTGGTTCCTTAACCACAAGCCTAAAAATGACCCAAAAAATGAGGAAATCTGGCCAATCTCACAATCTCAGGCCCTGCACAGCAGTCGAAATGAACCTTCAAGTCCTCAGACATCATTGCATGAGAAGCCATAAAGGCCTATGAGAACTTTCAAAAGATTTGTCGCATAAAGAAACCGTTGCATAAAGAAATAAAACCTTGATTGAAAATTAAAGTGTTCTTTAAGTTGAAATTGGTTGCTTATCATTATTCATTCATTATCTCCCGCTTTATCCTCTACTAGGGTCGCGGTGGGGTTCCCCATGCCCATCCAGGGCAGAACGTCTTGGGCGCTGGGCAGATAGACCCAGGACAGGGCACCAATCCATCGCTGGGCACACACTCACTCACACACACTCACTCTATATGGGGCAATTTTCGAGAATTCAATTGACTTGATCCATGTTTTTGAACTGTGGGAGGAAACCGGAGAACCCGGAGGAAACTCACGCAGACACGGGGAGAACATGGAAACTCCACCCAGATGGGGATTCAAACCGGGAATCCCTAGCGCTGAGAGGCGAACGTGCTAACCACTAAGACTTGGTTTCTTATATTTGATATTTTAAAAGGACATGGAATAGCTGCTGTATTTAATAGTTCATTTGAACACATTCAGTAGCTTCATTTATTATACTTTGCAACCTGCCCTTGTGTCCTCCTGATGTCACTCATTTTCAAACTGATGGGTGCGGAATCATTCGATAAGTTGTCGCCATCTAGCGACCGAAATGTGTAGTGCAGCTGTACACAACCGTGCATATACATATACCATAGTGACAAACGCAGTAATTTTTTTCTTTAGACAATAAATAAAACAAACTAGAATGAAAAGAAGCATATTTTAATACTCAATTATCAAACCACTTAAATAAACAATTCTAGTGTTCAATCATATAGGATCTCACATGCAACATCTTATGCAAATGGTAATAAAATGTTTATATATTTATGGAAGTTAACAAGGCAAAAGAAAACAATATGGAATCAGTTTCTATGGCAGCGTCACGAACCCATCAGCCATAATTGATTAATTACAATTGATTGCACTTTAGTTCTTGAAATACCTGCAGAAAACCTCACCCTAAACGATTATGTGCTCTATTTATAATGGAAATCAGGCAGTTTAAAGGATTATTATTAAAGGTTGAAGCTTATTTCCTTGCTTAAGAACTAACCAGTCACATCAGCCCAGCCTCCAGTCCACTCTACGCTCCCTTACCCAGTGTCCCTGTGCAGAGGCAGTTGTGAGTCCGGGGAGGTGGCTTGGTCTGGTGGCTGTCCAGGATCTGCTGCACCAGCTGCTCAGCCGAGAAGCCGGTGCTGCTGTTCCCGTTGCTGCAAGTCCACTTGATGCCATGAACTGCCGGAAGAGAGGAGGAGACAGAGACGTCAGCCAGACAGCCACACAGACCAGCGGATGGCGCATTTCACCCACCACCTCGCCAGCCCCCTCTACTGGCACTGCAAGGGAGAAATAGCTTCACACTCCCTTTTGAGCCCTTAAATAAGGGCCACTCTATTCACTCAAACAGGCATACAGTTACATCTGTAAATTGCTGAGGTGATATATGACACTAAAATATTATTTTACATATATTTAGTACAGTTTTAAACCAGGTTTAGTCTTATTATTACCTGGAATTTATTAAAAATAGGTTTCAGTGTCTAAACAAACGCATTGTTTTGCATTAGTGCTAATTAAAAACATAACATACATATTAAAACTGAAAAATAATTTGGTTGTTGTCGATTAACATAATCATGATAATTTTTCTGTTAATTTAAATTGCATTAATACTTTAAAAATACTTACTACTTACAAAAAAGCCAAAACAAATTATAATTTTTAAAAAAATAAATGTGACTTCCAGGACTTGAAGCTTAAATCATGTTATGTTAATAGATTTATTATATTTTAATATGTGCAGTTAATAAAGTGCAACATACTTCTTACATTGAACATGATTTAGTATTTGTAATAATAATAAAACATAATATTCATGAAATGCACAAACCATTACGATGATTCAAATAAACCTTTTCAATCATTGAAGCAAAGAGGTAACAAGTGTGTGTGTGTGTGTGTGTGTGTGTGTGTGTGTGTGTGTGTGTGTGTGTACGTGTGTGTGTGTACGTAAACCTTTTGTCACTAATTAAATTATTTAGAATTAGGATGTTAAAACAAACTAACTTTACATTTAATTTACTCAAAGCAAAAAAATAAGGCAAAAAAACCCTTAAACTTTCCATGTTTATTATGCAGAAGCTTAAGTAATATAATAAGATATAAATTCATATATAAATGTTTGGGTTTCTCTGTTTGAATTCCACATAATTTTTGATTTTATAATAAAACATGACTGACATATCCTATACAGGAAACAACCTTCTGCACATTCAATTCATACTTAAAATACTGTGTAAAGAAACTAAATCTAAAGGTCGCTGGTGCATATAATGGCATATTAAACATTCCATTTTTTAAAAATAAGTTGTGAATATAAAACCATTTTTGCAGGTAATTGACAAACACATTTTTTGAGAAGAAGGCGTTAAAAAATTAACATAGTATTCGAGTAATCTACAAATATCCAACCCTTTGCACAAGATCATTTAAAGTAAAAGTTGCTAGCAATTACAATATTTTACTACTCTAAATGCGTCTAGCTTTGAGACAGCATTGGACAATCTTGCATTTACAGCTTGTTTAAAATCTTCCCACTGATTTTCAATAATGCTTAAGTCAGGAAACTGTGAGGACTATAATCAAAGCATGGGCTTCCTACTGAACTGCTTAATAGTGATTACGTAGTTTAACAAAAATGTGTATGTTAGAAAAAGTGACTTTAAAATGGCCTTTTACGCTCGTTTATTACTGCTGTTTCTTAATGATTTGTTGGATACCCATAATTGTGCGCTGGATGTGTGTTGAAGCTTTATTTTATGGTCTTCCCTCTGGAGGGATTAGTTAACATTATGTTCAGATTTTCTGTTCGCTCTCATAACTAAGGTTTTAACAAGAAAACCGAATATCTTACACCTTAAAACAGCAATCAGTCAGTCTTTATGAAAATGCTAACGAGCCTAATGAGTTCAAATAAAACAATTAAAGCATGATGAGTTTGGGGATCAGGGCGGAGTTTCCATGTTCTCCCATGGTCATGTTGGTTTTCTCCCACAGTCTAAAAACATAGATTAAAGGTGATTTGGCTGCTCTAAATTGCCCCATATAGTGTGTGTGTGTGGAAGTAACCTGCCCAGCTGCCAAATTTTTCTCCCCTGGATGGGCCCTTGTGCAACTTTAGTAGTAATTAAGTGGAAGATAATAAGATAAGATAAGATGAGTAAATTCCATGAGAAGAAACTAAAGACTAAAGATGTTGATGGTGGTTTTGCCTTCTGAACGTTTAGATTTTTTATATTGCATTTGTAAAACAGAGCGCCAATGTGCATAAGATAATACAGACTTTTGCTTGGGTCAGGAAATTCTTTTTGGAATTTGGCATGTTCAGCAGATGATAATATAAGCGCAATTTTAAATCACAGCAGGCCATAAATTGTACTGGTCCACTGGATTTTGGTTGTCACACTCCCGGTTGCACTGTGATAACAGAATATGAACTGTAAGCTGCATATGGACCTGTACAGGTATACAAGAACACTCGCTCTGTCAGCAAATTAACAGCTTTAATAGTTATATGTAAAATAACGTATTAGAATTATTTGAGAACATGAGAGTTCTGCCATGTTCTCATTATGCTGTGATTGGAGTGGAACAAGGGAGGAGGTAGAAGAAATCTCCACAACAACCAAGCCTGATTCGTATTTTTAATTACAGTACATGTGTTTCAATAATTACAAACATGTTATTCTGTCAAAGCAAAAACACATAAAGCCAAAAAGCTGAACACGATCTTATAAAATATAAAGCTCAAAATCACATAATAAAAGCCATGTTGGCTTTCTGAAGCAGCATGTTTAACTTTAGTATCTACTACATGAATGACTTTAATAGGATTGATTTGGATGTTGTGTATAAAAGGAAGAAGAGTCAGCAGATCTCCTGGTTTTCTCCTGACTCGGCTGAAAAAAACTCTTATTGCAACATCACCGTCCGCTCTCTAGATGGCACTATTGCAGCACAAATAGTAAAGTCGTGCCAGAAGGTCAGCCAAAGTGATTGTGATGTGAGTGGTGTTTGCTTGCCCTTTCCTTATTGCCACAGCACATCATGAAGTTAATGACGCAGTGAAGTGTGTTAAGATTTAAAAGTCACTCAAATATTCAGACCCTTCACCCGACTACAGATTGAACCGGCAGCAGCAAAGAGCTCAGATGCTAATCTCGATCTGAGGAATTCCACATATCACAGGCCACGAGACAAAAGTCAGCTCTGGAGTCATAACAAAAAAGTGCTGTGGTCTGACTTTTGAAAGTTTTTTCAATCGCAGAACAAGCCCATCATTCTCTTTGAGGCTTACAACCAAAAATGACAGCTACCTGTCAATGTTTTGATTGAGTCAATCCTCTATACAGACATATATAAGGTCATGTGCACAGCAGGCTCAAGGAGTGTTGTCAGAACTACTCAGGAATGATCTTTCGAAGACTCGAGGCATATGGCTTGCTGTTCTTCCCACTGTGGGAGCCGTGAAGCTATACTGCAGTTATTTGCCCTTAAAGCGAACCATAAGCCTCCAACCCACCTGGACGAACAACTTATTTCAGGTGCTGTTGAAGATTCACAACCTTTTAATGATGTCATATTAATTCCAGTTAAACAGAAGACTGGTTACAATTACAGTCCCTAATTGGGTATCATTAATATGACAGAAGATAATTGCAATTAGTTGCATTTACTCATTTATTTTAATTCAGTTTCAAAACTGCTTATCCTAATTGGGGTTGTAGGAAGGGAGTTGGGGGAGCAGAACATCCTGGAAGGATTGGCAGTCCATTACAGGACAGACACATTGCTCCCCCTGTCCAAAGACAATCCACATACTGAGTTCTTCTGCATTGCATGTCTTTGGGCTGAAGGAGAAAGCCCATGCAGATGGCAGAAGGATTAAAACATACAGACTTCCCACAGAAAGAAGTTGGTTCACATGGGAATCAAATGATGTTCTCGCTGGGAGGTGATGGCGCTGCTTCAAGATTACTAAATCCCTCACATTTTAATAACAGCAGGTCAGTTTTCAGGTGTTTTTGGGTGTAAATACTTACACATGGGCTTCAGCTGGCTAATAAGCTCCTCCTTGGTCCATTTGGCCCACTCCTTCTTATCTGTGTTGATGGAGCACAGGATAGGCCCGCATGGCTTTCCACAATCCTCAATGGCAGGCACGTTAAGGTAGTGGACTAGAACGATGTCAGGGTTCTGGAGCGAGAAGAAAAGAACAAATCATGAACAAAAAGTGTCCCGGATTCACTGAAAGGGGGGATAGGAGGGGATTGGTTCTGTGATGAGATGAAAGAGTGAGTATAATGAGATGGGAAGGAGGAGGAGGTTTTCAAAAGAAACAGAAGCAAATGGAAATTGAAAAGGAAGGAACATAGCAATAGGTCAAGGTTGTTACTTAATAGAGAGTGTGAAAGAATCCTCCTCTTATTGGTCTATGACTGGGGGAGTTGGAGGACTTTCATTGAATAAAACATCACCTTGATAGAAAAACACAGCACTGGATGTGAAAAGCTTTACCGAACCTGTCTGACAAAAACTGGATATTGGCAGAAAGTAGAAATTAACCCAGCAAATGACACTTCCACTTAGAATTCGGCTCAGCTTTCTATACTAGACCTATGAGTTGTTTTGAGATCGGTGGCAGGAGGAATTGTTAATTGGCAAGCATGAACTGAGGCACAAATCCCTCGCACACACCTCACCTTCTCTCCCAGGAACTGATGCCCTCAATTAACTTCAAAGTATTTACAAACTCTAAACTGCCACAATTCATAGTAGGGCAGAATTACAGCAATAAATTACTTAAATTGACAGCGTATGAGTAATAGGTATTGCTTAGAGCACATTAAGCTGGTATGGGACGCATCGACCGTGTGAGGGAGATATGAATGGCTTTGGGGACCATGGCAATCCGGCTACAAACGCTTTCCAATGAGTAATCAAATTAATTCTCTTACGGAAGAATACTCAAAGGAAATTTACCTATCAGCTTACATTCGCTTTATATAGCTAAGGGGCTTTCCAGATAAACTTTCCTGTAAGTTTGCTACAGTATGTACACTATGTACCCAAATGTATGCAGGTAACTTACCTAATCATTTAACTCCAAAGATATTATAACATTTTATACGATTATGTGATTTTAACATTCTGCCCAGAGTCAATTTATAGACGGTTGCAACATATGGCATTTCACCTGTGCACAAAGCAAGCAGTTAGACGCCTGTTTCTTGCACAGGGCTCTGGACAGGCACGGTGGCTTAGTGGTTAGCATGTTCGCCTCTCAGCACTAGGGATTCCCGTTTCGAATCCCCATCTGGGTGGAGTTTCCATGTTCTCCCTGTGTCCGTGTAGGTTTCCTCCAGGTTCTCCGGTTTCCTCCCACAGTCCAAAAACATGGATCAAGTCAAATGAGTTCTCCAAATTGCCCCATAGTGTGTGTTTGTGTGAGTGAGTGAGTGTGTGCCCAGTGATAGATTGGCGCCCTGTCCTGGGTGTATCTACCCAGAGCCCGAAACATTCTCCCCTGGATGGGTATGGGGATCCCCCCCACGACCCTAATATAGGATAAAGGATATAGGATAATGAATGAATGAATGAATAGATGAATGGGAATTCAGATTATGTGCTAGGCTTTTTTTCTCTCAAAATGTCTGATTTTACAAATGATTTGTTTTTACTAAATTAACACAAAATCCCGGCGGCACGGTGGCTTAGTGGTTAGCACGTTCGCCTCTCAGCGCTAGGGATTCCCGGTTCGAATCCCCATCTGGGTGGAGTTTCCATGTTCTCCCCGTGTCCGCGTGGGTTTCCTCCGGGTTCTCCGGTTTCCTCCCACAGTCCAAAAACATGGAACAAGTTAATTGAATTCTCAAAATTGCCCCCTATAGAGTGTGTCTGTGTGAGTGAGTGTGTGCCC
>JAFMOD010000104.1:314558-359142 GCA_019802435.1 Corydoras maculifer | reverse complement strand
GGTGGAGTTTCCATGTTCTCCCCGTGTCTGCGCGGGTTTCCTCCGGGTTCTCCGGTTTCCTCCCACAGTCCAAAAACATGGAACAAGTTAATTGAATTCTCAAAATTGCCCCCTATAGAGTGTGTCTGTGTGAGTGAGTGTGTGCCCAGCGATGGATTGGCGCCCTGTCCTGGGTCTATCTGCCCAGCGCCCGAGACGTTCTCCCCTGGATGGGCATGGGGAACCCCACCGCGACCCTAATAGAGGATAAGCGGGAGATAATGAATAACATTATTCATATAATGCAAGAATGACCAAGAATGAGACATTGGTCCCACATTATGAAGAAAAGTCCCTCCATATTGATGCCAAGGCTATAAAAGGTTCGAATCCCAATCTGGGGGGAGTTTTCGGGTTCATGGGCTTTCTCTGGGTTTCATCCCACAGTCAAAAAAATCACAGATTCAAGGTATGTGAAGGATTTAAAATGACCCCCATTTCACTGTTTAGTGGCATAAATATTATTCTTGTGTCCGTTTAGTGCTAAACCTAAATCCCATAAAATCCTCGGTGGGCAACTTTAAACATGAGTTACATCTAAATTATAGTACATAAGCAGCTCAGCTGCAAGACTACACAATATGAACATCATCCCAGCAGCAATATAATATTCCTACACGTTTCAGTTTATAATAACTATTAAACTCACCATGGTAAGTCTATAGGGTGACATGATATTGCACAACAAGTACTGCAATAATCCATAACAAATTATACATTGTGCAACCCCTGTAAATTACTTTAAATCCATCCTTTAGAGATCCTCTGATGATGCTTGTTGTTAATGCATTAAAAAAACTTCTCATATTTGAAAAGCTTGTGCACTTGTATTTATAATTGCAAATCAGTAATAGACTAAATTGTTTTAAAATAAACTAATTGCTGCACATGACGTTGTGGTAAGCATATCCGCCTGTCAGTGTAATCTGGGTTTCATGTTTCTTGTCCATGTGGGTTTTCTCCGGGTTCTCCGGTTTCCTCCCAAAGTCCAAATACATGGATACAAGTAAATAGGCTGCTCTAAATTGCCCCTATATAGTGTCTGTGAGTGAGTGTTTGCCCAGCGATGGCCTGGTGCCCTGTCCAGGTTGTATCAGTCCAGCCCCTGAAACGTTCCCCCTTGGATGGGCATGAGGATGCCCCTAATCCTAGCAAAAAATTAAGCAGAAAAATAAAAGATGAAGTAACAGTAACTAATTTATATAAAATCCATAATTGCTCATTTAATCTGTCAATATTTATATCATTAAATATCTTCCTTCCATAGCAAAAGATTTTCAGCTCTTTTATTTTTGCATCATTTTGTAATAGCCCTTCTACTGCTGCCCCTCCCACCTCTGTGCAGTGAGAGTGTCGTGCTGCTGTCATGTGCTTCCTCCAACATGTGAACAACCAACCGCTTATATTCATCCAAACAGCAGTAGGGGTCTGCAGAAACTAATTTATTTATGTTCTTGAAACACAATGAAAACTTGGCAAACCTTTAATATATATATATATATATATATATATATATATATATATATATATATATATATATATATATTCTGTGCCTGGTTATAAACATTTGGCAAATTTAAAGGACAGCTAATTCATGAATTTAGGACCTGTTACAGAAGATACGCTCAGCGTTGTAAATGTTTAAATAATTTTCAGTTAGCTCCATGCTGGATCTGTAAGCAAAACTTTTATATCAAATAATCAGTTGTATGTCACAGAATTAGTTCCGACTTTACCTTTAACTGTATTTCACTGTAAAACAACAGAGCAATATAAATTTTTAACAATATCTGGAAAATTATGTTGGATTTCAATGGCATTGCTTGCATGTTTTCCACAATAAACATATTGTGTACTTGAACACACTGTTGTTGATCAAAGCCACTCTCTGAACTTTAAATGGGACACAGGTGCGGTGCATGAACTTGGCACTGGCTCATCTTGCTGCTGCCACTACGTGTAGCTACTGGCAGTTGTGATACTGATTGGGGTGGAGTGTTACCGGGTGAATTGTTCTAGAAAGTGTGCAGGACGCTTACAATGGCTGGATGCCCTGAATTTAGGAAAAATGAGCTATCCAAACATACCCCCATTCTGCCAAAATGACTCTTTCCCGACAACCTTGGAGAGACTGAACAGGAATCTCCTGTTCATGGTCACCATCGGTCTCAATGCATCAGTTCTGCTGGGTGACTATTCTATTATTATTTTCCCCTTTTAATTTATTTACAGAGCGGCAGCAAGGTGGCGGTGCAGTTAGTGCTTCCGACCTCGCAGCATCAAGGTCCTAGGTTTGACAAAGTGGTGATGACACGTGCCCCACCGTTTTAATGCATTGCATTGCATTGATTGATTATTTTAATTAACATTATTCTATCTTTGGTCTCCTGTAGTTTTTCCTCTCGTGTGGTTGGGTTCCGGGTTTCTCAGAGCCTACCACCATGCTGTCCTGTGACCGTAAACATACAGTTTAAAACTTGATATGTTCATAAATGTGTGTTAGTATAGTAAATCAAACATTTAGCCATGATATAGATTCAAATCTCCTAAATTAATAAATATCCTAAATTTGAAGCTCAGGATCAGATAAATATTAAAGGGCTTTGAACTTTATACATCGATTTTATCTTAACACAGAGAAAAAAAAAAAAAAAACATTCTAAAAGATGAGTTACACAGTATATTTAGGAAAAAAAACACACTGCAAGTAGCACAGCAGCAATTGCTATTTACAGTGACACCTCATTATACACATGCACACAAATTCATAAATATACATATTCTACACAGAATGAATCATCTCTCCCCATTCATTCATTATTAACTCTAACCTCTGTTATTGTGTGACTAACTGCTGCTTTTAGTGAATAAGCTAATCACTGTACAACCCTGAAATGCTCTCCTAAAATCTCATCATCAGCCAGCTCAACATAAAAGAGGTGTGCACAAAACATTCTCTGCCATTTGAGAATCCTACCTTTTATCATCTTTTGTCTCTGTCTTAAAGAGCTGAATTCCACTAAACAGTTTATTCCTTCCATGCAAAACAAAACAGGAAATTTACTCCTGGAATCCATGAGAGACTTTAGAATATTTTTCTCTACTCCTACTTTCTGTCTGACGGCTATATTAGCATTTTAGTTTTGCACTAGGTGCAAGAGTGGAAAGGGAAAATTAATATTTCAAGGTGTTCGCACAGTTACTGTGGTGGATTTGAAAAAAGAAAAGAAAAATGAAAACAAAACCCAGCAGATTTCATCTCCATTTCAATACACAAGAAAAATTGGACTGTGTTTTCCCTCCATGTATGCTTAATGTATTGTTTGTGAAAAATCCTTCCTGGATACTGTTTTTTTTATTAATTTGGTGGGAAAAACTTAACATAAACCACAGGCTTTGGACCAGAGTAAAGTCTTAATGAGTTTTTAAATTCCTTGGGTGGAGTGACTAATTACTAAAAATATATTTGCTAAGATTTACCCTCACAGTGCAACAGTCACATTTTTCATTGAAAGCTGAGCTGCTCTCAAGTCTTATTCATAAGGTGTAACATTATAACTTAACATTACTGTGTAATATTCACAAAAATAATATATTCTAATATTATAATTATCCCAGCATGACAGGGTGCTTGGGAATGTGAAAATGACTATTAAACTCTAGCTTTCAAGCTGCTGGCTGCATCTGTGGTAACATTATTTATAGCAAGCTGTGATTTGGATAATTTGGCCAATATGTACAAGTGGACAATAGTTTTGATATTAAGTGCTCATGCTGCTGCTTTAAAGGAAAAAGAAACAGACATATGGCAGATAGAGCTGGAAAATTAAGTGTATTATACTTCAGTCCATGTAGAAAATGAAATGCTTATCAAGTAACAGTTGCTGCATATATAACATTTTTGAAAGGCATTTTTGAGGTTCCATGTCATTTATTTGCTTTCATGTCATTATATGGTGCTTTATTTTACAGCATGTAGGACTTTTGCTTATTCATACATTCATTCATTAATTAATCCTTTAACCTTGCTTATTCAGTACAGGGATACTGTTCAGGGTTCAGGGCCAATTTTACGTTTGTTATTATATTATATGATACAAAGTTAAACTGACTTTTAGAACAAAACTTATTTTTTGGACTATCTTACACAAATATTTTAAAATCCAGCTTAATTTAAACATATGCAACATATGTAAATTATTCTGCTAATGGCGGCCTCATCAGTCAAAGCTTTCTAATGCAAGTTGTTTTTTCACATATGATGGCAGGTGGTTATATTCACACATGATAAATGTTTCACAGCACATACAGTACAGTGGAAAAATGCTTTAAATGGATAGTTCAGGGTCAATTATTCCTGGAAAAGCTTTATTTAATAGGTTTTAAATCTTCAAAACACCACACAATGACACATGCAAACACAAGCAGTTCAAGTAGGTTTCTAAAATATCTTAATCTCTTGTTACCAGGGTTACATGTTAGATTTACTTTTCTCCAGCTAAAATTTTAAAAACTAAATTCAGAGCTGATTAATTGGCATCCCAACTTCAAATTCACATAAGTCAAACCAAAAAAGCCAAAGCATGACATCAATTTAAATTCTCCAGTTCTCAGTGGAATATTTCTCTGGATTCGCCTGACTGATGTTTCTCTTATCATTAGCACGAGCATTATTAAAGACAGTTCTCACCAATATGGCACTATGATTTAGGCAGAATAAGTATTTCTATTTTTATGATCTAAGTTTATAATATATATGTTATAATGTATAAAATTCCATAGGGGTGTGTGAGCTGGATGATTGAAGGATGAAACGTTATACTCTGTGTCTTTGATTTTCAACATGACAATTTGTAGATTGCTGACTTTAAGCATTGAGAGTGTGATATCCTGCGACTGACTGGAGCCCTAAATATTCCTACCCCGTGTTCTGGTGTGCAGTCGGTAACTGTCACTTCACTGGGTTTGTTTCCAGGTGGGCAGCCCAATAGCCTCTGAGTGCAAGCTGTGTGTTTACCGGTTTGTTACAGTCATGGAAATAGTCATAAAGAATTTTACATTCACATCACAGATAAGAAAAATACTATCAGTGTACAGACACCTAATCTCACTTCACCCAGAAGATCCTTGATTTATCTATGTATCCTAATGGCAACCCTGACAAACCCCTTGAATTAAGTTTTATGGTTGTCCTAAACCTGCTGAAACAATTTGCGTCACTTGCAGGATTTAGTTTTTCACACTGAAATTACTTTAACTGTACACAAAAATGAATCTACATTTAAATTGGTCTATAGGTGTATATATGTATACACTCCACACAGATTGGGATTTGAACCTGGATCCTGAGCCTTGAAAATGCTAATGCTAAAGTAAATAACTAGTAGAACTAATTACAGTTTTTATTAATGCGGGCAGCTTCAGATCTGACCCACCTAACAAACATTTTGGTGTGTGACTGTTCGCCAAAGCTCCAAGTTACTGGCTAGTAAGGTTTGTGGTACAAGATTGCATCATCTAGTAACAGAGAAAAGGACTAAAATTCCAATTAGGCATTACAGGCAATTGAGAAACGTGGTGTCTGTGGCAGATAATCACTCAGCTACCAGATGGGAGAGCCTTTATTGCCTCTGTGCATCTATGAGCTTGTTCACACAATTTCATGTCATCATTTCATGGTTTGTTACTCCTTGAGTTTTTGTCTGTAAAATGCACCACAAGGTTCTCACCTCTGATGACTAGAATCATCCCACAAGCCTTAGCATTTCAGAGCTGCTCTAACCCAGAAAGCTGTCAAAGTTGCTTGAGGCTTTATGTGTACCAATATATCCAACCTGCCAACTACATGTCCTCACTGTTTGCTTAAAATCGTATTTCTATTCCATATCTCCACCTTCACAGCACGAACACAATTTAATGTTCTTCACTTCATCTGTGACTAGTCATAATGTTTTGACTCATCAGGGTATGAAGAGTCAAAAAGCCTTCATCATGTATCTGCTTATAAACAAAACATGGCTAATAAGCTCTGGATGGGAATATTATCCTGTACGATAGAAGAAACTGGATTTAATATTTTAATATGTTTACTTTGCTGTAGTCTGTTGACCTTTTGCGAGTTAGCCGAGAAATGTATGCTATCCGATACTGAAACGAATGAGCACTACAACCTCAGCGATGCCTTCTACCTTTTTCTCTCTGTATGCACTGCACATTAGTGAGTCAAGATGTTAGATTCAGTGAAGCAGAACATATGCCAGCAATGGGGAGTGAAAGGACAAAGTTATCAAGATGCAAGAACCCTGGTCTCAACCAAGAGAATGAACGATACAAAATGCATGGCATTCCATTGCATACAGATTTGACTGAAACTGTGTTCATGGATCCCAAATAGAAATGTAAAGAGCTAATATTGTATAATACTTTAAAGTTAACTTGTGTTTTAAATGCATTGGGGTATTAGACAACATTTAATGACATGTTTACTCATCCAAATCATCAACAATACCTGAACCCCACTACAATGGTGATGCTGGACAGGTTTTCACTGTGATATTAGATTTAAGATGCAATTATACCATCCTGTCTATCTATTTTTGCATTGATTCATTTTCAAACCTGCCTATCCTAATTAGGGTCAATTTTCTTTTTTGAATAGTCGAATACACACTCACCTATTGTTTTACTTAAATTCATAGTACAATATATAAATAAAAAATCAAAGAGGAAAGTATTTATCTTAGACAATAGTTAATAGACACCACAGATTAAAATAATGTATTTTGTTAACGTGTCAGTGTGACATTGTCTATACAGAACATATACAAATAAAACCTAATTGAACTTATTTTTTTACGCAAATCAAAAAAATATTACATTTCACTGATGACACCAAAGATGTGCATCAGACTGGATGTATGACACGACACGGCACATGTTTACTATTATAAATAAATCTGTAGAAACATGATGTTAAATGCTCGAAAATCCAGACACCTTCTATCCAAACATCATTTCAGTGAACATCCTGAAGAAAAACGAACAAATTACCCAAAGTGTAATAGAGGGATAATTTCACAGCAGGAAACGCGAGTCCCATCATACTCAATTCCAATTTGTATTCGTCACCTTGTGTCACTTCTCATTTACAAATATATCACATTGCTGGGCGTGCCCAGTTTGTGTCACGGACAGCCCGTCCTGTCTGAAAATAGAGACTTTACATCGGGGATGATTAACTTTCAAGTGCTTTGTTGTATAATGTGTTGGCTTTTTAAACACAGAGGCACTTAAATATTCCAGGGAGATGTTCAGCTACGGACAGTCAGTGGATTAACTCCAGTAATATAACATTAATCAAATACATTTAATTTAATGTACTATCTTTAACTTGTATACACCGTTTATAGAATTAAGTAACTAAATACTAAATTAGCTAAATTACATACTGTTGTTCTTGATATCTCCAGTGTAATGTCCTGGCAAATTAAAGAAACATGAGAGAAGTTATACCTCAGAGGATCTGTAGCACAGAGAGAGTTTAATATGATAGTGGTCTATAATTAGTTTATAGTTTGTTTGGTAGAAATCCTGATGTAGAAGTTTTAGAAAAACATGACGTCGGTTTGACTTGTTGATTTGGTATTAAATCACCTTCAAAGATAATAACTATCAAGCTGGACATTCTTGATCGCCTTTCTTTGCCTGGTGGTGAGAGGGATGCTGCTGCTCATGGCAGGCTGTTCATACTGCTGTAGCTTGGCAACAGGTTTCTTTCATCACCCACGCACACGTATGAGCATCAACACACACGCATACTTTCTAACACGTAACAACAAAAACACATTCCATCTTGCCAAAGGCAATAAATTAACTGCAAGGGGAACTGCCTCTATTACCCTGCCTTTCTTTTTTTCTCCAGGTATGTGGGCTTTGGTATAATTGACATGTGTGCATTGGGGTTGTAATGCATCAGGTTTGTGTGTGTGTGCATGTGTGTATGCGTATGTGTTTGCTAGTTGTAGGTACAACCCAAAATGCCATTTTACTCAATTCATGCATGTGTAGCAAACATATGAAGTATAAATCCTGATAATTTTGTAAGCACCAGGGATGCATTGAAACGTGATATATTTCAGGTACGTAGGATAATGCCAGCGAGTCTGCTCAGCATGTGCCTGTGAAGAGCTGAGAGTCAAGCTGTCACTAAAGAGAAATGAGCCACCTGCTGCCAGTGTGGTCCAGCTGTGTAGAGGAATCAGTATATCCCTGTGAACGTTCATGCAGCAAAAATTCAAATGAAAGCTGGAGCAAAGTATAGAATTGCAACCGATTTGACTGATGACCAAACTAACATAAAAGTATGGGTTACTGTAATTCTATCACAAACAGGAAGTTACACACTATTGCACATATTGCAAAAAATATATATGAAATAATATCTAAAAGGGGCAGCACGGTGGCTTAGTGGTTAGCACGTTAACCTCTCAGCGCTAGGGATTCCCGGTTCGAATCCCCATCTGGGTGGATGTTCCATGTTCTCCCCGTGTCCGCGTGGGTTTCCTCCGGGTTCTCCGGTTTCCTCCCACAGTCCAAAAACATGGATCAAGTCAATTGAGTTCTCCAAATTGCCCCATATAGAGTGTGTTTGTCTGTGTGTGTGAGTGTGTGCCCAGCGATAGATTGGCGTCCTGTCCTGGGTGTATCTGCCCAGCGCCCGAAACGTTCTCCCCTGGATGAGCATGGGGAACCCCACCGCAACCCTAATATAGAATAAAGCGGTATATAATGAATGAATGAATGAATATCTAAAAGAGGCACTACGTTGTCATTGTGGTTAGTATGTTCACCGCTCAATGCTGGGGATCCAGGTTCGAATACCAATCTAAGTAGAGTTTCCATGTTCTCCTTGTGTCCGTGTGGGTTTTCTCCGGGTTCTCCGGTTTCCTCCTACAGTCCAAAAACACGCTCAATGCTCAATTGGGATATTTTGTCATGTTTTGTTATGATGTGCAACAATTTGGACAAATTAATCAAGTTGATTGGTTTAAATGCTATTCCCACTTTTTAATGCATTGTAAAATTGCGATTTTGCATTGTACTGAATATAAAAGTAATCTGACTGTGTGTTTTTTTAGAAAAATTACTATTACTTTTATGTTGTACTTATTATGTAATACCCTTCCATGTTTTCAGTTACTCTGCGAGCCAAAGAAACAAACATGCCTTTAAAGACTTGAGCCAATATTCTGTGACCAAGCAGTTAATGTTTGGGGACTCTGTGCTTATCTCTTAATGAACCCCAAAACACATTTATAGCACATTTCACACATTTTGGGTTATGCATTTGTCCACAGAAGATATATTACAACATGCTATTTTGTCTCTCTTTTCATTAGGTTACCATGTTGCATCATAGAAATGTTTAATGTTCTTTTGTGATTACTTTGTGGCTTTGTGGCCGTAATGAGCCTCCTTCTTTTATTTTCCAGCTTTGTAACTTTAAAACCTTAGAGAAATGGGTTGTGTTGTGTATTGTATTTGATGCATGTGGGTGTGCCAGCTGAAAATGATATGTAAAGTGAGGCTGATCATTTTCACATGCAAAAGGTGATTCATGAAGTTTGCTCAGATCATACAGCATTTTGAAGTGGTGTGACAGTTTCATAAATCAGTCGTGGACAAGCTCATATTTCATTCTAGGCACTCGAATCTTTGCTTATTATTATGGTATTTTGTTAAAAGGGACAATATGTGTTTTAGGCTCTACTCGAATCCAACATTCTATCATTGTGAAGTGCAAATATCTTAATATTTGTGAAATTATGGCTTAATAAAAGTGTTATACCTTTGGGTAGAAGAGATAAAGCATCTGCACAAATAAAATGTCATTATAATTTTAATTTTGCATTGTGATCAGAGTAATATATCACAAACCAGCTGCATTCAACCTCATGTTCATGACACTCTATATCAAGGTTACTAGTCATGTCCATTTATTGGTTATACGAGTCTGAAGTACAATAATGCTACCTGTGATTAAGTCTGAGGTGTAACTATAAGCAACAATTGATTAATTAATTATAAATTTTAAAAAAAGTATTTGTATTTATTACTGGTGTTTTATTATGGTCACTACACTGTACTTTACTTGTTAGCTTGTCAGGTGATGCTGCCAGGCAGTCATGTAAATTCTTATTAGTCAAGCAAGTTTCTTATCAGTGGGGAAGAGATGAGTCCTGCAGTTTTACTTTCCAGTGAAAAATTAGGCGCACATGACACAGCAGGGTTCTGAACCAAGGAGGTATTTTAAAAAGTAGAAGGATAAATTAGCATTAATCCTAAAGTTAATTAACTGCATCACCTTGAACAATATAGCGTTTTGATCTTGTTCTGTAACCATCAATCACATATGCCTTTTTAATTTTTTAATATATATATATATAAATTTCTGTGTGTGTGTATTCATGTTTACACTGTATGATACTTCAGCTATTTAATAGCTGCATGAGTGCACTTCATACAAAATGTATATCTATCCCTATGTGTGGGAGTGTTACTGGGTGTTTGTGTATATGTGTGTATGAGGAGTGCAATGCTTTAGGCTGTGTTTAATAGCTGGCCTGGCTGCAGAGTGCGTGTGATGATGGATGGCATTGTGTGACCATCATTAAGCAGCCTGCTGCCCAGGGCACCGTTATAACACTACCACTTTCCACTACACCCCCCACTCCTTACACACACACACACACACACACACACACACACACACACACACACACACACACACACACACACACACACACACACACATATATTTCAAGGGCAATTTCGTTGCACATGCTGAAGCCTTTATATACATACACACACAATGTTAAGAATGTTAGTGATAGTACATTAGACCTACAGAGCCGGCCATCTTTACATGCCTACCCATATCATTACCGACTGGCGGGTCAGCCGGCAGCCCACACATCCCCAGCCATGCTGCCTCTCTGTATATATGAAACTTCATAGACTAAGAGTGCTTGCCTAGAATCGGCTCCTGCCCTTATTAGACTAATGAATATGATTATGGGGATTGGGGGAAGTGTTCTCCCTCTGAGATGTCTGATGCTGGGCACTGGACTCGCAATAATTACGTGCCAGGCTGTTATCTTCCGATAACTTGAAGCACCTAGTCAATAAGTTCCAGACGTTTCACCTGCAAGCCTCCATCAGCTGTCTTTTAAGAACATAATGGAATAAAAGAGTAGCATTCTCAGAAGCTTTCAGTACATGATGAGCCTCTCACAGTACAGGGTGACCGCTCTCACTGCCCTGAAGGAGCAGCATTGTTTGCCATGTTAAATAGAATGCAGAATTTTGATTGGATGGTTCAGGAAAAGGGGATAGTTTGTGGCTGTCACTGTATCAGACAGACTAAATATATGCCAAACAAACAGAAAAAAACACAAAAGAATACAAATGACTTAGGGGAGTTCTTCAACATTCAGATATTTTTAAACCATAATTCAGAAGCAAATATTATGCCTACATCAAGAGACCTTTTCTCTGTCTCTGTCTATCATGTACACCGAGCTCCCAACAGGCATCTTCACTGGGAATAGATATCACTTTTAAACAAATGGGGAGATGCAAGAGATTTGGATCGGCTGGTTGCGGCCTTCTGTGTCGTAATAGGAAATTAATTGAGGACATCAGTGTGGCATTAATCATTAAAGCACTGATGCTGAGATGGCACATTGCTGAGCATGGCTCACAGTCACACACTCACATTAAAAGTTCGCTAGATGCTCCACAGAGACCGGGATTTCGGATAGGAGGGGTGAGAGAGAGAGAGAGGGAGAGACTGTGCATATATGCGAGAAATTGCATTTGTAGAGACAGAGAGAAAGTGCGTTTGTAGGGACATAGAGATGGGAGCATGTGTGATGTACTGTGATACGCATTCTTTGGGCATATAATCAGTTATGGCATAGAAAACACGTCTCATTGTGTAGTCATATGAAAGTTGTGGCTTGGAATATAAGCTGCTTTGGCAGTGTGGTAGTAAAAATGCAATTCTAAATGCTTTCCTATAAACCCAGAATAAAATGTACAGAGTTTGTTAAGTTTCTTCAACCGGTTATAATAAAAAAGCTTACAAAATACATTTCGATTTTTGTTATGGCCACAGACAATATATGCTGATGTTTGAGGTAGTCTCTTGGTAGTAACATTGCATTTACATTACTAATTTTTAGCAGAAACTATACCATAAAACGAATTATGACTTGTGTTGTTTTATCATTTTTAAGTCACTTTGGATAAAAGCATTTGCTAAATGACTGAATGTAAATGTAATTAAACATTTTAACTTTTTTCTCTGTATGTGCAGTGTTCAGGCAGCTTTAGAGACACAGCAGCTGGCTCATGCTTATGAATTCTCAGTGCTGCAGGGTGTGTTGTAGATTACAGGTTAAGAAGGTCAATAAAACGGGTGTTTGTCATTTCGTGTATGTGTATATAATAAAGAAATTGAAAATGGTCAGATCTGTGTTTGTCATTATTCTTAAAGCCAAATCCATTCCATGGATATGTGGACAGAGAAAGGAACATTCACTGAAAGGTTTAACAATCCAACAGGGAGAAAAACTGCTCCCTTAAAAAAAAAGAACAGGATCCTCACGTTACACATTACTTTTTAAGCATCAGCTCAAGTCCCGGAGCGGTCCAAAAACCTGAGGATATTAGTACCTCTGCTACAGATTAAAGAGGTCCTAACTCTTACCGGAATGCTAGACAATCATGCACTTCATAAATGGCTGAGTCAAAATAATAAAACTAGGAACAAAGCATGAGATGGTCTAACATCAAAGGTTAAAAGGTGAAATACTTCTAAAAGCAAGAATTGGAATCATATCAGTGAACGATTTATTTAAGGATTGATGGGTACAACAGAGAATAATTTAGTCTCATGGGTGTAGTCATCTATAATTATAGTTTAAAAAAAATGAGATTTAAGGTTGGTCTGAAAGCTAGGAGGGAAAAGCAAGCTGAGTCAAGCAGACAGGTTGAAATTAGAGTTTAAAGAGTGGAGGTAGCTGAAGAAGCGGTGGAACAGAGATTAAGGTGAAAAAAGAGAATGTTTTAGGGTACTGTTGAGCAAGGTACAGCAGAGACTAGGTATGTTAAGAAAGGTGGAGAAGAGGGAGAAGCTCAAGATTTGAAAAAAAGCACACAAAGAGGTATTTTCTGTGGGTACATACAGACAATCCTGCTACTGGTAGGTGGGGGCAGAATAGTTCTTCCCAAAAGTTGAAAAATGGCTTAAATTGAATCTATTCAAACAAATGTAACATACATACAGCACATATGACAGTCAGTTACATTGAGGCAGAATATTTATGACTGCAGTTTTTATTCCTATGTCTTGTTAACAAAACCTATAATTTAACATTACCTCTTTAGTCTGCTATTTATAAAACAGTGTTGCTTCTGGAACATGCAGGCAGTGTTACTTGAATGACAAGCAAGAGAAGAAAGCTGGTAAAAATAGTATGGATTTTTTGACTACACACCAACCCATCAGGATTTGTCTCATATGGCTGATGTCCAATACTCCACTGGTCTTTCGGCCATGCTCATGCTAAGCCCATCCCCCTTGCCCTACAGTACAATTTAGTAAGCTTGTAATCTGGGACTTAATCACAATTATCTGATTATATTTTATTGATATTTGGTGGAGATTTTATTACAGGAGCTTTTTCAGATGTTGAATGAAAGGGTTGAATCACAATTTTCACTCCACTTAATTTCAAAGGTGTTCAGTGGGGTTGAAGTTAATGCTCTGTGTGCGCTACTAAAGTTGTTTCAAAACCAAACTCAATGCCAATATGTACCTAAAGCTCAGCCATGCTAAAAAACTGTTAAAAAATAATCATAGGAATATAATTGTTATAACTGCACACATCAGTAGCAATTAAACTAAACAAAACCCTGGATTCAGTTATTAAAAGGTGTATCTGTGAAATACTGATGTTTATACAGTGTACATGAGTCCAGCAGCATGGAGAAAACTAAACAAGATTAAAATGCTGCTACAAATAAGTGAAAACAGGGTGTAATCGCTTTATTAAAAAAAACAACAACAATTAATAACAAATCTTAATATAAATCATGTAAAGTCAATTACTGATTTTCAAAAAAAAAAACATGTCTGCATTTACAAAAGCAATATGGGTTGGATTTGTTGGCATCTAGTGGTGAGGTTGCAGTTTGCAACTAGCTGAAAACCACTTCCCCAAATCATATGGCGGCTTAATTGTTGTATCGCTCTTATTGTATGGCTTAGCAGTACCGATACTGTGGTAACGTGGTAGTGCAAGGTCCCTAAGGTCCACCTAGAAAAATGCATATTTACAATAAACAGCCAAATCCTAAATTTATACAATGTTTAAGTTGGACTCAATCCTAACCAATCAGTCGGTCAAGAACGTGTAAAAGCCGTGTAAGAGGTGCATGGTTCGATAATGGACAGGGATATCACCAAGAACGTACAGAGTGAAGGAGCAGTGTATGAACTACAAAAATAGTTTTGGGTGATGGTGAATTTAATAAAATGCTGATAAAGGAAAGTCCATAGCATTACCACAGTGAAATTGTCTAGTAAATGATAGTGTTTCTGTAGGAGTGATGTGGAATGTACTGTTATTAAGGTTATTAAAATTTTATTTGCAACGTACACAAACGTTATAGTATATTGGAACTTCCCAAAAAGATGCATGTTTTAGATTGATGTCATTCCATTACTCCTGTTTCAGTTTTGGTTTTCTTGTGGACCGTCGCATTCTGCATAAGGCACTGACACTGGCATACTGGACTATTTTAGGATCTGCTTTCTGTTCTCTCCCAGTGAACAATGGTTTCCACCTCACTGTAGCACTGAATCCCTGTGTATTTTACAAATGTGTAGTGCTCGAATATTCTACAAATCAAGCCGAATTGTGTAATAATTTCTCACATATAAAGTAAAGTGAAATAACTTAAGGTGTGGCACTGCTGTTGCAGCTAGCTAGCATTCCTCCAAAGAGTGTATTAAGTCATGTTTGAAGTCATAAATCTTTTAAAGAGCAGTTCTTTTGATGACATCATCTACTTAATCAATCCACATCTGACTAGATCGTATCAATGCTGACATTCAACTACATCTTCCAAGCAGTCACACTGTGACACAGCAGACATCTGTCTACTGATGTGGGAGTAATCTTTAGCCAAACTAATATCTAAATGTGTGTGTGTGTGTGTGTGTGTGTGTGTGTGTAAGAGAGGGAGCAAAGTGGGGTCTCCATTTGTAATTGTCTGCAGTCTACAGTCTAATTTGTTTATACCAGTAGCACTGAAGTTGAGAAAGACAGACAGAAAACGTCTGTGTGCAGACACCCTGACAAGATTTTCATTCAATTTGTCCGCACTGTCGAAAAAATCTCTACCAAAATGTAAACACATTTCAGCTCACTGAGGCTTTGAAGTATTATAAGTTATGTTTACATGATTGACAAACCCTGTTCTCTGTGAAATCTCAAATATCCAATGCAAGTATAAATTAATGGAACATTTCTAACAGTGATACACTCACACAGAAGTTTAGTAGAGTTCTTGACTTGAGGACTTGTGTTTTTAAGAAGCCCATGTTAGAGGAGCAGTACTAGGGATTCCCGGTTCAAATCCCAATGGATGGATTTTCCATGTTCTCCCCGCCCCGTGTCGTGTGGGTTTCCGCCGGGTTCTCCGGTTTCCTCCCACAGTCTAAAAACATGGATCAAGGTCAATTGAATTCTCCAAATTGCCCCATACAGAGTGTGTTTGTGTGAGTGTGTGCCCAGCAATAGATTGCCACTCTGTCCTGTGTATCTGCCCAGCGCCTGAAACGTTCTCCCCTGGATGGGCATGGCGAACCCCTCTGCGACCCTAATAGAGGATAAAGCGGAATATAATGGATGGATGGATGTTAGAGGAGTCACTGCCCATAATTATGTATCTATGCACTACAAATAAAAGAAGCATTTACTTTACTAACAATGTAACAATTCCCATGTTTTTATTTTCTTTAGGAATTTATTTGAATGGCTTTTTCTTCAGCAACCCAAACCTACCCCTTTAAAACAGGATTCAGTGGTGTCTACTTGTCCATGAAATGTCCTCAAATCGACCTGCTGTTTAAGCTCTGGCATGCAGGCCAATAAAACCCTTCACATGAGCACAGTGGGGACCTAAGGAAAAAGGCAGCTCTCCTTCTGTGCTCAAAGTGCCTGTGTGTTCCATCCCGCACCTTCTGACCAAGCCACAATTTCACATACACAGCAACCAAGCTCTAAAATAAGACAACAGTAGCATCTTAGCTACTCCTATCTTAATGAAAACAGGAGGAACAAAGACAGAAGAGCGATGAGCGCTGGGCAGGCATGCTTTTAGCATGTGGACACTGGGGAAATAGATGAAAAACAAAATGCTTACTTGCCTAAACAAGAATCTGGGGTGCGTGACAGCCTTTTAATTGCTTCATTACCGTAATTAATTTGCTCTCTTTTCAATTAGGGCTGGGGACATTGTGATCTTTTTTGTTGATGTCTTTCAACTGATTTCCTTTTATCACACTCCTTTTCTTTCTCTTTCTTTCTTTGTGTGTCCCTAAGGGACAGGTTAAAAACCAAGCTTTCCATAGCCCTGGATAGTTTATTCAACAAAGTGCTGCTGGAAAGGGGACATAAATCCTCTGCCCCTGAACAGAAGTGCACTGACTAAGGTAAAGAGAACTGATATATAGGCTGCCATCTGGTCAATACTTTTTGGATAATTCAAATAACCTGCAAAATAATGTGCATTAACGGAGTTGTACGAATGTCTTCGCTAACGGTTTATCACTCTGTGAAAATGTTACATTTGGAATACAAGTCATGTGGATTCACTTTGTTTGTTTACAAATGTTTTGGAGGTCAGGTGTTGATGTCTGTTTAATAGTCACTCATCCAATTAAAAGTTTACATGCTAAAGAACATGTATTTTCTAAAATATTATTTCAAACTAGGCCAGCACGGTGGATTAGTTGTTAGTACATCCGCCTCTCTGCGCTGGAGATCCAAGTATGTATCCTAAACTGGGTGGAGTTTCCATGTTCTCCACATGTCCATGTGGGTTTTCTCCGGGTTCTCTGGTTTCCTCCCGCAGTCCAAAAACATGGATTCACGGTAAACTTTCATGCACAAAATTTAAGTTAGTGAGCGCATGCCAAGCGTTAGACTGGCACCGTGTCCTGGGTGTATGAGCGCCCAAAATGTTCTGCCCTGGATGGGCATCGGAACCCCCCCCCGCGACCTGATAGTAAAAAATAAAGCGGAAAATAAATGAGTGAATGAATGAATGAATAATTTCAAGCTGGAAGTACCATTATTATAAAATATAAGATGTTGCTTAAGTATCTTTAAATCTTTTAAATCTCATTTATGCTATTCATGTATTTAATGCAATAAAAAATTATTATAAATTGATAGGAAACCTTTATCTCTGCACATTTATATTGTTTCACTCAAGTAGTACTGAGTGTTTGATAAGAGCCCACAGATAATACACTGTTAACAGAGTAAAACTGTGTGTGACAGTTTGCATAGAGCAGTAATATCTAATCCTGGCGGGTCTGTCTGTCAAGCCGAGAAGAAAGTTGGGGCTAATAGCTCACTGGCACCATGAATGGCCACACCCGTCTGCATCAGTAGACAGAGCAATCTCAGGAGGACATGTCGGTGTGCATGCATGCAAGAATGCGTTAGCTGTTTCTCAACTCGAGACAGACAGAGAGACTGACATTGAGGGCTTAACCTCTTAAACGCTATTCAGCAACATTTAGTTGTATTAGGTAAATATACATGTCTAAATCAGTCATTACAATCTGAGGTTCTCAGTTGTTGTTGACAAAAACTGGTTTTAGCCATATCTGCTTAATACTATAACAGTTTAAACTTAATTTAAACAATAAACTTCACAAATAAATGCATTTTCCCCTTTAATCATCAAGATAAAATTGAATAAAAATTACATCACCAAGCAGATATAATATTTGTTGTGGGCTGACAAATGTATTACAAATATGACAAAGTTGTGTCATCACTAGAAATCAGAGAAACTGCACTGGCAGTTTGTTAGATTTCAAATAAAATCTCATATCCTCATCTTCTGCTTAATCCTATACTAGGTTAGCGGGGTGGGGTGGGGGCAATATTTTAGATACAGCCAGGACAGTGTGCCAATCTAACTCTGGGCACCCACTCACTCATACACACACATACACACACACTATATGGGGGCAATTTAGACCCAGAACCATGAACCTCCAGCACTGAGCAGCTGACTTGCTAACCAATAGGCCACCTTTCAAATAAAATCAAATCATGTAGAAAATAAAACCTGAACATTAAGATCTAGAATATTATTTATCTATAACATTATTGCAGTACACAAAGAAACAGCCAAATCTGCGAGGAGTTCAAAAAAGTAAACATAAAAATTTAAAAATGTTTTAAGAATGTTTCATTTTAAGCTTTCCCAAACTTCTTTACAGTGTGCGGCATCAAATTCACCATTTGTTTATAGCACAGCAGAATCAGTTTGGTCACAAAGAGATGTTTATCCAAATTGTGAGAACAGGTAAATATATCTTTGATTTGTATGATGGCTACCTTTTTATGTCTTTGTTGTTTAAGAGTTGTTTATTTGGTAGAGTCTTTGGAAGAGGAACTGTCCAGTGTACTAACCAACTGTCTTTCATAACTACCTGCTTTCACAGTGGGGCTGACAAAGTTCAGCACCATGGACAGTGCACAGAGTGATAACTTATATGGAGAGTCAGCTGCAACTAAAATTCGGATTACGTAGCACGCAACACTTCGATAGCAGCAGTAGTTTGTTATCATGCTTCAGCCATTAACATTAACCCACTAATGGCATGCTCAGAATCGTGGTACACACATGTAGTTAGACTAAAATTGACAGCTTTTCATTAGTGAAATCTGAGCTCAAGTGATTACCTTGCTGAATGGAAACCTATTGATTGACTGAAAGCTAAAGCTAAAAGCCATGTGTTAATTAACTACTAGCTTTCTATAATTTCATGGTTCTTCTGGAAAATGTATATCCTATATGAGGACTATAAATATACTACAGAGTGTACGTTCTCTAAAAATAAATATATAATGGAGAGAGAAAACTTAGAAGTGCTGGATAAATAGGTGGGTGTTTAGTTTTTCTTTGAAGCCACACAGAGAGTCAGTTGCACTGCCTTCTAAAGAAATTTTATTTCACCATTTGGGGTGATGGAAAAGAGCTTTCTTTGTATCTTTATTGTACAATGATCAGTGGGTCCAATCGAGCAGTACTGGCTAGTCAGAGCAAGCGAGATACAAAATGGGATTTGAAATGAGCTAAACATATTTGTTTTAAACATGAGAGAACTACAGTGAGGTGAAGAGCAGAATAACGTGCAAGAGTTAATGGGAAGACTAAAAGACAAATGCTATAATTCAGCCGAAATCTGACAGGAGACCGGAAACTGTGTTAAGTGGCCTTAGTTACAAGATAGAATGTGTATAATTGGGTCACATTAGTAATGTAAGCAGAGAAATCGTCTAAGACTACACCCCCTTTCATGCAGTTTCTGAAGGTTTGATAAGTAAGTTTGGTAATAAGTCATGCATTTCTGGACTGGAACAACCTGGTCTTGCTGTATTTTTGCTTTAGGTGATGTGCAAACATCCAGTATGTCGTCCAAACATATAAACATATAAAACTAAGATGTCTAAAGGTAAACAAGATGAGCTTATAGAATCAGCAATATGACTTCAGCAAGAGAGCAGTGTAGAGAAAGATCAAATAATAAGATATAATGATTTTATAGCAGATAAAACTTAATATCATTGAGAAGAGCTGTTTATGATAAGCTTCTTACAATCAGATTTTATCTGTAAAGGAAGAGCTTGACAGGTTTGGAGAGGAAGAAAACGAATTGCCATGTGGTTCAGGTTTGTGCCCTCACTGCAATCAATCATGTGTTCTTGACAGGGAGCGTGTGGAGATAACTCCCCATAAATCTATGAGCAGTCCAAAATCATTGCTTTGGGTTTTTTCTAGTTTTCTCCAACTGCTTTTTTCAATAACATGCTGTTACTGTGTTCATTCATAGCAGCTCTGCTACATGAATTTACATATTGTAAAATGGAAATGACTGAAAAACAGTATAAAACACCAGTGCTGTTTCAAATACGCTATCACTCACCCACAAACACACACATGCACCCTGCGGTTTCTGCCCCTGGCCAAAAAGAGCATTTGAAAAAGAGAGAGTGAGAAAGAATAATTAAGAAACGGTAAAAGAGAAATAACATGAGAAAGGAGCACACACGAAAAGAAGAAGAAAATAAACAGAACAAGCTAGAAATGAGAGAACGAGAGTGATGAGAGATTGAGGTGGAGCTAGAGAGAGCAGTACAGGGAAAGAAGGAGAGAGAATGAAGACAAGAGAAAGTAGGATGGAGCTAGAGAGAGAAAAAAGGGGAAAGGAAGAGAAAGAAACAGTATGAGAGAGAAGAGATTGTAAATGAGTGTAAAAGAGAGAGAGAATGGGAGAGGGACAGAGAGTGTGTTATAGAGAAAGAAAATGAGAGTGTGAGAGACAGAAAGAGAGAGAGAGAGAGAGAAAAAAAAAAGAGAGCGAGAGCGAAAATGAGAGAGGAGAGAAAAATATAGACAGAAAGAATGTTTGTGAGCAAAAAGAGAGAAAGAGAGTGAGACAGAAAGAAAGAGTGAAAGAGAAAGAGAAGGAGAGAATGTATGTGAAAGAGTGAAAGAGACAGAGAGAGAGAAAAATAGATCAATAGAGAGAGAATGTGTGACTGAAAAAGAGAGTGAGTGTATTAGAGAGTTAGAAAGAGAGAGAGACAGAAAGAAAGAAAAAAAGGAGAGAGGAAGAGTGTTTGTGAGAAAAGAGAGAGCAAGAGAGAGAGAAGGAGAGAGTGTATGTGAAAGAGCGAAAGAGACAGAGAGAGAGAGAGAGAGAAGGAGAGAGTGTATGTAAAAGAGCGAGAGAGAGAGAAAAAGAGAGAGAGAGAGAAAGAGAGAAAGAGAGAGAGAAGGAGAGAGTGTATGTGAAAGAGCGAGAGAGAGAGAGAGAGAGAAAGAGAGAGAGTGCATGTGTGACAGAGAAAGAGAGTGACAGTGTATTAGAGAGTTAGAAAGAGAGAGAGACAGAAAGAAAGAGAGAGGAAAAAGGAGAGAGGAAGAGTGTTTGTGATAAAAAAGAGAGCAACAGCGAGCGAGAGAAAAAGAGAGAGAGAAGGAGAGAGTGTATGTGAAACAACGAGAAAGAGAGAGAAAAAGAGAGAGAGAGAGAGAGAGAGAGAGAAAGAGAGAGAGAAGGAGAGAGTGTATGTGAAACAACGAGAGAGACAGAGAGAGAGAGAAAAAAAAAAGAAAGATAAAAAGAGAGAAAGAGAGAAAGAGAGAGAGAGAGACAGAAAGGGTGTTTGTGAGAGAATAGAGAGAGCAAGAGTGCATGCGAGAGAGAGAGAAAGACAAAGTGTGTGTGAGAGAAAAACTAAATAGAGAGAGGACGAAGCTTTATGGCCTTTAAACACTAAAAAAGTCTTCAGCTGGTTCAGTGAGAGTAACTGCATTAAGGAAGATTAATATACAGCCGTGACCGAGACACTAAAGCATTCACACCAGAAATGACAAACTGCGTGTGTGAGGAGTTAGCATGAGCTAATTAACTAGCATGCTACGAACATATTCACCTTCAGGCAAGCTGGCAAACGTACGTTAAGCAACGAATGGCGAGCATTGAGCAAAGTTACATTTAGGGTTCAGTTAAAACATGGCTTTAAACGAGCAGCGCAGTTCCCGTGATTAGCTCTTAGCTTTAGCGTAAGTTCGTGAGGCAGGCCAAATGGGTAAAGGTACTCAAACAGGGGTGGCGCTATAAATCTCCTGAGCTTATAACACCCATGTGACATACAAGGGGGAGCCACATCGGAATGACCTCTTAAATCATGTTTTCTTACTTAGTCAAAAAAAAAAAAAGACTGTCTGTCATATTTTACAGTTTATAGTGCGCTAGACAATTCAGCTGCCGCATGCATGTGCATGGAAAATGTGAACTTCTATCATTTTTAAAAATCTTTTATAATGTCTCCATTACATACATTTACATTTAAATACAGATTAGGACAATTTTTAATGTTGTTATTTAATTAACATCAAAAGAGTTCAGGCAGCACAGTGGCTTAGTGGTTAGCATGTTCACCTCTGAGCAGTAGGGATTCCCGATCCCCATCTTGGTGGATCGAATCCCCATCTTGGTGGAGTTTCCAGGTTTTCCCCGTGTCCACGTGAGTTTCCTCCGGGTTATCCGGTTTCCTCCCACAGTCCAAAAACATGGATCAAGTCAATTGAGTTCTCCAAATTGCCCCATATAGAGTGTGTATGTGTGCGGAGTGTGTGCCCAGCGATAGATTGGTGCCCTGTGCTGGGTGTATCTGCCCAGCGCTTAAAACGTTCTCCCCTGGATGGGCATGGGGACCCCCCTGCGACCCTAATATAGGATAAAGTGGCAGATAATGAATGAATGAATGAATTAATAAAAAGAGTTCTTGGGTGGGCAAGTCAGTGCTAGGGATCCAGGTTTGAATCCCGATTTGGGTGGGGTTTCCATGTTTTCTCCGTGTCCACATGGGTTTTCGCCAAGTTCTCCGGTTCCCTCCCACAGTCCAAAACATGGATTTGAGGTAAATTGTCTACTCTAAATTGCCCCTTTTTAAATTGCCCATATATATATATATATATTGTGTGTGTGTGTGTGTGTGTGTGTGTGTCTGTGCACACGTGTGCTCAGTAATGGACTGGCACCTTGTGCTGGGTGTATCTGCCCACCGAAATATTCTCCCCTGAATGTTTATAGGGACCTCCTGCAACCCTAGTATAAAATTAAGTTTAAAATAATAAGATGAAAAAAAAAATGTATTTCTATTTCTGTACGAGTCTAAATTAGTAGTAAACATCGAGTCATGTTACATCTTTATTACTAAACTCAGCAGGATTTATTTTCACTTTATTTATTTGTGTACTGTATTTACTAGCTTACAAATTTCCTGGCTTCTAATCTGACATTCTTACAGGAGCAGATAAACAGAAGCACAGATGACAATCTGCAAAGTGGTTGCACTTACATCTATCTGGATTTTACTACTGCTAATACACTCTGCTGTGCACACAGAGGTACATGCACACTGAAGTCCCACAGTACCACAATCACCTGGTTGTCTTGTATGCACTGTGTATAAATTCACAACACTACAGCTGCTATTCCAGCCAAATTTATATTACCGTCTTTATTTGCTATTTAAACCGAATATTACTTTTGCTAAATTGTCCTGTGCTTATATCTAAGCCCCTGGTGAAAAGGAATCTTCCTTTATAAGAAATGTCTAAATGGCAAATGTTGTTTTTCATTTATTATGGCAATGTTTTGGTCCCTATCCACACACACATATCCTGCACATACATCCTTTTTTAGTTTATAGGCTGGACTGTTTATCCATTATGCCTTTCTTTGTGTCTCAAAAGGATTAGGCATCCCTCATATAATCTATAAATCTTCACACTGTCATCTTCAGTTACATGCAACACACATGTACCCTAACTGAAATTTACCAGAGGAGAGATCATTACAGAGTTTACATACTACTCATCCATCCACATTCAAGGAGAAAGAGTAGGCCACTCAAGCTCAGTAGACTGGGACCACTGTATACTAAAGCGCATAGCATGTGAACCTAGAATATCCAATTTTGCAGCCCCTGGATACACCGAATCGTCTTATGAGCAGTCTGATGGATGAGTCTCTGTTTTGTGAATGCCAGGAGAGTGGTGAAGAGTTTGCCTCTGCACTGACAACTCTGAAGTTTGGTGATAAAATAATAATGGTCTGGCCGAAATTGAAGGGTGGTGAGGATTTGGGGAGTTATGAAGAGGATTAGTAAAAGCCAATCTGATCATTTTTAAAATGTGAAAAAATAAGAATGTTAATACTATTGCAGCAGGCTTACTCATCCACTGGCCACTTTATGAAGTACACCTACAAACATTGCTTATTTTATTAGCGTCACTTACCATAGAGATGCATTACAATAACAGATCTATCAGTGGTCTATCAGTGTTTTTGTATAAAATAATTTGTTTTTTTAAGACTAGGATGCCCAAAGAATTATTTGGGTGGAGGGTGATTCTCAGCACTGTAGACACTAACAGTAGTAGTGCATTGGTGTTTATCACTAGAATTTTTAAGCATCTTATTGTCCTTGCTGGACTGGAAAATATCCTCAACCTAAAATGACGAGAAACCAGCATGCTGTGGTCACAAGAATTAGAGTATTGCTAATTCAAACTGTGTAGCAAGAGATGAGCTCTGTCTTGGTCAGTCTCTGACTTTGCATCTACAAAAAGAAGAATAAGATAGATTGCACAGTAAGAGGACAGAGCAGCTTAAAATCAGCACTGCTGTGTCTGATCCACATAGCAGAAAAAAAAAACACTCTAACACACCGCCAACAGGTCAGTGTCACTGCAGGCTGAGAATCATCCACCTTCCACATAAAACTTGCTTTATAATAGTGAACTGCTGACTTTAACTGAATAGCCTGAATAAAACAATTTAAAGAAACAGATGGACTAGAGTCTGTAACGGCAGAACTACAAAGTGCAGCTGGAGAGTGAAATATATCCATCCATTATCTTCCGCTTTATCCTTCCCATCCAGGGGAGAACATTTCGGGCTCTGGGCAGATACACCAAGGACAGGACGCCAATCTATCTCTGAGCACACACTCACTCACATGGACACGCACACATGCACACTCTATATGGAGCAATTTGGAGAATTGGGGAGTGGTAGCTAAGTGGTTAGGGCATTGGGCTATCAATCTGAAGGTTGGGGGTTCAAATCCCAGGTCCACTGAAGTTACCAGTGTGGGTCCTTGAGCAAGACCCTTAACCCTCATTGCTCCAGGGATGTTGTGATGAACCCTGTCACCTTGTAAGTCGCTTTGGATAAAAGCGTCCAATAAATGACCAAATGTAATGTAAATGTAATTTAATTGACCTTGATCCATGTTTTTGGACAGTCAGAGGAAACCGGAGAACCCGGAGGAAACCCACGCAGAAACGCGGAGAACATAGAAACTCCACCCAAATGGGGATTCAAACCGGGAATCCCTAGCGCTGAGAGGCGATCGTGCTAACCACTAAGCCACCGAGTGAAATATAAAAATAAAAAATAGACCGAAAAAAAAAGAAGACATATATAATAAAGTTGCTAGGGATTGTATGGCTTTACATCTGAGGTAAAGATACTTATTGTCATTACTCAAAACAGGGCTTTTATAATGCTTCTGAAAGCAGCCGTAGGAAAGAAAAAATCTTACTGAACTGAAAAGCAACTGCAAAAAAGGTGAGAAAAGAAAATAATGATGGCACTTACTTGAAATATTGATTTGCATCAGTCTTTGTCAATGGAGAGGTTTGAGGTTAAGCCACTGTGTTTTATTTCTGCAACTTGCTTGACTGATAACAGTTTACAACCCAATGAAATTAAATCAGCACTTGGAGTCACAGAAAATGTGTGCTAATCATGATGAAGGCTCTGTTTTGTAATTGTAATCAAACTTTCAATCGGTGGGATTTAAAGAGTGGTGAATGCATACAGGCCTTAATATTTAACCCCTGAACTCAGAGTCAGTAAAGACCATGCAATGAACATTCTAAACTCATATAAGAGGTACTCTACAACCAACTTTCAGCTCCTCTCTGAGTGCTGGGTATTAGGCTCTATTCAATTAATTAAAGATTTGGTGGTGCAAAGGGGAGGTACAAATCATCTTCAGGGGTACTCAACCCCCAGCCATAAATATCTAAGCCGGTATCATAACTTGCAAAGATATGGTGACTAATTTAGCTGAAAATGCTGAACAGGCAAAGAGGAAAAACTGAATACACTTAATTAGCCATTGCTTTGCATTCATATACTTCATATTTCTTAAAAAAAATAACCTTGCAGTTATTCAACTTTACATAAAAAACAGTGCAAAATGTAATGGGAAATATCTGATACTGCCGCACTAAAAGATTTTAATGGTAGAAAGTAACATTGTGAAGATTTACTGAGTAGTGTGAAGATTATTTAGTAGTCTTACCTGAAGAAGCCAATAGCATCTGCGGTGGAAGGTGGGGATGATGGAGGAGTGGACATAGCACCCATACAGACACTGTGAACAAAACACACACAAATGTTTTTAGGCATCATGGGGACATAAAATAGACTTCCATTTGATTCATGGGGGGGGGGGGGGGGGGGGGGGGGGGGGGGGGGGGGGGGGGGGGGGGGGGGGGGGGGGGGGGGGGGGGGGGGGGGGGGGGGGGGGGGGGGGGGGGGGGGCACACACACACACACACACACACACACACACACACACACACACACACACACACACACACACACACACACACTTAGTAGGTCAGTAGGTGCTACCCACATTAGAATTTGAAACTCCTAATGAACATACAATTTCTGGAGGTAGGACCTTCTTGCTTCATTATATCCCTTTTTAAACAAAAGAAGGACACTACGATAATAATTATTATATCACAACTCATTTTAATTCCATTTAAAACACAATTATATTTTAACAACTCACAAACAAGGTAGGATTTTAGTTAGAAAAGGCAAAGCCACCATAAATGAGATGAATCTAATAAAGTGGCCAGTGAGTTTAGGTTCATTAAATGACCATTTAATGAGAAGAGCTTTTGAAAATATTCTGTCCTCATAGCTGCCATGTACACTTACTACAAAAGCCATCAGAAAGTCATCTGCCAGATAAGAGTTTTATTTCATTGAAAAGGTGCTTGAAAACATGTTCAGGTTGGAGTTTGATCTTATTTAATACATGTGCTTACTGAGCCACTTGATTTATTTATTTCAGATATTATTTAACAGTTTCTGGTTATTAAAATTAGAATTCCTGGTACATTATAAACACTGCTGATATCCATCCATCCATTATCTTCCGACACTAGGGTCGCAGGGGGGTTCCCAATGCCTCTACAGGGGAGAACATTTCGGGTGCGGGGCAGATACACCCAGGACAGGGTGCCAATGTATTGCTATAATATATTTTTCAAATGCAAAACATGTTTATGATCTAACAAATAATAAAGGAAAACTGAAGTGACATGGAAAGTTTAAAAATTCTTAAAAAGTAAACTAAACATCCTGTTTAACAAAGTGCTCTGACTGTTAAGATCAATGTTATCAGAACACACACGATATGTAACGCATCAGCAGGAAAAGTTATAGATTATTATTTATATATTAAAAAAAGATTATTATGATTAAGTCATTTGCTTTTTGTTGAAGCTCAGCATTTATTAACGATGGCATCAAGACAATTTTTAGATGTTATATCCCTTCCTCAAATAGTTTTGCAACATGTCTCTTTCGTTTTTGAACATGTCCTTTACAGCTATAGGCAGTCGCTAGCAGGCGATCGACACTAATGTCATTTACAGCTGGGGAATATGTGAGAGGCCAGCTGAGCGAGCTGTCGCTCACCTTAAACAGGCACCAGATTATGAGAGTTAATTGAATACTGGGGATGAGGTTTCAGAATCACTCCCACACATTACAGCACACTCAGCAGTTCCCAGGATCAAATGAAAACATTGGCTGCCAAACATATATACATACACGCCATCCACCTATATATATATATATATATATATATATATATATATATATATATATATATATATTCATTCATCCATTATCTTCTGCTTTATCCTATATTAGGGTCGCAGGGGGGTACCCCATGCCCATCAAGGGAAGAACGTTTCGGGCACTAGGCAGATAGACCCAATCTATTGCTTGGCACACACTCACTGACACAGACACACACACACACACACACAAACACACTCTATATGGGGCAATTTGGAGAACTCAGTTGACTTGATCCATGTTTTTGGACTGTGGGAGGAATCCAGAGAATTTGGAGGAAACCCACGCAGACACGGGGAGAACATGTAAACTCCACCCAGATAGGGATTCAAACCGGGAATCCCCCGTGCTGAGAGGCAAACGTGCTGACCACTAAGCCACCGTGCCACCATATATATACGCCATATATATATATAAATGAACTATAAATAAATAATATTAACATATTATGATTATTATTATTATTATTATTATTATTATTATGGGACAGTAATAGGCACCTTGCCTTGCCACCTGAAGGTCCCTGGTCTGATTCCTGGTTACACCATATTCTTTGGCTGAAGTGCCATTGGGCAAGGCACCTAACCCTATTTGCTCCCCGGGCGATGTACACAGGACTGCCCACTGCTCCGAGCGTGTGTTTCACAGGTGTATGTATATGCAGGGGTTTCACTGCACTATGGGTTAAATGTGAAGGATTAATTCCTCTGTGTGTAAATACAGTAGGCACATCACTGTACATACAGTAGACACATCACTTTATCAGTTTATTATATTGCTTGTTCATCATTGTTGATCATCGCCCGACACGTTCTCCTCTGGATGGACATGCAGAAACCCCTATTTGTTTATCCATTCATTCATTTTCATTCATTATCTCCCGCTTATCCTCTATTAGGGTCGCGGTGGAGTTCCCCATGCCCATCCAGGGGAGAACATCTCGGGCGCTGGGCAGATAAACCCAGGACAGGGCGCCAATCCATCGCTGGGCACACACTCACTCACACAGACACACTCTAAACAGGGCAATTTTGAGAACTCAATTAACTTGATCCATGTTTTTGGACTGTGGGAGGAAACCGGAGAACCCGGAGGAAACCCACGCAGACACGGGGAGAACATGGAAACTCCACCCAGATGGGGATTCGAACCGGGAATCCCTAGCGCTGAGAGGCGAACATGCTAACCACTAAGCCACCGTGCCGCCCTGTTTATCCATTAGGACAGTATTACTTTCCAAACTTAAATTAAGCATGTATTTAAATATGTGATCTCACCCGTGGCTATTTCTTTACATATGCACAAACACAACTAAATCATCAGTGGATGTGGACATTAAGAATATAGTAGCCCCTGGACTATAAGAGTTTGTTACATGGGAAATTTTTATGCTTTGAAAGGTATTCATAAACACACCCACACACCTAAACTGCAGGCATATGCTCTTCTATGCAATATAAGGAGAAATAAGTGCAGTACAAAACTCTTTCTAAACTCAGAGAAGCATGACAAAAAAACAAGGAAGAACTTATCGACACGGCTTTCTTATTCAGCTTTAAATGCATTAAAAAGTTCCACAAGGGCACGTTTGCGAAATGTTGACGCGTCATACAAAATGCGCCCGACGCTTCCAACCTTGCCCGTGTCCTCTCTATGCGGTGTGATGTTGGCTGCGTGGGCGTGTTTGGTAACAGTGTGATTAAGAAATGACAGCGTCAGAGCCTATTATTTGCTGTCTAGGCCCTAGACAGATGCCAGAATCTCACACGCTGGGCAATTAAAGCCTAATTACATTCACACGATTAGATCAGCCCCAGCATGGTGTCTGAGAGCAGCTCCTACGCACAGTAACACGCTTACACAGACGGACGCATGCATGTGTGCACATACATTGACACAAAGATACCCAGCATCCAAGGTGCCTTTCATTTCTGTGCTGACGGCTAAAATCTACAATTTCCAAGTTTCCCGGCTCTCATATTCAGCTGAAGAATTCCAAATAGCAAGGTGTCACAGATAAGCTTCGTTCAGCAATAACGCTTATCCATGTTAAGATAACACAAGTGAAAGAGCATGGACTATGCTCCGCTGTGCATTATGAAATCTATCAAACAGTGTTCACAGGTTCCTGTGCTGGTATGTGCTCTTGGACTTGCTCTGTGTTGAAATAAATGGTTGGTAGTTAAAATGATTACACATTACTGATTTTGTAGGAGTTTTATGACAATATTCATATATATATATATATATATATATATATATATATATATATATATATATATATATATATACACACACACACACACGTTTCGGGCGCAGGGCAGATACATCCAGGACACGGTGTCAATCTATCGCTGGGCACACACTCACTCACACAGACACACACACATACACACTCTATGGGGCACTTTGGAGAACTCAGTTGACTTGATCCATGTTTTTGGACTGTGGGAGGAAACTGGAGAACCCGGAGGAAAACCACACAGACACGGGGAGAACATGGAAATTCCGTCCAGATGGGGATTCGAACCGGGAATCCCTAGCGCTGAGAGGCGAACGTGCTAACCACTAAGCCACCAATATATATTCCTTGTATTTAATTTATTTTAAAAGGTAAAACCTTGTGAGGACCAACGTTCAGTGAGGGACTCGTCCTTAAGCGGCCAGGCGGTGTTGGACACTAGGGTGCAGATTGTGTATTTAATCAGTTGTCTATTTAAAAAAAATTAATGATAATTTTTAGACAAATTCAGGATTTTGTGGTGGGCTGTTCATGGCTAAATCGATCCCCTGAGTCCTAAAACACTGTTTCGTGATTTAAGCCTTTAAACAATTAATCTTGTGACTTAGTACATTCAGATTATCAACTGATGTTTTAGTCTCATTGAACTCCAGATCTCGACACTGAAGTTTAATGTTGATATGTTCTTTGTCTTAATTGTTGGATTTATGTATGTATGTATACGATTAGCTCATAACAGTCACATTTGTTACACTATGTAAAAAGTCTGCTTAATGTTATGTATGTAAAATATATAAAAAAAAAAATCCAAATTATTTAAATATATTTGTCAAGAGCATTCTTGGTGTACAATGGCTTATTTATGGTATTTGAAAGCATTTACAAGCATTTTCAACCATAATTGCTTCCAAACTCCCATTAGATATGGCTGAATTATCCTCGACAAGGCCATAATTTGGCTTTGAGAGCAGGGGAAATCGAGAAACACAAGTCTTTTGTGAATGCACTTATAATTGTGGTTCGATGGTCTCTCTCGTTGCAGAGCCACTGTTGGTGTTGGGCTGATGTTTGCAGTAACTCCACATTGATTGCTTTTAATTAATTGACTCAGATGCTGCAATTATTCCTTGGTTAGATGAACAGAACTAATGCACATGCAGGAAAGGTTCTTTACCCAGAGAACAAACAGCCCCATAAACCAAAACAATCCAGGGTCGATAGTCTCACGTGGCTGGCAGTTTGGGAGTTCCTTTAGAATGAAGTATTAAATGGTAGCTCAGAAGAACAGCTCAGTAAGTAAGCACAGGCGTGTGGTTGCTTTCCTAAAGTTATGGGTAAAAAGCAGCAAAAGTGCACATGTGAGTTAAATTTAAAGACCTTAACAGCCATCCTGCTTTACACACAGGTCACAATAGACCTCAAGTTGGAGCCAGTGAAAAGAAATTGTGTCAGCAAGAAAAAAAAAAAGAGAAGACCACACCTAAACGCAGGACACATGGGTCATTAAAGGCCAGGACAGATTCTTGATGCTGATCAAAAAGGACAGTTCATGCAAAAATTCATGAAGACAAGTCATCTGGATTTGTTGAAGGGAACAAGGTGTTCTTGTGTTTCTGCCAGTCACTTTAATGCCAGCGTGAAGCCATGCTGTCTGTGGATGTTAATGGCAGCTTGTAGGTGGAGCCGGGCAGAAAGCCAAACACATTAAGTAGAATTGAATTCCTCCAAACCAGCCTCAATCGGCAGGATTTATCAGGTTAGAATTACCCCCTGCCCTGTTTCTCTCGCTTTTCTTTTTTTAAACTTAGACCTGGGTATGACGTCAGACAGTGTAAAGGGTAAAAAATGTCTTAAGGGAGCCAGGTGATTAATTTCATGAAACTGACTGTTGATTGGCCAGCATAACAGACCAGTCAGAAAAGAAGAGCAGGAACAAGTCTTTGGGGCAATAAAAGGCATGAGCCCTGCTGAGTATGCTGTCATTTTATTTAACAATTGAACATGGGGAAAAGAATGCTGATGAAGCAAGACTGATATACTTCTCTTTTGGGAAAGTTTGTGTTAAACATTTAAAATTTTACTCAGAGGACCTTTTTTCCCCAATGGATGATTATCTGCATATGTCAGCAACTGGAAAGGACCCTAGGGATTGACCATATTTGGGATCTTGCTTGGAATTCCATTTTATTAGTGAATAAAATTTCTTGGTCACCAAGCATCATTGGAAAGTCCTTGGAAAATGGCTCGTCATTTACTGTTGAAAAAAATTAAAAGGCTTTCTCACCTGGGAGGGTAATGCTACAGTTGTACTGGGTGGAAATGGAGGTCATGCAAGGTTATACCACTTACCAGTGCTAAAAACCAGTCTACCTTGCGTTTTTGTGGATTCAGGTGTTAGATCAGGAGGGATGCCAACACTTTCTTTCTGGCTCTTGTTCTGCTGAGCTTCAGATGATCAATTAAGAAAAGCTACTCCAACCTCAGCGCTTGCAAGCCCATAAATCACAATTAAAACATTCACAGGTCTGACCCCTAAATGATCTGTCTGCTGGGTAATATTCCCACAGCTCCTCAAAGAAGAGATGAGAACTAGGAAAGAGAAAGAAAGTAGGCCGAGGGAAAGTGTGGATGGAGGGCAAAGGAACATTGAGAGAAAGGTATTGAGTATATGTGTAAATGAAGAGAACAAGAATCTGTTTCCATACTACTCTGATATTTTGGGGAAAGGGTGAAAGTCTGAAAATGAGAGAATTTTCATATTTCAGTGACAAAAGAAAAAAAAACTGCAAAGACATTTCTTTCTGGTCCAGGGTTCAGGGACTGATAAAAAAGCTATTTGTATTCAGCAGGCACTCGGTTAGCTTTGGTCTGCATATTTGTAAACATGGGACCTTCAGAGTTGCTTAATCTTCTAATACACAAACTCAAGAGAAGGGGGGGCAACAAACAAAGCTGATTTTCATACTGGCCTGATCGCCCAAGTTCTGCTCTAGTTAAAATTTTGGGTATAGCCTCTGTCTCTCATCAAACATCTCAGAACAGTAACAGAAAACTTTCCAAATTATATGATATCCCATTCCAGACCTGACAGAGTGAGTGGATGAAGTGCCCCAGGCCCACCCCAGGCAATGAGCTCACTACAGTTCACTAATGGGATGGAGGGAGGGGAAAGCTTTTTTTTCCGAAGAGGTTCATGACTAACACTGTAAGCCACACCACAGCTATTTCTGGACATGTTATCCACTCAACTACATGAAACTCCTTTAATGGGTCTGCCTTATTTGTAAAGCTACATGCTTCCAGCTTAAATGGGTTTTGTTAAGATTTGGAAACGTACCTCTGCCCACTTTGTAACGCAACACAATTTGAGAACCTGGTTCAATGTGATGTCATTTTAAATTAAGTATTCAAATCATGTTATTTAACAATGAAGATATCAAAGTCTGAATGTGGTAGACAGATATGTCTTTTATTTCATCAACTTGCATTGTGTCATTTCTCTCTATAGACAGCACTCTGAAAGAATTTTTTATTTTTAAACGTTATATTTTTCAAATCCTGCAGTATTAGCACTTAGACATAGTTTTGCCTTCAGTCTTTGTCATCAAGAAATAGGATGATCATTATAAAACACAGGGCGGCACGGTGGCTTAGTGTTTAGCATGTTCTCCTCTCAGCACTAGGTTTGAATCTGGGTGGAGTCCCAATCTGGGTGGAGGTTCCATGTTCTCCCCTTGTCCGCGTGGGTTCCCTCCGGGTTCTCCGGTTTCCTCCCACAGTCCAAACACATGGATCAAGTCAATTGAGTTCTCCAAATTGCCCCATATAGAGTGCGTATGCATGCGTATCTGTGTGAGTGAATGTGTGCCCAGCGATGGATTAGCGCCCTGTCCTGGGTGTATCTGCCTAGCGCCAGAAACGCTCTCCCCTGGATGGGCATGGGGAACCCCACCGCGACCCTACTAGAGGATAAAGCAGAAGATAATGGATGGATTATAAAACACATTGTATCTCAGTCTTCATTTTAATGTGATTGTAATATTTAAACAAGGACCCAAGTGAGTACTTTGTCAATCTGTGCTGACACCAAAGTGATTTTGTCAGCATTTGGTTTGAAGTTGCACGTCTATGGGTTATAATCCTTTATAAGGACTCTTACTGGACCACTACACAACACACATTTAAGCTCATCCTCTTGGGGGGTCAGCATGTATGCGTGATAAGCAGTGAAGCATGAACTATCTGGACAGAACAGTGCCTGTCAGCATTCATTGCTCCAGCTCATAGCACACAGCCCCTCAACGCCCATGGCCATCTACCACACACATTTGCTCACAAAAACACCACTTGCTAAAACCATAAACCATCCCTGTGGGGGGGGGGGGGGGGGGGGGGGGGGGGGGGGGGGGGGGGGGGGGGGGGGGGGGGGGGGGGGGGGGGGGGGGGGGGGGGGGGGGGGGGGGGGGGGGGGGGAACAACAACAAATGCCATGTCTCAACATTGTAAAGCCCTTCAGCATATCTCAGAAGCTAACTGACCCATGGTGAACAATCTGTGTAAAATTATTTCACAAGCCTTCTGAACCCGTTAAATCTTCTCATTACTGTCCCTAATTATGCTTTAGCCATACTATACATTATGTAGTGGTTGGAAACCAGATGCATTCAAGCAAATAAAGATCTAATGCCAGAGCTATGCAGTTTCTGATAGCAACCCATGGGAACTGTTGCACATGTAACTTGCTTGGAGGCAAGTGCAACAGTCCACTCCTTTACACAAGCCCACAGATGTCCATAATTGGTTAGCATCAATCAAAAGGGACAAGTGGGGAAGACACAACCTGCTATCCTCAAGCTCTGGCCATAGTTGGCTGTAGAATTATTGGGATTTGAACCAGGGGTCTCTCAATAAAGTGTTTGGCATCACTACACTCTTTATATACTCTGGGTCCTATGTTTGTCTTTGTACCAGTTGACAATATGTCTAAAATTAGATTTGAAACTTTCTGATCTTCAAGGTTTCACTATGCAAGCACTTTCCATAAAAGCAATACAGCAGCTGGCAGTCCAAATAAAACTAAAAGAAACCAAATAATTGCAAACCACACCCATCTCCTACCAAACAATAGACAGTGAGAGTGTAATTAAAAACAAACACGGCAATGGCAGCGCTACGATGCACATGTGAATAGAGTTAATCGATCTCAGTCGACGCCAAGCTTTTGTAAGACACAGACACAGAAAACTGACACCAGGAAGGGAAAGAACGGTGGTAGAGTAAAAAATAAAAAAAATAAAAAGAGAAAGAGCTTTCCACTCCATTACACTTGGGATTACAGCCAATCCCTTTCAGACAAGGCACTGAGGAAACTTACTTGTATTCTATGGTTTCTCTCGCTTTGCATCACAATGTGGTGGGTATCTAATCAAAGTCATGCAGCGTTAAGGGGAGAGGAGGTTCAACTCTTCCAGAAAGCAGAGCTGACAAGGAAAAATCTTAAAAGGGAAAAGGTACGAGAAGAAAGAATGCAACACATACATCATGCACACAGCAGTTAGGTACTCTGATTCTCCAGTGTTTTCCCCAACAACCTTTGTTTTATATTTCTAAAAATGGTTTAGGGCAGTAACCCAGGATCTTGACACTGTAGTGGAAACTAAAAGATTGTTTGATTAAGTCCTCGATGAGCCGATAAGGGTTCGTGCCAAACACCAGAGCATTTGCGAACTCGACCTAGCTGCCCTCTTGCATGTTATGGTGCCCTTGAAGAAGCCACATAACTTGCTACCCAAGATAAAAACAGAAGACATACAACTCTCCCCTGTCTCTGTCTCAAAGAAACAATGTGGAAATGATGCACCATGGATTCTGACATGAGATTTGTTTTGTGTGATCATAAATTTCATTACATGGATTTCTTATATAAGAAAACGAACTGTAGGAAAGTTATTGACTGAATGACCCTACACCCTACAGTTACAACTGAATGTTCACTAGTGCAACTTTACTTATAAAAACTAATTAAAATGTAAATATTTTACCAGCTAATTCAGAGTATTTTTCAGTTTAAGTCTATGACCCATCCAACACCTTGCCTAGATAGCGCCACCCCTGCAACCTTTCGGGGATACTAAACTGGAATGTTACCAAAGACCAAATGTAAAACTCAATAGTGCATAAAACTATTTTATTATTATTATTTTTTAATCTGCCTATAAAGCCACAAGGAAGTATTTCAAATGCTACAATATGTCTTGTTTGAGTTTTGGAGGTTCTAGTTACATTAATTAACTATTAGAGCACATTTTTTACTCACTGAATTTAAGTGTGTCGTTCATTCCTCCATTGACAAAAATCAGGCAAATCAATTGTGGTATGTGTTTTTAGACAATTATTTGCTTTTAACTTTGTGGAAACAGCTTGAGGAAGGCCATTTTCGGTTCCAGCTCGATTGAGCCTCAGCGTACAAAGCAAGGTCCTTAAAGTCATGATCCTTGTTTAGCTTGCTATGAAAGAACTTGACTGGCCCACACAGAACCCTGATCTCAACTTTATTAAACACCTTTGGGATAAAATGGAACATAGACTGCAAGCCAGTGCTGCTTGTCCCACATCAGTGTATGAGCTCCAAAATGCTGTTCTGGATCAAGTATCAAGTATTTTTTTTAAAAAAATTGTATTTTATTATTATTTTTATTTATTTATTTTTTTTTGGATGAACGGACAGTTATATTTACAGGCATACAACATTACTTGTCTCAAAAAAGTGGAAGCTGTTAGAGGTGCAAAACGTGTCCCATTACATTTTTCCACATTATTTTTATTACATATTTGGTAAAAGCAAAATACCCTGTTTTACCAAGGGATCAAGCACTACTAGTAATAAATAAGGACGCGATCCATTAAAAAAAATATTGTATGTAAATGCACCAACGTACTTGGCGCTGCTAAAATTATACACCCTACAGATGGCTAGATTAATTCTGTAACAAGGAGACAACTTGAGGACATGATCGATCAAAAAAACGTGAAAACTGCAATAGATTTGAGTATGGTAATTACTGCGTAACAAGAAACATCTGTCAGCAGGATAGTGGACGTGATTTGAATCTGTCCAGTGCTTGAATCTTTCAGCTTTATGATGAAGGACATACAGCCAAAGGTGGGCTGATGAAGAATAATTGCTTAGTTATACAAGGTGTGTTCGTTAAGAGAGCGACGGGAACACATAAAGCAAAAGAGCTGACCACTGACCATGCACTACGCACACAGAGGCAAGCATGCTGACTAACTGCCTTCTTTACTGTGTGCTGTAAGTGGTTCGAATTTCAAAGGTCATTTACCACCTTTGTAACAAAAAAGATGAAACTGAGAGAATAGGTAATAGGCAAAGAGGAAAAACAGAGAGGGATATAAATATAACACATAAGAGCACCTTATGTAATAAACAACAGGACATAAGGTTTGAGAGATAGAGATGAAGTGAATGGTTAAATAAGAGGAAGAGGAGCAGAGAAAAAAAGAGGGGAACTCTAAAAATTGTAAAAAAAAACAAAAAAAATCATATTACTTGCTCTTTTAAAAGGAAGAAATAATGAACAGGAAAAATCTTTACCAATTTTGCAGAAAATAAATACAAAAGCAGTGACAGAGTTGAATGGGTTGAAGAGAGGTCACTGAAAAGGCAGACACAGTGAAGACAAATATGGACATCAGCATCAATGAGAAGGTTACAATGCCATGAAAAGTGTAAATGAAATGAGGGCGGATTGGGGGAGCGAAGTTCAGGGGTCCCACATGGGTCCACAACAATGCTCCAGTAAAGTACATGCAAGTTATTAATTTGCAGTCTATTGAAATTAATATTTATTTTGTTGAATTACATCATTTAGTTGTAAATAGAGCAGTCATAGGTTTGTGGTTAAGGCAGCAGCCTTGCAACCTGAAGGTACCCGGTTTGATTCCCGATCCTACCAAGTACTCTGGCTACAGTGTACAGCACTCATTCACTGGTGTGTGTATATGTGTGTGTTTCACTGCACAGGTGGGTTAAATGTGGGGGACAAAATCCTCTGTGTGTAAGTACTGTAGGCAAAATGAGTTCACTTTATTAAATATATCATTGGAAATTAATGAAAGTACAAAAGACATGTTTGTGTCAGAAAATGCTTGCTATATGTTTGAATACATATAAATAATTCAGAATTTAAATTCAGTAATTGGTTGATTAAGCAAATTTCTTTATTAAAATGGTCACTGAATAAAAGGTTTAAAAATATCCTGAATTAGAACATTAAAAGATGAATTGAGAGAAAACTATTTATAGGATGAAATCATGATCAGTATTATAAGTGATAGATGAGAATAAAGACTATGGAAGAGAAAAAAGAAAAAGCAGGATGAAAACAGAAAGAAAAAAAATTTAAGCACTGAGGAAGTAAACATTATGTTAATTACAATACAGAAGGGGGAGGAAGCAAGACAACGCAGAACATAATCAAATAAGGAGAAGTGGAAAATAACACAATGAAGAGAGAAAAGATGTTCAGAAAATGTGGTGGAGGCCAAACCTGAGTTCTGTATATTAGAAAAATTATGAAGAAAGCAAGAGGTGATGAAAAAGGAGGCGATTAAGATGGTGGAGAAAAATAGAAAGGCTAACAGAGTGAGAAGGGGAATTTCAGAGCACAATAGTGATGACACGATAGTCAAGAGAGGACAAGGACAGAAAAATAGCAAACAGAAGTTATGGAAGTAAAGAAGAGGAATTTGTGTCCAGCAGAGAGCACAGTGATAATGACTCCTAATAAAGAAGGTAATGGACTTGATCTGCTTAGTCAGCTACGTGATGATGCCATCACAGCGAGACACAGATCTGTCCATCTCGCTCACAGCCCTGGAGAGACGCACAAATCTGTCTATCTGAGTTATTAATGTCTCTTTCCATTTTTGTCTTCAGTGCCTTTACTCTGAGACTTACTCAAATACACGTCTTCTTCTTAATGTCTGTTTGGCAGTGAAGAAACAAATGGGCTGTGCCCTCATAGATTCAGTCATCCAGCTCACATATCCAAAAACCCAGAATCTGCTTCTCTCCTGCCATCCAAAAGAACATTTGGGGGTTTGATTACAACCAAGGGAATTGTGGGAGGGGGTGGCGGAACTCAATGTACAAGGAAAGCCAGTTAGGCCGTTTGCTTTGATGTGAAAGTGGATCTGTTGTATACTCTTCAATGCGGTTCTGTAGGAAGATTGAATGTTGATGAAGATCTCGACGGGGTTTAAGCAAGTGGGGGGGCTAATTTTTAAACTTTCACCAGAAGGGGGAACGAATGGCAATGCCATAACTCTTTGGTTTATGGGAGGCCTTTTACTGACACTTATGGCCTGAATCAGCTCAATAGGTAATTTTCATTACTGCAGCATGTTTAAAGTCAGTACTAAAAAGAGGTCACAAGGGCAAAATGGTACTCTTTTGTCATGTACTGTGCATGCAAAGTATAAACAGATCATAACCATTTCTATGTGATCTGTTGCTCTGCATATGTTGTCATCCCCCACAATGGTCAGGAACCTTAATGAACCCAGCAAAGCAGGTATTAGTTGGGTGGTGTCAGTGACTAAAAGTGCACCTACAATAAAGTTCAACTGTAAGGTGTTTTTGACATCAGTTTTAAATTGCCTCTCCCCTTTTGTGGCATTAACAGGTTCTACACTTTTAGAATAGATATGTAATTTTTGCAAAATATTTTTTTCTTACAAAGAAGCATATCACTGATGTTGGATGACCGAGCCTGTAATCTCAGGTCTAGTTCATCCCAATGGTATTTAATAAGATTGAGAACAGGGTTTCATGCTATTTTGTTGGATTATATCACACTAAACTCACATAACCAGGTTTTCATGGACTTTATGCACCATGGTACCCTCATACTGGAACAGAAAAGGGCCTTCCTCAAACTTGTTCTCACAAAGTTAGAAGCATAGACTTGTGTACAAAAGATGCCCAGGTGCTTGATCCAGCCATAGAGGTTTAAAAATGTTTAACCAATGTTTAACTATAAAAATAGGGTTTAATAAATACTCAACACTAACACTTTTTTTGGAAGGTGATTTAACGGAAACCAATAATATTTATTATCTTCTACTTAATTCCACTTCCACTTAACTCTGAGTATTTAATTTACCTTAAAGCCATCTTTTTGGACTGTGGGAGGAAACTCGTAGGAAACTCACATGGACACGGGGAGGAAATTGAAACTCCACCCAGACTGGGATTCGAACCAGCACCCCCAGTGCTGAGAGGCGAATGTGCTAACCACTAAACCCGTGCCACCATGGAAACAATAGAACCCTTAAACACTTGTGGAATAAGCATCACCACAAAGGAATAACCATATTACACACAAGTTACATTTTTGCAAAGCGTTATAGCAGCTGAGAAAGAAAACTGTCCCATGATGCTGACTGTTTTAAATAAAAAAATGCTTGCTTTCACCACCTGACATTTTTGGTTAGTGCTGCTGTTTTAAAAACCCTGTTAGAAAGTAATTTTAGACTATATGAAAGTAATATTTTAAATCCCAGGGACTGTACATAGTCAGATGGAGGAAGCCCTCCCAGTTTAATTAGACTTTAATTGGACTGGGCCCAGTGTCTCCTCAGGCTTGTGGCCGGGCTCTCACTCCTTCTTAGTGTGCAGGCTTAATGAGCCAATTAGCCTCCCTTGGCCTCCCTGGCCCCTTAATACAAACTGTTGTTTACTCACAATCAATTATTAACATGCCTGTCACTCTGGTATGAATCAAATCAAAAGAGCAGGTAGGTTATGAGCTCCCTGTTGTGGGGGCCTTATTAAAACGTTGTGAGCCCTTTTCTTATCAGGGGAATCGCTTTCTTCATAAAAGGTAAGATTCTGGCATATTGGTGGACTTGGCCATCTGCTACCATACACACTAATACAAGCCTACACAAACACACTAAATGCACAACACACCATTAGCTTAAAGAAGCTGTTTACATCCTTCCATGGTCCTATAGGACTATCCAGAGTGCATGTGAAAGCCAGAGTGTAATGGAGAGTAAGAGTGTTAGATGAAGAGTGTAAGGAACCTGAATGGAAGAACGTGGTCTTAAGTGTTGCCACTAAAGTGAAGAGGAAGATAAAGCAGCCATAATATGTTCATTTCAAGTGTGTGTTGTGCTTTGAGTGCTTGTACTTGTTTCAGTCTGCACATTTCAGATAGATCGCTTGTTTTCTATGTCACCCAACACCATTACAACAGCCATAACCACAAGCACTCAAACACACTCACCTGCTGTTTACAAGGTGATCTCGCTCAATCTATCGCCCCGTTTCTTAATTTTACTCGTTCTACCTGAAGCTCCAGTTCTTACATGGCAAATTAAGACTCTCTGTTAGCAGAAAGTAATTATTCTAAGAAAAGGGAGTGAGGGAGAGGGTGTAAGAGATGGGACACTAAGGGAGGAAATAGGGGGCTACTGTGGAATGCTGATATGGCACACAATGTCACCTTGCCACTCCAGAGCCCAATATCCAACTGTGGAGTAAAAGGAGACGCAACGGAAGCTAGAGATAGTGGGGGAGGAGTAGGGATAAAGATAAAGTGGGAAGGTAATGGGCTGTGGTAGACTCTATGGTGGTTCTATGAAGAAAAATTAATTCCCTGCTTCTCTAAGTGAGAACTACCTCTTGATTGCTTCAGCTCATGATTATTAACATTTATTATTAATACATTTGACAAAGCTTGTATTAACTTTACAGTAATGCAATTTTTGTCAAGGCTATAAGTTCCTATCAAGAAAGCATCCTGATTTTACAGCCATCTATAGTGTCTATTAACAATGTGCAGTATATTTTGTGTCTCAAAATGACATTATATGTCTTATTTTTTATTCTGATTATCCGCTCAGATGAAAATCATCTTCCTGGATGATTTACTTTAATTTGAACATTTTTTTGCCCATAACGGCAAGAAAAAAAACATCTGACACTTTAGCTTGGTATCGTAGTCTCTCATATTACTATCTGCCGATTAAACCTCTACTAGGGTCAGGGGGTGACCAGGAAAGAACTTTTTGGGCACTGGGTAGATACAGATACACCCAGGACAGGGCACCAATCCATCACTGAGCACATACTCACTCACATAGACACATACTTTAAAGGGGCGGCTAATTCATGTTTTTGGTTCTGTAACCAGAAAAAAACCCACACAAACAGGGAGAACATGAAAACTCCACCCAGATTGGGATTTAAACCCAGATCCCAGTGTTGAGAGATGGACGTGCCGGCCGCTATGCCACTGGGCCGCCCTGAATGTAGCCTTAATGTCTCAAAATGATGTCATACTAGCTCCCATAATGTTGCCGTTTTCATTATACATGGAAAAAATGGGGGTGCCATAATATACTTTCAGTATGGATATGCAATTAATTTCAGATCGGAACATTAATCAGAAATGAGAGACAAAGATAGAACTTTGGCTGCAGCAGCACATCATGTAAATGTCCCATTACTTTGACTAACTGATGATTATTTGACTAACTGTGTTATATAATGATGCTGACCACTGGACTGAACAGTGGATGTGGTGTGTGGTATATGTTTGAGAGTGAATAAGTGTGGCCTGTGTGACCCCAGGCAGGGTGTTTTATCTGTGGCCTGGGGCGAGCTGTGACACCTCAGACATGCTTTTAATTTTCTGCTCCATGCACCCATGCTTTATGAGCCTCTCAGGGGCACAAGGGAGGTCCTCAGAGAAGGTAGCCCAGTCCCACACATACTCGGATTCTGTTTCAGTGCTTCATTCATACGGACAGAAATGTTTGTAAATGCTTTATTGAAACGCACAGGACAACACAGACTCACAAGAAGCAGATAAAAAAAGCTACATTAAATCCACAGGCAAAGTAACCATTGGATTTACACATAGAGCAGTGTCTCACTGCAGTGATGGAAGGTTTGTGACACTTCTCTCCTCAGTCACTTACTCACTCTGTGTTTGTGTGGTTTCTCTGCCTGCAGCTTCTGATCAGATATTCATAATGCTCTTGTTTACCACCACACACAAACACCAGGCGCAGAATGAGCGACAGAATGTGGTTGTCATTTGTCTTTCCTGACTTTTGCAACCACATTTCCCCCTCAGATCTCTTTTTAGCCTAACTGAGGTTATGCTTACAGTGTCATGAATATTCACCACGACGAACGAAGAAGCGCTTTAATAACAAGTCACTTCAATCTTCTGTTTGCCTTCATTTGTGTTATCTCACTTTAAACACTAACCCCAGACTTATTTGTTGTCTGGGGAGTGGTAGCTCAGTGGTTAGGGTGCTGGTTTATCAATCTGAAGGTTGTGGGTTCAAATCTCAGCTACACCAAAGTTACCAATGTGGGTCCTTGAGCAAGACCCTTAACCATCATTGCTCCAGGGACGTTTTGATTAACCCTGTGCTCACCTTGTAAATCGCTTTGAATAAAAGCGTCCAATAAATGACCAAATGTAAATGCAAATGTATTTGTTCTTTAAGGCCAATTGATCCGAGACCTCTGTGGAAATTCTCATGGAAAATTTTATCAGGCCAGTATTTCTCTTTATGGATATTGCTTCCTCACTGAACTTCAAAACCTGACTCTCATGAATAAACGTCTTAAGTGGCAGTGTGGACCTTTAGAATGCTAATTTGGGTCTCCAAACATTTGGTTTTTGACATCGATGTGCTACTTTAGAAGGTGACCTTTGACCCCCCCATGGAACTGCATAGCTGTAGGTACTGACTGATTAATCATCAGACACTGCAGAGAGAGCAGACATGCTTTTATAATAAAAACACAAATACACATTAACAGTAAATAATACTACAGTCTCTGTCGGGATAGTTTTTAATTGTAGTTCTGTGAGGTGACAATTTGTTTTATTTTTTATATTTGTTTAGACTCGTGCTTCCCAAAAATTCTTTGCAGTGCCTCTTTGTGGATGAATACATTTTCAAGCCCTTTTTAATTAAAAGTTACATGCCTCATGTCATTTATAATGTCATATTAACGATTTAATAATAACATTTTTTAAAATTTGCACCCGATCTAGCTAATTAGATGATCTAGCTGATATGACATGTGCAGACCTGATATTCATCAGCATCCCAGAACAGTTAATGCTCAACATGTGTCTCACTTAAGTAGCTGCCATGGCAACTTTGCTTTCTGTTTATAAAATCACTAATCCCAGGTTTGAATCTCGATCTTGGTGGAGTTTTTATATTTTCATTGTGTCTGCGTGGGTTTCATCCGTGTTCTTCGGTTTCCTTCCACAGTCTAGAAACATGGATTCAAGGCAAAAGCAAGGATGCTCTAATTTGCCACCATATATATATATATATATATATATATATATATATATATATATATATATATATATATATAT
>JAFMOD010000104.1:212879-313936 GCA_019802435.1 Corydoras maculifer | reverse complement strand
TATATATATATATATATATATATATATATATATATATATATATATATATATATATATATATATATATATATAGTGTGGGCGGCACGGTGGCTTAGTGGTTAGCACGTTCTACTCTCAGCACTAGGGATTCTCGGTTCGAATCCCTATCTGGGTGGAGTTTCCATGTTCTCCCCGTGTCTGCGTGGGTTTCCTCCGGGTTCTCCGGTTTCCTCCCACAGTCCAAAATCATGGATCAAGTCAATTGAATTCTCCAAATTGCACCATATAAAGTGTGTATGTGTGCGTGTCTGTGTGAGTGAGTGTGTGCCCAGCGACAGATTGGCACCCTGTCCTGGGTGTATCTGCCCAGCGCCCGAGACATTCTCCCCTGGATGGGCATGGGGAACCCCACCACGACCCTAATTTGGGATAAGAGGGAAGATAATGGATGAATGAATGAATATATATATATAGTGTGTGTGTGTGTTGGTTGGCTGATTGCTGACATGTCCTGGGCATCCAGTGCCCAAAACATTTTCTACATCTGTAAAGGATTAAGTGCAAGATAATGAATGAATGAATGAATGAATGAATAATTAGCGGATGTGCAGGAAGCATTTGAGTACATACATTTCCAAAATAACAGATGAGCAACGCAGTGTGAGAGCAGGATATCTAAGCATGTATGAACAGATTTGTTGCAGAGCAAAGACAATTGAGGTGAGAGCAGGTAAATATAAGTAAGCACATTTACAATTTACTGTAGTTTGCATCTGGGCAATAATAGCCTATGTCACCATTGGTTAATGAATCGTGATCTTTCAAGAACCAACAGTACCATAGTTCCACAGGTTCAGGCACTCACTATTTTAAACAAGGTGCAGAAAGCTAGGGGCTTCTTTCGCATTTGCTAATAAAAACGTGTTGCAGGTCACACCTATGTTCTGAAGCTTATCTGTTTTAAGGCATTGCACTTATTTCTTCAGTTTTAGTTGTGCTTTTACTCACAATGTTTACATTAAAATAACCGTTACATCAGGGTTGTCATATACATTGTTTTCACATGCAGCAAGTGCAAAAATAGTGCGACAAATCAATTGAATATTAAATTAAAAAGGTTCAAACGGTTTCCTTTGTGACGTAAAAAGGAAGGAAGCCAGGGCGAGTTAGTGATAGAAAGTTAACACGCTTCAACACCAACATTTTCTTCATTCCTATCCATTGCTTTCTCTCCACTGAGCTATGACAGATCTTAGGAATAAAAGGAAGGCAGGTCTCTGGGCTGCAACTGACTTTGGGTAGTTTATTGAACCCTGAGGGTGCAGACGGCCTGTCTTTAGAGAGATAAGCTTAGTATGCTTTTCATTGCCCATCTCGAGAGCCTATTTTGCCAGCCCCCAGCTGCAGGAACCAAGAAGAAAGGTGTGCACCTAAAACCAGGACCCTTTCAGTGGGCCTTCATTACCTAACTTAATGGCTCCCTCATCGGGCCTTGACTGATCATGCCTGGCAGCGAGCTGTGAGGGATGTGACTGCAGATCTATGGAAGGCCAATGGTGTGGGCGGAGCCTGGAGAGCCCAAAGGCAGGAAGCATGAACTGAGTGAAGATAAATAACATGACGTGGAAAAAGCCAGCGCGGTCATAGAGATCTGTGCTTGGGATTGATGGTTGCTTTGGGACAGCATGAAGGGCTTAATGATGCTTGGAACTTCAGGCATGTCCAGTTGTGCAGCATGGACAATGCTATCGTGCTGTTCGCCGGCTCTGTGGGGGCTAACATCGAGGGCTTTGGTAACACCTGCTTGCAGCTTGCTTGGCTCATTTGCTGGTTTACCAATAGTAAATCAAAAAGCAGAAGCCAAATGGCCCAACGTGCTGCCCCTCGCAACACAAACCATCTGTGATGTGGGATGAAAACTGCACTGACCACTCTTCTTGTTTCTGCAAATGGTGACTTTCAGCTTGCAGCTATTGTCCCCATGCTGCAGAGATATTTACTGAAATAGATATTGCAGGGTCATTTATAGATTCTGACGTGAGCCCTCCCCCATTTCACTCCACTACAAGACCAGTTTAACTGATGACACACAGCTATGATCAGGGTGTACTGTCATCTGCCACCATTTAGAGTACACGAAAAGATAACTAAACCTCATTTATATGTCCTAAATTTGCATCATACTGTAGTTTACTAAAAACAGCATGAACTTCCCTGAAAAAAAAGGTTTTCAAAACAAAGAAAAACATACAGCACAGTCGCCTGGGTTTCTGCATAACAAACATCAACATCCTCTTTTATGTCACTGCAGCCTTTCAAGCGAAGTTCATTTAAAGGAGGTTAACTGAGACAGTGTGCTTCTGTGAGTGAGCAAGCATCAGGATTAGAAACCAAGGTGATGTTTGTGCATTTTGCAACCTCTTCTAATTAAAGCAATTACTCGCTTTACTGAGCTGGCACACGGTTCGTTGATGGCAGAGGTCAGAAGAAGATATTTTCTTAAGAAAAATGATTAAGCTAAAAAGTGGCCCAGGAGAATACAGGCTAAATATTAGCTATTTAACATTAATAAACCTCAGATCGTTTTGAAACTGACACTCTTATTGGTTAGCTTTGGTTAAGGAGTAGCCATGAGGTCAGTGGTGATAGAATACATCACCATCTCTGATTAGCACTCAACATCAGTAAGTTAATAAAAACAGAGTAATTAGTTACAGTTACCTGCTCTGTGGTGCTACTATTAGGGTTCTGACCATTAAAACAGGGTAAAGGGGACGTACACAGTATGTACTGTAGAACACACTTCAGTCTTTACAGTCTATCTTTACAGGACAACGAGAAAATTGACAACGAGTGGAGCAAAAAGGGAGCGTGTCCAAAGTTTTGAATGGTACTGTATAAGTACATAATTTTAAAAAATATTTAGTAGCTAGTGATTAGGTTAATAAGTCAGTTGCATTACTATACAGTTCAGTTATCCAATCTGTAAAAAAACAACAAATTGTTTTTGAACATCTCCTTCTGTGACCGTCATTGACGTCATAATGTTTAAAAGAACCTAAATTAAAAGATGTAAACTGAAAAACGCCACTAAAAATCTAATTAAGTACAATAAAATAAAATAAAAGAAATACAAAAACACTAAGCCCAGTTGTATCAAGTTTGTACCGTCTCTCAGTTCCGTTTTATTTTGATTACAAAGTTGTCTTAACAAAGTATTAAGTTCTAGACCTGAAAATACCTGAATGATCTCATTGCTTTTATAATCCACTCTTTCCACATGGTGCAAATTTGCTTTCAGACCCAAGACTAAACAAGGTCACAGTCTCCGCTATGTTTCTCAGCTTTAAAATAGTTTTCCTGCCTCTGTTAAGGATTCAGATAAACTTTTAACCTTTAAAACTAAATTAAACTGTTAAACGGAACTTCAGTATATAATTATGTTCTTGTGGCTCATTGATAGTTAACTCCTTTTTGTTTACTTTCGCTATTTGGTGAACTTGTGCGGAGTCTGCAGACGGGACACAGGCTAAGGACGCAGATCTGGTATTAAATCAGAAATCAATCAGATCAGAAATAAAGTCTTTTTTCCTTTCACCTCACACATTAGACAAAACCATCGCTGAAAATGCTGGGCTTATTTTAATCTAATAAGTCAATATTTTGCTTTTAAAAAGCTTCTTTTTGCGGCATGTCCTTATTGTAAAAAATACAAAATAGAATTGAATAAACTGCTTATTGAATGTTTACAGGATTAAATTACTTAATTTAATCCTCTCAGCACTAGGGATTCCCGGTTCGAATCCCCATCTGGGTGGAGTTTCCATGTTCTCCCCGTGTCCGCGTGGGTGTCCTCTGGGTTCTCCGGTTTCCTCCCACAGTCCAAAAACATGGATCAAGTCAATTGAGTTCTCCAAATTGCCCCATACAGAGTGTGTATGCGTGCGTGTCTGTGAGTGTGTGCCCAGCGATGGATTGGCGCCCTATCCTGGGTGTGTCTGCCCAGCGCCCGAGGCGTTCTCCCCTGGATGGGCATGGGGAACCCCCCGCGACCCTAATAGAGGATAAAGCGGAAGATAATGAATGAATGAATGAATAATTTTTTCTTTTTCATTCAATTATTCAATTAATTTAAGAATCTCTTGGTATAAATCTAACAGTATATATATATATATATATATATATATATATATATATATATATATATATATATATATATATACACACAAACCCTTTACATGTGCTTTCTGTGCTAAACGATTGTGTAGAACTGAACAACATAGGGTACAAACATAGGTTTCAAATAACAGTTTAACTCACTGAACAGAAGTTATGAACTTCTTTACTTATTCACTCATCCAAACTTATATAACTTATCCATCCATACATTCCACATTACCTCACTGAGTCAGAGTCATAAAGCAAGGGGCAATAGGAGAAAAATGCACAGGAACATGAACCACCCACATCTGTGATTTAATGCTATTAGTCATACTGTCCTAGGCTGTAACAAAAGAAACATGGGGAGGAGGAAAATAATGAAAACGCACACACACATTTTTTCTTGCCAACTTATAAATGATGGCTGAAGGTCAAAGATTTGTCTGGCTCACAAGGTGTCAGAGTTTGGCCAAGTGCATTTGGCACACTGCTATATGATATTGAACTAATGCTTGTCCAATGTGGAAACATGTAACGATAAATAAATAAATAAAAGTAGTAAAAATATATAAAATAATAATACTATCCTCATTTCATCATCTTCCGCTTAATAATTTACTAAGGACTCGGGTTGCAGTAATCTATGGCTAGGCACACACTCACTCGCTCTCACACACACATTATATTGAGGGAATTTATATAGAAACAATTTAGAGTAGCCAATTCACCTTGTATGAATGTGAAAGGATATAGAACCCAGAAAACCCACATGGACAAGGAACATGAAAACTCGAGACTCGAACCTGAAGGTAAATATGCTAACCACTATTTAAAAAGCAGAGGTTTAATAAATCGCTATCTAAATATATTCAATCAATTTTAATAGTGTGGATAATTAAATGCCAATCCAACATCAAGTTTGAGGTGCAGAGGTTTGAAACTGTTCCCTGCAATTTGCTTTCAGAGGACAAGAAGTTGATGATGGAAGAATGAATTATTTACTGGGATGGCTGATTAATTCATTATGCTAAATATGAACACTTGAATGAATGAATCGCCTGAATCTTTAGCCATTTATTAATTTATTAATGCAGACTATAAATATTTTATGCTGTTTTATTTAATTCATTAAAATAATACAAACCCTGTCATGGTTATGATAATACAAAAATAAACTTACATGATTCATGAAAAACACCTGATTCAGCTTTTTATATATATATATATATATATATATACCCCCCCCCCCCCCCCCCCCCCCCCCCCCCCCCCCCCCCCCCCCCCCCCCCCCCCCCCCCCCCCCCCCCCCCCCCCCCCCCCCCCCCCCCCCCCCCCCCCGCTCTAAGATCAGCTATTAGCTTTAAAAGTAGATGAAAACGATCATGTGACCTGCAAATATCTTTCATCTTTCCCTCTTCCATGCTTGGACACTCTTCTTTTGTGCTGATGCAGAAGTGTGATCTTTAATACTTTAATATTTTACAAATATTATGCTGAGCTGGGGATTAAGGTTTGAATCCTGATTTGGGTTGAGTTTCCACACTCTCCTGGTGTTTTGGGGTTTTCTCCCGCTTCTCCGTTTTTCTCCCACAGTCCAGAATCGACTGCTCTAAATTGCTGAATTGTGTGTGTGTGTGTGTGTGTGTGTGTGTGTGTGTGTGTGTGTGTCCATATGAGTGAGGGTGTGCCCAGCGTCTGAAACATTTTTAGACAACATAAAAATTACAACAAGCAGAATTGCATTAATCAATTATTGATTAATCCTGCTGAAATCATTATTACCTTATTTTTATTTGTTTTTGTTTGTGTGCAAGCATTTAAAAATGAGTAAGATTGCAAAAAAAATACTTTAATACGCAGGGATGTGGTTCTGGGACTAGTTTTGGCCGTACACATTGTCATGCATTTGACACCCTGGCACGTGTTGATCCTTTATGTAACTTTAGATAATGAGAAAGTAGTTGCTGAGTCCAAGTGTCAAAAATATATATCACTGACAGAAAATCAACACACCCTGCCGCTAAACTTTAAACACTAAACAAGTTCGCCGGAATGATGAATTACCCTAAATCATCTGTCAGCTTAACCAGCTGCCAAGAGAATGCAGGTGCCAGAAGAAAAAAACCCGAGATTTTAGTAGAAGATAAGAGTTTGTAGTTTGGTCTGACTTCCACATGTCTACTGAAGTCAAATTCACTGTATCTACCTGAACGGTGTACCTTTAACTACAATTCCAGCTCAGTGAGTCAGTGGTGGTGCTGTGTTACTCTGTTGCAGTGCTATGAAAGGATCAGTCACAGTTTTTTAACACCTCAGTGACAGAGCTGGGCTAAAAATAATCCACCAACCAAAAATGTCCAGAGAACTGCCTCCTGTGGGCAGCGTCCTGTGGGCACTGATAAAGATTTAGCAGGTGACATGTCCAAACTATGTAGCAACAAAGCTTCAGTTTCTGTTTCTAAAATGTGGAGAAATAAGGTAAATCAAAAAAAAAATAAAAAATAAAAAACTGTTAAAAGTTTGGACACACCTTCTTTTTACTCCACTTATTGTTTATGTTCTCAGTTCCACTTCCTGTAAAGATGGACTTTGTAGTTCTACAATTCCAGCCTGTAGTCCTTTTGTGTTCTACAGTACATAATGTGCACTCTATTCTTTAATGGTCAGGACCACAATAGTACCACCACAGAGCAGGGGTTATTTGGTTGCTGCATTATTCCTATCCCAGCAGTGTCACTGAGTTGTTTAAATGAAACTCCAGCAGCGCTGCTGCACTAAAACCCCCTCACCACATCAGTGTCACTGCAGAACTGACAATAAACAATCCACCACCCAAATTAGACCTGTTCTGTGATGCTCCTGACCAACAGAGAACAGAGAACCAACAGGGGACTAACAACAACAAAGAACACAGATGGACTACAGTCTGGAATTGTAACTACAAAGTCCATCTCTACGGTATATGGAGAAAATGGACAATGGAGTGAGAAGAGGACGTGTCTAAACTTTTGACTGCTACTGTATACATTGCTGTGTCTGATCTGAATAAACCTGAGTGACATAACACACCTTAATGAATCATCATTTAAATGATGGAGGTCCTCTGGTGGTCCAGAGTTACACAGAGTTACACAGACTGTAACTGTGGAGTTAAAGGTGCATTGTGTAAATGATAAATTAAAGCAATAAAACTGAGAATTTGTGTGAAATGAATATTAACACATTTAACAAAGTAAGATCAACCTAATACATTAAAGGGACATAAAACTATGAAAACATATAAACAAATAAACATATAATCTTACTGAATATTCTGTGCATTTCTCTAGCCACTGAGCTTTTCTAACCCATAGTCCAGTGCTACACCTAAATATAGACTTTATACTTCTTAGAAATTTTGCCTCCTCTGGGCAAAAGCTCATCTCTTACGCTGGTGCTTAACATTTGCTTTGTATAAGGCCTGGGTTCGACCAACTTTGCAGTCCTCTTCATCCCTAGACCTTCCTACAGCTATACCTATAAATCCCCTAAAAAGTAGCTGGAGTTTAATTTGGTCCCTTACATATGTTTTTGACAATAATTGCTGAATAGTAAGGCTGAAAGAAATCCATGGCCACGGAGCTCTATTTAAGAGAAGCTGTATTCCACTGAGAGTCATTTTACCATGAAACCTAAACATTGAGACAAATAAATCAGTACCTCTTTCTATAGTGAGGACTTTTCTTTTTGTGAAAAAGCCCAGGTATAAATCCCAATCTGGGTGGAGCTTCCATGTTCTCCCCTGGTTCTCCGGTTTTCTCCCACAGTCCGAAAACAAGGATTTAAGGTATGTTTGTATGTGTGTCGATTTAAGGCGTGTCTGTCTGTGTAAGTGCATTTGTGTGTGTGCCCAGCAACCGATTGGCGAAATGTCCTGGGTGGTCCAACGCCCAAAACGTTCTCCCCTGGATGGGAATGGGGTACCCCATGACCCTACTAGTGGATTAAATACACTCTATTGGTGGAATGCCAGACATAATGTAAAATTAAATATCTTGCGTATTAACCAAAAACAAAAGAACCTAGAATATGGTTTATATGGATAAATAAATGCAAATATAGCAATATAGATTGTATAGATTGAAAATATAGATTGTAAAGTATAATTTTTTTTAATGACTTTGTATTACTAACTAAAGCAATAATTGCTAACCATGAAGATGTCTGTCTCTTTATAGAGTGTAAATGAGATTGTAGACCATCTGCTATGTTTTACTTTGACATTTTCCTCAAACTTCCAAGTGGAACGCATGTAAGCATAAGTTTACAACGTCCTGTGTTCATTAAGCGTTGATAACACATGCATGACTTTCATAAAAATGTCTTCAAAAGGGTGGAATCTCTTATTCTGACCAATAATGGAGGACTGGTGGTGAACAACCTTGCCTCTCTTCCAACAAATCATACTGGACATGAGGAGATGCTGACTGGACAACACGTCATCATTAATATAATTAGGCAGCACCTCCCCTGGCTCTTTTCCAACTTTTTGAAATCCCTGCTGCTACAGCTTACTTTATTGCACACAATTTTCAGGTAGGAGAGTTTTGGCATCAACATTCTTAAAGGCCTTAATGGAATGGAATATTCCTTAATGGAATGTGGTATATAGGTACAGTAGGTCACTCGCTCTACAGCTGCACGGCTGCTGCTTTTGTGAGGCAATATGTCACACTATAAAAACATCACCACAAGGGATCAAAGGTCCTGTATGCACAAACACGAGTACAAATGTATACACATACCATTCACTGTACGCCAGTGGCTGCTGTCAGTGGGATTAGTTGTAAGCATTTGTGCTCTTTTCATTTGCCGTGCTTATGGGCTGCGGGCTTGTTTTCCGAATAGTTGAACAGAGGAGCACATTCTCCCAGACAGCTTGTTTGCTATCAGAAAATAAGATCGGCACACTTGCCCACAGCCACACTGATCCGAAAAATTTAAGGACATCTCTGGGGCACACACGAACTTGTATATACACAGAAAAAGACAGATGGATATATAGTCAATTATTCACACAAGGTCCTTTGTTATTGTGGACTTTTTCACTAAATGTCTTCAGAGACATTAAAAACTGCGGTTTTAAACTCAGGACCAATTAATGTGTTGAAAACACTGTAAAGCCTGTGGCAAGTGAACATTTTAACAGGTTTATTGCCAAATTGCCATCCACATTCAGTGCACCACAGTTCTTACCCCTACAGGATGGGGTGAAAAGATGCTCAGGCCCCTTTGAGCCTACACTTTCCAAGCTCTGCATGTTAACATAGACTCCAGGTGTAGAAAAGACTGGCTGGGTTTCAATTTCAAACCAGGAAGCACCATCAGACAACAGAACCGACTGTTTGATTGAGGTTGTCCACTGAGAAACCGTAAGTTCATTTGTCTGCCAGACTGAAGGACAAGACGACCTGTCTCACATGTGTTTTTCCCAGTGTTCCCATCAGAATGTCTGTCTACCTCTCTACCTGTCTTCAGACTAAATAATTGACAATCTGATTACGGCAGAGAGCTCTGGAGTGAAGTGGTCCCATTTAGAGGCTCTATGGAGCTTTAATGACCATTACCAATGTGTAGAAAGAGTATGTGTCCATTTAGTAGTGGCAAGTAAGTAATTGACCTAAAGACTAAAGCTTGATGTTCAAGCCTCAGCATAATCATATTGAACTACTGAGTTCCTCAGTTATTACTAAATGCACTTAAAATGCATTGGAAGACCAGCATAACTAAAGAAAAAAAACAATGATGGACCTTTTGCGAAAAACAATGTTACACAGGCTGATTTTCTGAGCGTTACATCCACTCATCTGCATATCAGCTAATAATTCAGCTGTGACATTCTCAAACTAACTCTGATAAAATACAAGTTAATGATTAAAACAAACTCGGGTTGGAAGGATCTTGTTTTGAGAAAAAAATAATCTATTAGTTATCTATACTATTCTTAATGACCCAGTGGTATATAAACCCCCAATGGACCATATGCTATTTATATATTGCCACATTGATTTCATTATGTTATAATGCTACTAGGGACCCACTAGCTGTCTCATGAGATCAATTAAAACAGCTTAATTGTGTATCTACAACTTTCTAACAAGAAAAGGTACCAACCATGACCACCAAAATAATTCATTATTCTTTTTCCCTCGTCCATGGCTACATGTGTGATTATTGACAGTGATCACAACTCAGGAGTATCTTGCTCAACAGTCCAACAGTGGCAAATTGTCATCTCCCCCAATGCCCAAGGAAAACTACTTATCTTGACATCTTAATCCTCTACTTGGGTCGCCGTGCCCACACAGGGAAAAATATTTCGTGCCCGGAGAAAACCTATTTGGACACATTTAAAATCTCTGTTTTTCGTTTTATACATGTTGTCTTACTCAGTTTATCCCACAGATAATTAGCATGGGAATAAAAAAACAAATCTGTGTTTTTACTTGCATGATCATGTTGACAGGCTGTATTTGGTAGGTGATCAAAAGAGGCTTATCCTTATGAATACCAATTATTAACCAAGGACTACTAAGCTTAAGAAAGTTTAAAAGGACACAACACAGCAGACATCAAGGACACAAGCTGTAAAATGGCTAAAACCATGTTTATCCAGTTTTGTGCACCCATAAAATGACATGCTGCTATAATCAATTTGAGACGAACAGAAAAGAATCTATCCCATGAGCCATTGCTGTCTCAGTTACAACACAACCATGAAACTCTTTCAAGCACATCTAAATGGAAGACAGTATGAAGCACTGGTACAGGATATTTTTGTGCACAGCTTTTTGGGGAGTTAGACAGGTGAAGCTCAAGCAAAGCTATGCAACTTTGATCAGTTTAAAGTAAATAAGAGGGAACATGCACCAGCTGTAAAGAAAAAAAAAATCATATTCCATATCTTTTTAAGAGAAAAAAAAAACACACACACTGAGTTTCATATTCATCCCTTTATGATTTGTCTTCTCTTTAACAGCTGTTTTCTTCTAAAATTTAAATGGAAAGCAAAACTCATATGAGAGCTAAAACAGGATTCACCGCAAACAAATGCCAGAGACAAAACCAAAATAGATTCTGACAAGTGCATTTGCATAAAAAGGGATGGAACAACATGAGATGGTAAATGAATCAGAGACGAAATACAGCCAAACATTCACTCTGGTTTCAGGAGTTGGGATATATCATGTACTAGCAAACCATGCATGATATGAACCAGATTGAATTTAAGTAAGAAACAGAAATAGAAATAAATTTATCAAGAAAATGAAAAGTAGAAAGGAAAAAGGGCCAGCGGAGAGATGGAATTGAGGAGTAAGAGGAGATGGGACCGAGACTGACTGAAAACAGAAAGAAATGGAAAACAAGTATCATCTTTCCAAAAGGTCAGGCATTTTTTCTTTCCTCCACACCCAAATGTGCTGGCCTTTTCAAAATATAGCCATGGATACCTAAGCCTTGCAGACAGACAGTCAGCTACAAAAAGTCTCGGTCAAGGAAAAATAATGGGTAGAAAATGCATTTGTAAATGTGTGTGAAAGTCTCTCTTTCAATAGTTTAGTTATTTGTGAAACAGAACAACAGGAAAAGGAGCTTTAAATGGGGCACTCACATAATTTATTTTTAGTTTATTTGGTGTCTGACGTTTTAAAACTGTCCTGCACAACTGTAGCAGGTGAGCATGAAGGAGTTGTAGGCTCATGTGCAATCAGACCGCTGCACCTGCTTTATTTCAAAGGTCAGCAGCCTTTAGGCCAATGCAAAAGTTTCAATTCCCCCTTAAACTACATGTTCTGTTGATGACCATATTCTCTAATGAAAAATTATGAAATATGGCATCATTAAAATAATTAAAATTTATTTTTTAAAAAAATTGGGCTAAATTAACCTCAATGAAATATCATATTTGTATTAAAATGTGTACAATTTTTTTATTACAAGATACAAATTATTTAGGGTTGTTAAAATGTAGCCTATAAAACTGTGTTATATAATAATTTATACTTGGGTTGTTGGAGGGTTCCCACCACGTTCTCATCCAGGGGAAAACATTTTGGGCACTGGGCAGATAAACCAAAGACAGGGTGCCAATCTTTCCCTGGGCACACACACTCATCTTGTATAGGGGCAATTTAGCTTCTCACATTGCTCTTTAAATAGAGGTGTATTAAACAAGTGGTCAAGCTTTAAAGCACCATAAAAATGGCAGGAGGCTCTACAAGAGAAATCCCAACAGTTCTCTGATCCGGTGAACAGACACTGAAGTCGTTTCTATTGTTTAGAGAAAATAGCTTTAATTCCTTTAAAAAGGGGACCAGTGTCAATTCTCAATGGTTTGGTATGAGTTGTTCAACATGACAGTGTGATGATTCATGTGACATTGGACCATGTTTACTGTCAAGGTTTAAGTGACCAATCAGGCCAATTTTGAAATCTACAAAAACAGATGGCAGGCAGCCTCTTACTTTAAAGCAAAAAAGAAGTTCACTAACCTTTGAGGCAGGAGAAAGGTTGACATGATGACATCAAAAAAAGTGATAAGTATTGCCTTTCAACTACACTCTGCTGCATTCTCTACAATAGAACTCCGGTCCAGAGCTCGCTGCCAGCTATAATGGCTTGGCATTTTTTTCCGTTCTTATTCCTCTCACCTTTGAAATCAATTGAGCATGGAGGATTTCTTCTCATTATTCCCTGGAGCAGTGGAAGCACAGGCCCAATTCCACAGATCTGCCCACTGTGGAGTCATTTCTTAGTTGGTGAGGATCCAAACTGCCTGATTACCATGCATGAACGTGCATATATAAATAGAAGTAGAGGGACATGACGGATTAAAGATTATAATAGGTGAGGGACAGAGTGATAAGGGACTGGGTTTTAAAGTAATTTATTATAAATAAAAACTATCCTATTCTTTAAATGTATGGAATATATATATATATATATATATATATATATATATATATATATATATATATATACCCCCCCCCCCCCCCCCCCCCCCCCCCCCCCCCCCCCCCCCCCCCCCCCCCCCCCCCCCCCCCCCCCCCCCCCCCCCCCCCCCCCCCCCCCCCCCCCCCCAACACCGGCGATGACCTTGACAAAAACGTTGCTGGGTAAATTTCACTTCCTTTTTTAATATGTATGGATACAAAGCCCTTATTTATTCACCTCTTAAGTTCGCACAGTTAATATGAACCCAGATGAATAGACAACAGCACACATGCAAATACAAATTATAACACCGGCGACATTCTACTGTAAACACTGTAACTTGTTGGATTGTGTTCATAATTAGGTGTTTAATATAATGCTTCTTTGTTTAGTATATAAGAATTTTAGTCTTTAATTAATTAAAAACGATCTTTAATTTGTGTCCAGCAATAAACTTGTGACTATTTTGCTTTCTCTTAAACAGATTTCAACTGTGAACCTGCATCATAATCATATTCAGCTTGTAAATAGTTCTCAGTAGAAAAATTGCCTAAATGAACTACAGTAGGCTTGTGGTTAAGGAACCAGCCTTGCAACCTGAAGGTCCCCAGTTTGATGCCTGGTTCCACCAAGTACTACGGCTGAAGTGCCCTTGGGCAAGTCACCTAACCCCAATTGGTCCTAGGGCACTGTGTACAGTGAAGATAATGAATAAATAAATACTTTTCTCATTCAAACATAATCCATAGTTTTGTCTTTCTTTATTTTTCTGTTTGTTTCTATGATGCTCTCTACACTCAATATGATTTTGTTGATTAACTTAGATGGGTAAAAAGAAATGATTGTTATGGAACCTCCCACATAACAGTCACTAAGCTGTTATAAATTGGATGAACTACACCTAGAGTTTATAGTTGCAGTCATCAATTTAGTGGCTGTAAAGCTTAATAATTATTCTCATTAATCTATCTGAAAATGGCGAGGGAGGTAAAACCTTTAGTCAGTTTGTATACGGATCAAGGTCCACCATTTTGTGATGTTGGCCCTAGCACAGGTACTTTGCTTAGCCATTAATTTATTCTCTTTTCCCATGTTAAATAATGGCAGCGACTCAATAATTAAAATACAGAATCGTATATCTCCGGGTACTTTAAACCTTGTGTGTTTCTCAAGGCTTTTCTTCCTAAATTTGTGTTTATTAAGACATTCATTTTCTAGTCACTAAAACCACTGTGCACTCAGGTGTTTTAAATAAGAAGAAATTAGGGCCGTCATCCAGATAACTGTACCACTGATGGAGCCTTAAGGTATCAATCCACCTGCTCTCTTTAATATCATTAGCAAGCTCACCAAGATCTGAGAATTCAGTTCAGTGTAGGCTCCTAAAACAATATGTTGAAGAGGCTGAATAATACACAAAGCGCTTTAAACCAAGTTCCTTCATTTCCTCCTCCGCAGCCAAAAAAGAAAGAAACAAAGTTGACACCACTTTTTCTCCCTCCAGCATACACACATTAACTCTCTTCTTCTCTCACCCACTGTGTATGTTGTCTCTCTCAGCGGTCCCCCTTCCTTTCTCTAGCTGGCTTCCAGTTTTGGTCTCCCACTCTTTCCTCCCATATCATTTCTCCCATTTCCCCCCTCTCCCATGCTCACATGCTGAAGGCAGGGACATTTCCATATATTTCCATTCTAAACCAGGAAGGACTCCCCATGGGCAACCATTTTTATAATCCTCTTGAAGTTCACCCCATCCTTGCTTTCTTTTTTTCTTGTACAAGCATGCCATAGGTTTACACTCCAGCTGTTGATAAAACAATGTCATGCATTGCGGGAGAATGTGATGGCACCAATTACTCTATAATTACCTGGGTAATTATGCATATGCAGACCTGAAAGAAAGCGCTTGTGTGTGAGATGTTCGGTGTTAAATCTCTACAGACAGTGAAAACACTAGAAGACAAGGTTTGAGCATCTCTTGTCTCTTTTCGCCTAGGCCAGCACTCTCCAGTGCCCAGAGAGCTTAAATACTACTAATTAGTGTGGCAAGCTGGTAATGGGGACTAGAGGGAGACTCAGAGGGTCACTTCATCAGCTGCCAAACAGCTGGTGAGTAAAAGGAAACGGAGTAGTGACAGCTTTGTAATACAGCACTCACAACTATACTCACAAATGCATACAGAAGACTGAGGATGCTCTGGCAGCTGTAGCAGTTGACATATTAGCTGTAAAAATCAATTATAAACCAGGTGCTGTCCTATGTTTTTAAAATAGATTTGACCGTATAACCTTCTATAACCCTTAACATAATGGAAAGTAATAAAATAATAACTGATGCATACTGCAGAAATGCATCTCTAACCCTTGATTACCAGAGTTACTTGACATTTTCTGATCGGTGTCTCAAACCAAATTGGCAAAATAAATAAGGAGAAAACAGGCAGAAGTAAAAACACCTAACAGTAAAATGTGTGCTTCTACAATTTAGCATAATAACATTATTAATTATAATCATTATAATCATTATTAATAGCTCCAGATGTGCACAAGGTGCCAGGGTTTTTAAAACCTATATTTATTTCTGATCAAGAGACACTACTAACCAGATTTTCTTTTGTGTTTACATTTGACTACTGACTAACTGTGTGAAGTATTAAAGAATGTTATCAGACCAATTGACTGTTCATTTGTTAATTACCTTGAAAACCAGTTAAGGCTACATAATATACTGTGACCGTGGAGCTGTCCAGTGCTGAGTTGTGAATAAGAGGTGTGATCAGACAAGCATGTCAGGTAATGCATCGCATCTGTGGTTTGTCTCTGTTAATTGTGTGTGATTCGGAAATAGAAGAGGAAGTGGAAAAATCAGACACAAATAATGTGCAAAAAAAAAAAAAAATTGTTTAACAAAAAAAAATACATAACAATAGTTTATTATGTAGATTGCATGATATTTCTGACCATATCAATTTTATATAATGTTACTCATTATTAAGCTGCAAACTGGATATACATTTTCCATAAATCATTATAAAATGATATATCACATATCATAATGCAGTATCATATTTCTGTGCACTGCATGGCCTACGTATGCCAAGTTATGCATCCCATAAGCATATTTTGATATTCAGGATGCTGTATTCTAGTTCACATTGAGTCCTTTTTCTAGTATTTATAAAGAACACTGTCTAGTGGCTAAGTTTCAGGCGCAGAGTGTGTCACCATAATAAAGCACGTCAGTCTGTTTGACTGCTTTCGTACAGTGTGAGCAATTTAAATTGCAGGTTTTGGCTGTACACACTGAACGATTCAAACCTGCAATGTGTGTTGTCACCTCAGAACAAGCTTTTCAAAATGGCATAGTATATGCTGGGATTTACAGCAAGCTTGTGCTGTAGATAAGCTCATCAGACCCAGGTTATTCTTTTTAATATTACATTATGTCTAATCAGTATTGTGTTTGTGGCAGTGATGCTTGGAGTAAGTATGATGTGTGTGAGCGTAACAGCGTGGTGTTTTCGTTCTGATTCTTTTTTGGTTCAGGGATAGATTTTTAGGGCAGATGCTCATGTGTTTGCACTGCGCAGCAGGGTCATGTAGCTTTCCTTTTTTAGTTTTCATTGAGTGCAGTAAGTCAGAAAATTAATCATGGGAGATGACGGTAATGAGGTCCACATTATCCTGATACATTCTGCATGCAATTGTATATAAAACATACGGTATATACAATTGTGCAAAGTCTTAGGTAGTTAGGAAGGACATTGTTTAAAACCACTTTTCTGTTATGTGAATTTAATTTGCGAAGATAAACATATAGTTTAGAGTACAAACTAAACTAATGTACAAAAAAAATTAAGATTTGCTATTTTTTGTAAAAAATAAAGTATTTTTATATTTAAAAAACTATAAAACTTTTTCACTTCACTTGAGGTCTTATGTTAGCTTTTGCTAACCACTGACGCAGTGTTAAGTGGTAAAGTTGTATCCAATGATGTCTGTAATCTTTATTTGGTCAATAATGAAGAAAATGCAGCTCTGAGCAGAGATGGATACATCGTGTTAAAGCAGAAGGTGATGGAATACCCATTCAAAGAGCTTCCCATCAATGTGTGATTGATTTATGGTGATCAAATTGTCAGTCTTGAGAATTGGTAACCCTAAAAATTAGATAAAAGAGTAATAAAAATGAAATAAGAATGAGAGCGGTAATAGGTTTACTAGCAGATTGCACATTGGCAAATCTCTGATGAATGCAAACATGGTGACTCCATGGTATTGAATAGTGGGTGGAATGTGAAGGAGCGTGGCTTAATTTTATTTTAACACTCAGGATGTATTTATAAGCTTTCTGAACAGCTGCTTTTTCAGGTCTTCCACTATGACGCCTTGTGTAGGATTTCCCAGAAGTTCTGAAAACTTTTAGCCCAACTCACTTATAGCAGCACCAGTCAGGCTTAATCTATCCCGCCTCCCAAAATGGTTTGCTTAGACTGAACATTTGACTGTAGTGGTTGAAAATCAAATACTGTTAGACTGTGTTTAACAGGCAATGTATGCGGCTGTTAAAACTAAAATGACTCGCTATAGAAGCTTTGGGGAATAAACTATCTGGAAACTCATAAATGTTAAATGCCAGACTTTTTGCTGACACATAAGTAATGAGAGTCATCAAACCGAACAGTATATTCATGATGCTCAATCTCACCATAAAGCTTCCTATTAACCACACCTTCTTGTGGAACAAAAGACGTCTGTAACTGAGTACATTTAAAACTTCGGGATTTTACTTTAACCTAAAGTTTGGCTCAAAATCAGCGACAAACATGCGGTATTGTAAAAGTATTACTGCGGTAAACAACTAAAAAGGAAGACAGACAGAGTATGCAAATGTGTTTACATGTCATTGGCTTTGGCATGTCAACTTCTGGGTATCTTTTTTGAATTCGAGTTTATGCAAATCAGCATGTTTGTGCAGATGAGAGTAGAGAGCAGAGGTACAGTGGCAGTTTTGTGAACAGTAGCATAGCTGGGGTTGTTAAATCCCTGCTTTCTTCTGTAAGCCATTACAAGGTATAAGTTAAACTAAAAAAAACATTTCTCAGTGGATAAAAACCATATGAAAAATATACACAAATCAAGAAAAACTAAAGAGATATAGTCTGTGTTCAAAGGGAAAGAAATAGAATAGAAGAGAGAGATTGTGTGTATGAGGGAAAGAGAGAGAGTGAGAGAGGAAGAGAGAGAGAATAATAGATAGGAGAATACAAAAAGGAAAGACATCTAAAGTCCTCTGACACAGAGCTCCTCAGCCAATGTGTAGAAATTAATTGAGTGAAAGAAATCTGCTGTTTAAGGGTGAAGTGGGTTGTGGGAAGCCATGAAACAATTGTTTTCTGTCTGCCTCAGGCTATGTATCCTTCATTCCAGCTCTCTTCTGTCTGCTGGCACTCGTTGTCTCTCTTGTTTTTTTGCTCTTTCTTTCTTCTTTATAAATAGAAGGTTTTTTTTATTCCCCTCTTCCCACTGACGTGACTTCTTGTGCTCTTTTTTGGGTTCTCTGAATCACATGATTTCAGATTTGTGTCCACATCCCCCTCTGCTTTTGTAACACAATAAGGGATCAATCAATGTTTTGGATTTAATTACGCCCTCATGTGTAAGATGCTGCTGCAGTTCTGGACGGTGTATGTCGTGTTTATGAGCACTTAGAATAAGTGTATGCTAGCATGTGCTTTTCTGAGAGCTGCCTTCTCAGCAAGTAATCTGCATGTTTGTGAGGGTATTAGCAAAGGCACACAAGCGTGACCTGAAATGTTTGCTTCTTGTGCCACAGAAACACAAAGTGAGAAAGCATAGAAAGCAACTCAATTTCTTGCTTGCTGGGCAAAAGAATGGAAGATGGTTTGATCACATGACCTAATACATTAATCAAATATATTCTAGATCAAACTATATAAGCTCATATAGCATCACAGATTATATGTTCTAAACAGACGGCAATAAAAAAAAAAAAAAAAAAAACTTGCTGGTATTTTTATCTAAAGGGAAGATACCTTGTGAGGACTAAAGCTTATTGGGTGACTCGTCCTCCTTGGGGGACACTAAGCTCCAGATTTTGTCTATTTAAAAAATAAGGCTTTTAATAGATAAAGGGGAAAAAATTGCCTTAGATCCTGCAGTTGTTTCATTTACTTTAACTGCATACTACTGCTTCAAAAGGCAAACTCTAGCAGACGCTCATTGACCCATGCAAGAAAAATGCAACTTGAATTGTTACTGAAGAAAAAGCAAACATGGGCTGAAAAGACTGTACTTTGATAGATGATAAACAATGGGAGCTGTTTTAAGGCTTAACCTGCCTGCCTCGTTTCCTAAAGAGAAACATTTAATTCGACATCAAACTGTGAGAGTGCTTCCTGTTTTCAAAAGCCATTTTATGTTTCATTATTGCAATGCCCCCACTGAAGGTTCAGATAGTGTGTCTGGACCAATGTAAAAGGGTTTAACTGAGCCATTTTTAACATAGAGCCATGTGCTCTGCACCAGTTAACATCTTTTGGAATGTAGTAAAATATGCTTTGTTCTTTGAGTCTAAAAGCAGCATCCAAAGGCCTTTCGAGAACCGTTTTTGGCAGCGGAGGGAATATCAAATCTATGCTAATGCCTATTGTTTTGGATGGGCTGCTTGGATCTCCAAACATTACACCACACAGGCCATATGAAGTAACAAAGGCAGTTCTTTATCTCACACAGCCATTCACAGTCAATCTTGTGAACACACACCACACATGAACAACACCCACCCACACACAATATTATACAAGGTACATACTGGTATGTCAATACTGGAAGGCCACACAAACACTTTGAAGGATAAAAGACGTTCTGGCCCGAGGCCAGTTATGATCTCAATGCCTCCTTTAGCAGCCCTTGCAGGAAAGAGTGGAGTATTGATCCAGTCTCAAGGCATCGTTGGTGTAATTGTGTGCCTGTGTGTATGTGTGCTGGTGTGTGTGCGTGTAAGAGTCACATAAACCAAGATCTCCAACTCCTAGCTATAAAATAGATTATTCAGCAAGAACAGTACATGAGGTAAGAATAAGAAACAAGAAGAGAAAAGAAGATAAATGAAGTAGGTTCAATAAAAGCAATGAAAGACTCAGCAGAGCTGGTAATGAATCAAGGACCAATATGGTTCATACATTCCTCAGCTATGTGTATATCCCTTGACTTTTCAATGATTGTCTCTTTTGTTGAGCAAATCAAAAAGGCCATCGGTTTCGTTATATTGACCTCACGATTAACTAGTTTACGTCGGATGGAAAAGCTGCACGGGGTGAATTCACACTTACAGCTGCCCCTTCTTTACTGGATAAAGGCATATCACTGAATAAGCAAGGCTGCCTATTAATGCAATGCTTACTGAGCCTAATGTGGTCCAGAATTTTCCCTTGAACCTGTGAAGATCGATACGGGAGAAGGTGCATAACCCACTGAGCAAAGATAAACATAGGAACACAATAAATCTATAGGTGCATTCGGTTAGGCAGAAGATGATAGCGTGCCTATCCAAAGTGCTTCCTATAACTGTGAGATTGATTTATCATGATCAATTTTAAGTCCTGACAAATGGCAGCTTTTCAAACCACATAAAGGAGAACAAAAAAAAGATTATAACATTAAGTAATAGATTTAAATGTGCAGTGAATACGATAATGTTTTTAAGTCAATATTTTAAACACAGGGTTGGACTACAGAATTAATGTGTGTGTGTGTGTGTGTGTGTGTGTGTGTGTGTGTTTGAGATAAACCTGGTGTCCTGATGGCTTTGTTTTATTTATTTCAATTCATGGCTGCAAAAAGCCAGAGGTGAATGTGGGAGGGTTTCAGATGGCAAACCAAGCAAACAGCAAATGTGGAAAAGAAAAGTGTGAATAAGCAGGTAATGACAAACACAAACTGACAGCCCTGGGTTTTATTTGGGGGCATGTTTTGCCCAGGACTGGGATTTCCCAGAAGCTTTGATATTAATCCCTCTTCATCTCATAGTCTGCACCTTACCCTTACTTTATCTGGCCTTGGGGAGTCTCCACTTATATTTTCTCTCATGCCTTGGATCCTGAGCTTTCACATTCCTATCTGCTGTGTTTCAAATTCATTTCAGCTGAGATTGAGGGGGAACTTGCTGATGGAGAGAGATTAGGGTAGAAAAGCTGAAATGCTCAGATGTGTCAGAATCATCTAGACTGAACCATCCCTCTTACAATAACCTCCACTTCAGTGAACTGTAAGTTCTCACAACTTGAAATTGAGTATTGAAGACTTTTAGTTTTTTACAGTTTGAGATTTTATACCACTTCACACTGAGATATTAAGTACTGACAGGGATTACTTTTCCTTTAATCTTATTGTTTCATAGCATTGATGGTATGCATTCAGGCAACAATATTTTATTTAGTCATTAACTTAATTTTGAAGCAGTTAAGAGGCCATGGGATAATTTTGATAAAAGCTTTTTTAGGGCTTTTCTGCAATTATAATAGATAATAATTAATGAAGAAGTCCATTTTCTCATTCTGGGCAACATAACACCTGTCCTTTATGGGTCTTTGCTCCCCTTTAGCCATTACTGCCCATTCTAATAGCCTTGATTTATTCCTGTTGGTTTAGCCAAGGAGTCTCCAGGCAGCCAGAACAGCTTACACAGCTAACACACATCTGTCACACCCTCTGCCTCATCGATGTGTTGTGTCTGAATGCATTGCTGATTTTCACTTCACATGTGCCTGGATGGGCAGAGACATAACGGCAAGAATAATAAGTGCACTGATGTCAGATAGCACACCTTGCTGTGATGTCTTCTCTAAAGTCTTGGAATAAATGAAATATGCTTTGTCACAACAACAACAAAAAGAAAAACAACGTTGCACACTTCAACAGCTGTTTGGACTGAATTCAGATCTGATGCGTGTTTATCATGGGATGTTTAGACAACCTTATGCAACATCACAGCATTGATTTCCATTTAGAGTTGCATTTAATATTTTTTACAAAGTTATTTTATTGATATTGGGAAATAAAGATATCAGCACACTGTTGTGGCCAATTCACAGAAGAAAATGATTCTTCGTGCTTATTGAAAGCACCTCGATCACAGTTTCAGCCTGATGAATTTGGTATTGTCATTCTAAAATATGCCTGTGCCAGTAGGGAATAAAAACCTATTGATGGGATAAGCTGCACATTCAGTACAGTCAGGATCTCAGCTCTGCCATTATATTGCCACATAATATTGAGTCCAGTATTGAATTGAATTGAAACAACTCCAGATTACAACACATCACAAGTCTGACTTTGCTATTTGACAGGATACAAATTTCATACAGAAGCACCAGATACTCTGGTTTCACTTAAACATTAGGAAGGACACTCGAACCAATCCACTGCTGATGGTCATCTATAGCAATGACTGAATTAAGGTATTGTTATTTTTTTCAGTTTTAGATGTAAATCACATAAATTAAGGTCCACTTCAAGTTCATTTATTCATTTTATTTACGTTAGGTCATTTAGCAGACGTTTGTATCCAAAGTGACTTACAAAGCAAGCACAGGGTTGGCCCCCAGAGAGTTTGTATAATTATTAGAGTTTGTGTAATTATTACTTTTAACAGTGTAATATTAAAAATACACTTATCAAAAGTTTGTTTTTGCACTTGAAAGCTATGCTTTTGGAGTTTGGAGATGTGTGAAAGTTTCCAATTCACATTATTATTGAACTCTACTCTTAGGTTGCTTTGTCAGAGTTGCCCCAGGGTTCAGAATAAACTCTAGAATAGCATGCAAAGCCCTTCACAATGTACTTTTACTAAATTTACAATGTACCGCATTTACATTATTTATTTTGTAGTTCTATGTTGACAAGTACAGTTTTCATATTAAACAGCTGATTCTCAGCTAACTATATAATAAAATACAGTATACACAGGTTAGTTTTATTTAGTTTATTCAGTTTACTTTAATTTCATTTCATTCATAATTTTGCTTACTAGACAAAAGTACTGTGGTTGAAACTCCCTAAAGCTTTAAAACTAACTTACTTTTTTAGATTCTTGCACAAACTATCACGTATTAAATATCTACATACGCAGGCAGTCAGATAAGGGCAGGGTGGGTAAAATCAAAAATTATTGCAAACAAAAACCCCTCACTTAAAAATGTATTTCCTTACTCCTCTACACTTTTAACAGAATTCAATACTGGCTTTGGGATTTTACTGTGATTCTATCATAATGATCAGTGCTGAAGGAAGAGCTCTGATGCTCTGGCTAAGGTAGTAGGGGAATATTAAATGAGGAGGAAAGCAACTGTAAAGTTATACAGGCAGAGCACCACAGGAACTGAGGCAAGGTTCAGGTAAAAGTCAGAATATCTTCTATACTGTATCCTGTCCTAAGCTGAAGAAAATGGTTTACTTACAATTAATAGATATATTTTATTAATTCCTATTATGAGCCATGATGTTTAACTGAGTTTAAAAATTACATTTATAATCTCTGCCTTATATATAGTTATAATGTTAATGTCCTCTGATATGTATGTGTATTTGCAAGAGTCTCCTGCATTACCAGAATAAAAAATATTTGCTGATGGATCATTAGATATATAATTTACTATATAGATTATTAGATATATTCATTTATTCATTCATTATCTCCCGCTTATCCTCTATTATGGTCGCGGTGGGGTTCCCAGAGCCCATCCAGGGAAGAACGTCTCGGGCGCTGGGCAGATAGACCCAGGACAGGGCGCCAATCCATCGCTGGGCACACACTCACTCACACAGACACACTCTAAACGGGGCAATTTTGAGAATTCAATTAACTTGATCCATGTTTTTGGACTGTGGGAGGAAACCGGAGAACCCGGAGGAAACCCACCCAGATGGGGATTCGAACCAGGAATCCCTAGCGCTGAGAGGTGAACGTGCTAACCACTAAGCCACCGTGCCGCCCGATTATTAGATATATAATATATCAATTAATGAAAAGTGTTTTATGCATGCGGGCGGCACGGTGGCTTAGTGGTTAGCATGTTCTCCTCTCAGCACTAGGGATTCCCGGTTCGAATCCCCATCTGGGAGGAGTTTCCATGTTCTCCCTGTGTCTGCGTGGGTTTCCTCCGGGTTCTCCGGTTTCCTCCCACAGTCTAAAAACATGGATCAAATTAATTGAGTTCCCCAAATTGCCCCATATAGTGTGTGTTTGAGTGAGTGTGTGTGTGCCCAGTGATAGATTGGCGTCCTGTCCTGGGTGTATCTGCCCAGCGCCCGAAACGTTCTCCCCTGGATGAGCATGGGGAACCCCACCGCGATCCTAATATAGGATAAAGCGGAAGATAATGAATGAATGAATGTTTTATACATGTATCACATTTGCTGTAAACGATCACATCAATAAGGTAAAATAAAATAAAAAACAATGCAGAAAATTACATTAACACAACAAAAGTTTTAACACACACCTCTTAGTAACTTATTTCTGTTTTTTAATCCGGTTCCTTTTCCAAAGGTTTATAAATCTGAGCATCTAGCATCATGGATTTACATTGGTTGCAGTTGTCCAAAATCCATGATGCTAGATTCTCGGATTTATAAACTTTTGGAAAGGGAGTTGGATGAAAAACCTGAAAACAATAGCTTGGGGATGATTTTTTTGTAAGGCATGGTTGGTTAAGTTTGGCGTGGAAGAACTTAACTGGCTCGCACAAGGCTCTGACCTTGACCTCGTCAAACACCTTTGGAATAATTTACCCAGGCTTCCTCATGCAACATCAATGTCTGGCTTTACAAATGCATTTCTGGATAAAAGGGAAAATCGTCCCACAGACATGCTCCAAAATCATATAAAAACCCATCGTAGGGACGTGGAAACGTTTAGATCTGCAAAATTAGGGGTGATGTATAATGAGATGTAATAAAGTGTTTGCTTTAACAAAAGAAATGTGAGTTGTCGTCTTGCTTTTCTGTCTAAAAAAGAAAAAAAATCCAAAAATTCCCTATCAGACTTATTTATATAGTACTAGCGATAGTGATCTATTTTGTCTATATGAATCTAATACATGTCCAGTCCAGAAAACTGAATGAAATCAATTGATATGTGATTTAACAGGGCAGATAAAAAAGAAAGAGAGGAGATATTTGATTTATTTCAGAATGATGACACGAATGGAGCTTTCTGACTGTGTGAATCTGTTTAAAGCCGGTTTATCCTTTTCTTCTCTTACCTCTACACCCTGCACTTTTAGCTTCATGTGATCCTCCCTCGTGGTTTTTCCATCTTTCCTCTTCTTCCAGCAGTAGCCATCTTTTCTGTACTTCACTTTCTTTCTGTTGTACAGTATCATAGACCCATTCTGTGGCCTGCGGAAAGGGAGAGGGAAGATGTGTGAATATTGTGCTCTGCACCACGTCTTTCAACACATGACCACAAAGGTACGAGGAGACGCTTCACATAAATGACCTGCTGCTTTGCAGATCAAATACAAATAACGAATGCCTTCTACTTCATAGAGTAAAAATGAATCCACCTCCATACGACATTGTTTTTTTTATATATTAACAAGCAAACAATAAAAAACATTCCATTTCATTTAATGCCCAGTCCTATAAAACAGGCACTGAGAATGAGTAGCACATTTGACTCATAACGCTTTATCAGTGGTATAAGCAGGGATGATAGACTATTCTCCAGACCTCAGCATAACAGACATTAATGTCCCCATTGGGCCTCTTTATCTCCTAACACTGATTCCCATTTCTATTGGGACTTCATTGCTTGCGTCCTCGTCGCAGTTTTATAGCTTGCTTCACAAGCCGCTTTTTGAATATGACTTATAGTTAAACCAGGCTTCGAATTGCTCGTGTAACTAGTGCTGGTTTATTATATCTTCTTTAATAAAATGGATGGAAAATTAACCATAAAGTTTAAATTATCTCTTATTTCCCAGTGTGGACAGTGAGTTGGATTTGAGGTCTGAAACAGGCAGGGAGACTTTAAACTCAAGGGAATATATCTGAGGGAAGACAAGTGTTTCTCGCTAGTTGTGTTTTTTTTGTAAAAGACAAAAAAAAAAAAAAAAAAAAAAAAAACAATTTCCCTCTTATTTTAAATACAAGTGAGCATTTTGTATTTAATGTTTACAGAGGTTTTAATATTGTAACAGGGCTATTAATCCTTCTAGTCTGAAAGCTCCTCGCTCAGCTCCTTTTCCTACGGACCTGTAGGGAAGCCATTTTCTTTTTTAATTGAAGGCAGTTTGTTCCTTGGTATGAAATAACTAGAAGGGAAGCACTTTAGCTTGGGCATGTAAGACGGGCCCCGAGCTCATTCAAAGCAGCAGGCGTGATTTTGCCCCCTCTCTCTGCGTTGCCTCTGTGTACTCAAGCGATCTAATTAATCTTATCGGAATTATACATATTTATACATAGAGAGTAGGCTGGAGAAAGAGACCCCCAACTGCTTTGTTATTGGATGTGGACGACAAACAGCTCCTTCTGTTTCAGCAACTTAATATAACAAACCGGAGTGCAGAAAAATTGTGTGACAGCAAAAGAATGCCTTTCTGCAGAACTATGGTTCTTATCTACAAAATAGTTCATGTTTGGCTTATAATAAGAGTATAATTAATGTAACTTTGTAGCCTAAATGGTTAAGAGAATGGTGTGATGAATTATGAATGGGCGTGCAGTGTTGTTCATAATGGATTTAGAAGATTTAAAGCTGAGAAGAGAGATTCTTAAGTAGTAAAATATATCTGTTCACTTTACTGTAATTACTCAATTAATACACAAGGCAATTTAATCCTGGAGCTGTGAATGGCTCAGAATCTGGTGACAGAATCTATGCAATATATTTAATAGCTGCTTTAATCTTCATCTGTCATTTCAAACCATTAAAATCATTATCATTGTGAAGCACGTTTTTTTCTTTCTCCTACCCAAATTCATATTTTATACAGTACTTACTCTTTCCAGGCCTGGGTTTGGGATGAAGTTTCTAGTTGATGTAAACATTAATTCATTTGTAATTGGTCACTTCGTGGTGGGTTTTTATGGAAAAAGGATTTCCTTAATCAAAACGATGTGCAAATCACCTAAAAATACGTTTCCCATGCGCACTGAAGCACTAACTACTCTTGGCCACATCGCTGGTGTGGCTGCTTAAACCATGTAGAGCTGCTTTTTGGTGGTTTGTAAAGAGTATATAAACCTCTGCAGGTCCCCGAAGGGTAATCAAGTGTAATGTAGTAATCAAAGCAATGGTGTGGATTTTATATTTATAAGATACCACTCCTGCAGGTCCCTGAATATTGGTGCTGTTTAATCTCTTCATGAATTCCTTTTTATTTAAGAACACAAGAAAAAAAAAACAGACAATGAGGTAAAATCAAATTCTGTCATCATTCCAACATAACATGCTCTTTCTTAAGTTGTATTTGTGACAAGTAATAGTACTGAAAATAAAGAAAAACTATTTTTTAACCAGTTATAACAGAGAACCAATGATTCTACTATTCCTATGATACTACACTGTACACAGAGAAAAAAAACAAGAAACCATCTCAGAATGTAAGAAGCAAAACTGTGGAAAAATACAAATTATATCAAGGCTACAGGTCCATTTTGTGATATGCACTGAGTGCAATGCCTATAAAATGTTCACAGTCCATGACACTGTACCTAACCTTCCAGGATGTTGATGGACACAAGGTAGAACAGTGTAAGCTTAACCTCCCTGTAACCAGCCAGATGAAATAGGATGCTATGGTAGGAGGCCCAAGAGGAGCCCACTGTTGACATAGACACAAAAAAGTTAGAACGTAACCTCGGGAAGTCAAACTAGGAGTCTGTCTTTTGGTAAAACAGATTCGAATCATTTACAGAAAATAAAAACAAGGCCTTAAAAAATAAAAATTAAAAACATGGTTTCTTTGAAGATGGTAGCAATTTAAAGACATTTTGAGTTGTTCTGCTGAAAAAGAGCACAATGCATGATGTATTAAGTCTGCATAAAGTTTATTAGAATTATAAGCAGCAGAATGTTGTAACAGATATAATAATTAACTTCTAAAAGCAAAAAGAATCAATACTTTAGAGTTAGTCTTCCAGTTGTGTTTCAGTGTAAAATATCTGACCAAATAGCATGATATAAGATCACAATGAGATATTTTTATATCCATTATAACTATAACTTTACATAAACATGCTGTTAAGTTTGGATATGCACTTATATAAGACTGGTTTAAGGCACAGGAAGACAAGTAATGAACTTTTTTGACTTGGGAATATATTACAATGTGCCAATTTTATGCACTTAATAGGCTTCATTGCCTTTAGGATTCTAATGTTGCTCATTTATATTGCATAATATACACACTGTACCAAGGGTAAGATGACAGATGAGACTTGATGCAAATGCGCATATGTGTCTAAGTATCTGATTAGACTGTAGTTCTTTTTAAAACAGGGCTATATATCTAATGAAAATTAACTTTGCTTTATAGTTTAGTTTGGAAATTCCTTAAAATTTATTAAGAATATTTATAAAATGTAAATTATGGTCAGGCCTGCAGTCCTTATCTAAAATAAAATAATTGAGCACCGTTGCTGTGGGTGCTCATGTATTGTACCCAAAGAGACACTCGTCTGGAATATAAGATTAATAAAAAAAGTTGACAGCAGCTTGACTTAATTTTGCGCTGCTGTGCTTGTAGTAGATGTCTATCTAAAGAGGAAAACATATTAAGGCTGCATTGCAAATGCATCAGCAAAAAACAAAAAAAAAGCAATCAGCTTTCTTTAAGTGACAAATTTCATTCATCGGTTCTCTGATGACGGTCACTTTTGGTATGCTTGGTTATGTTTTGAAGTGTTTTAGAATAACACGTACCATTTAGCTTTCAGTCTAGTCCTGATTTGACACTTTCACTTAGTTGTAATGAAAAATTTTTCACTGTCACAATGCCACTTAGTATGAAATGTTCTACTTAAAACCTGAGGCACAGCAATATTTTTATAGCCTGTGAATATATTAACTTTTTATAAAGTTTTGAAACTTTACAAGCCTCTGGTAAGTAAATGTCTGCTTTAACTAAACAGATCAAGTTTTTCTTCTCCTTTTTTTTGGGGGGGGGGGGGGGGGGGGGGGCCCCCCCCCCCCCCCCCCCCCCCCCCCCCCCCCCCCCCCCCCCCCCCCCCCCCCCCCCCCCCCCCCCCCCCCCCCCCCCCCCCCCCCCCCCCCCCCCCCCGCTCTGCTTAGTCTTTGCTATAACAAAGTATAATTCCGGGCCATGATGTGAAACCAGCTGCAATAGGATGTGCAGATCTGCTCTGACAAATATCTGAAAAACACTATAAATTCTGGGAAGTCTTAGAGGTCTCACCACTTCTTTGTGGTTCGAGCAGCAACACCAGTGCTTGGTGGCCAAGAGTTGGCGTTGTTGTGCGCAGGGGGAAATTCAGGTGTTGTGAAATTTTTTACTCAATTGGCTTAATGAAGACACTAAAAAAACAACTTTTATATCAGTTATAATCTTTTAATTGAAAAAGCTGCTTATTTTATTTTAATGTAAAAATACTTGCCACACATAAACTAAGGACACACAAGAAATTACAGTCAAATGAAAATTAAAATGCATTCCAAAAATGATTATTTTTTAATGTAAAAAAAAATCAGTTAATAAAACACTTATTAGTTACATTGTGCTATTTTTTATCAAATGTGAATACAAATGACATTTTGTTTTCTTTAAAAAGTAAATACACATCTGTGTGTGATATGATATGAAGTTTACATCATATGAGTCAAAATGTAGAAAAGAGATCTTTTTTTTTTTAATGGATTTCACTGTTAAGTTTAACTTTTACTTGTAAACTTTAACCATCTATTATCTTCTACCCAGTCAGAATTCTTCATTAATCCTAAACTAGGGTCTTGGGTATTCCTGATTTTTAACCCAAAATTCAACCAATTCAATTACTGCTGATGTAAAAAAATATATATTAAGGAGGACTAAACACAGAATTCTGGTAAATATAAGCTCTTACTTTTCATGTATTGTACATATTTTTAAACATGAATGTATTTACTGATAGTCTGATAACATGCAAAATGTGATTTGATCTTCTCTGAAAAACACAAAGCTGGTTGATGCTTTCTACTCTAAGGTTCTAATTGTGTTCATTTATTTATTTAGGTTTATGATGTTATTTAATGTTAATGGGTTTGGTTATAATCTGTCGTTTGTGCTGGAGATGACCAAACAGTCAAAACTTTCCTGAGGGTCTGATTTTTCTCCAAACAAGTAAACCAATGTTCCTTGTTGAACTTATCTGAATGAAGCATCTCAGAATGGGTTTGAAAGGGTATAAATAAAGGCCCGTCTCTGTTGCTACTCGAGCACAAGTGTATTAGAAATAGGGTGTTTGTATCAGTAAGCCTGGAAGAGGCAGTGCGATTCTAGTCGCTTATCTCTCAAAACCAGAGAGCACCATGCAGCCAAGGATCAATAAGGTGACCACAGGCATCTTTAAAACACACAGCGGCCTCAGCCAGAGGCTAGACCGTACACACACTTGGTCACGATGGGCTCCCAAAGGCCACAGAAAGGCCACTGCATTCAGAGCTGAATAATTGCATATAGCACTTGGCTAATATGATCGCAATTCTGATAGTCTCATTTTATTGATCTCTACCCAGGGGGTTGGAGGTGCAACAGTGTGGTGTGTGGACACTAACGAAAAGTCCGTTTTTTTTTGTTTTTTTTTGGCTTGATGGTATGACCGTGTTGAGTCATAAGACACTGTTTGACAGTGACAGTCTTTGTTAGAAACAGCTAGCATCAACCTCACTCACAAATGACGCATGAGGTACTTGAAGAAAACTCTCTTGCATAGTTGAGGTTTAATGTTTTGTTTGCCTTCAGGTTCCAAAATGCCCTATTTATGAGATAAAAGACACTACTAACTTTCAAAACAGTAATAAATAAATTGTTTACTTCTATTTCGAAAGAAAGAAAACATTTTCACAGACAGTTCTTAAAACCGCACCCCCCACCATAAAAAAAAAAAAAAAAACTCTCAGGGATCCAAGAGAGTTCATGCCTATTCTCTAGAGACGGGTTCAGAATTCTCCGTTGTGCTTCCCTCCACAGCAGAGAAAAGGTGGGGAGGAAGCAAAAAAAAAACAAAAAAAAACAAGGATAGAGGCATTGTTTATTCATAAGCCAACTTTGGTCAACAAAGTGTGTAAGACCACCACACGAGTTTATTAAACTGCTTTCAGCCGCAATTGCTTTCCTATTCACATGCATACACATACATTCATATTATATATGCCTCTTCCTCCGTTCTCCTCATCTATCCTTCAATGAGTACCACACCCACTGGGAGTCAAATTAATTTCTTGCAAGACTGCAGGGTATTAAAAAAGAGATGGTCTGGAAAGGACATCATCAAGTGAGCTTCAGTCGATTGTTTTATTGAGTAAAGATTCTTGCTGAGACATGATGGAGTTCAGTCTCCTAGTGCAATGTGTCACTCCACTGGAATGCAGAAAGACATCTTCGAAAACCATCTCAATTCTCAAATCTATCTGCATAATCAGTTTTTTGACAGTTTGATAAATGGCAATGTTGTTGCTTTTTTTTTGGTATCAGTGTGTGTGAAAATAAAGGAAGTTTCATTACGTCCTGTTTCACCTCGATGTTCCTAAACGTGTGATCTGTTTTATAGCTCTACCTGTACCTGCTTTATACTTTTTATAAGCTAGACTACTCATTGGTTATGGTCTCTAGCTCTGCCCTATTTAAATCTCGGTCTAAATACAGCATGGTACATTCTCTCCTCTGCCCGCCTTTCCATTGCTTTGCCTCGGCTCAGCGTAGGCTCAGTCCATTCCCATTCTCGTCTCATCCCTGTCTCACACCTCTGTAATTTCATATCCATCATTAAAAGGCTCGGGGAGAACGAGACTCCGCCAGAGCGCCCAGCTATAAAAAGCATTCCACAGACGAGTGCCTTGCCTTTCCATTTCCATCTCTGTTGTAAATTGGCAATTTCTGGAGGCCTGACAACATTGTTCTCTCGACAAAGAGTGAGGAGAAGACAGCAGCTTATTAACCTGGTCTCAGATGCGCCCACCGTTCAGGTTAATAACCGCAAAGCGAAACATCCGGGTGCCTGGGGGAGCGCATGCCGAGAGACTGGCATTGACGTTCATGCGAGAGGCAGGCGGCAAAGCCCAGGAGCTGATTGCAATGAAATTAGATTCATTTTTGAAATGATATGAGCAGGCTTTGGATATTTGTCGATTTTTATCTCTCTCTAGTGCCTTTTCCGTTCTTTGTCTTACTCTTGCTCTTTTCCCTACACATGGCCTGACTGGCCTGTATTCAGGAATGGTAACTCCGTTCAGTTTTCTCCCCTCATCTGCTCTGCAACCAGCTCCTCACGTCTCCCTTCAGCTGGTCTTATTGACAGTCAGATGTTTTATTATTTTCTGAGTAATTAAATATTGATATACACTCATTTCAGTAAAACATGGATTAAGCCATTAAAACCATGGCGACTGCCAACATCTTTCTGTTTTACAATTTGAGTGGCAGAACATACAACTATACAGTATACATTAAAAGACAATGCTTTAAGGCTTCAGGTGGCTGAGCTACAGGTCCAAACTAAGCTATTTATCTAACAGTATTGGTTGTCTCAGCAGTTTGTTCTCTCCCAGGAGAAGGAATGCAAGAAAGAGACCGTTACAGAACTATAGTTAACACTGCAAAGCATGCATTGCAAACCAAATCCAACTTTTGGATATATGGATTCAGCAAAGACTTAACTTAAATATGCAATAACAATTTAAAATTTAATTGTGTTGGAACCGTAAACTGTATGCTGAGTTGATATTCTATGCTGCAGAGTTTGGATTCATAGATATATATGAATATGTCCTCACTGCTAGTAATGCCCAATGAATCATTTTATGATGCGCATTATGTTTTTGTTTTATTTTTTTTATTTACAATTTGTTTTTTTCACATTTGTCTAACTTACAGAGAAAAAAAAGACCGATAAAGTATGTGTGGCAGACCCTCGGTCAGAGTTGCACCACTGGCATTGCCCAAGGAATCCAATAGATCAGTGCTTATTCATCACTGTGCAGTACTGAGCCTCTCCAGCCCACTGACCCAGCACACACTGTGGCCGCTGAGCCAGATATCGACCCACTCCACAGGTCTATAACACTGAAGTGGTGGAGAAATGAAAGAGGAAAAGAAAGAAAGTAATGCAGGTAAAAAATGCACGCAGGCGAGAAGGAATGCCAGAAACAAAACAGAAAAGCATAAAGACAGAAGGAGAAAGTTTTGATGGACTTATCATTTTCAGAAAAGGGTTTAGAAATGAGGCTGTGTATTGCTGTGGGTTGGCACTGGACCATGTGATGAACAGCTGACACAGATAAAGCAGAGCTTTAAGATGACACATGCCCATGAGATGGAGGGCATCCGTGAACAAATCCCTGAATATCCTACATATTTCAGAACTAAACCACAAGGATGAGAGATGGTTAGGGAACATATTTTTATAGAACTGAATGCACCAGACATCTGGAATCAAGGGGTCACATTAGACGTGTGGGAAATTAGATCGATGTAGCTACAGATTTTCTGCTATCATTTACAGCTAATGTGAGGCTGTGTCTTTGCTCCAAAACTTCATTCTATCCAATTTCTTCTGTCGCCGTGTTTCCACGGAGGACATCCTCAGTCATACAAACTGCATGGACTGCCAGCCTTCCTAATTGAAACTAATATTGACTGAAACTGACTTCTCACCAGTGGGTGAAAACGAAAGTTAAAAAGCAAAGAGAACCAGCAGGTTGGTTTGAGAAGCAAAAAATAAAAGACATTTTCTACTGTAACATATTGTCCTGACACTAAGGTCACAGCATCGTTGGGAGCATACAGGCTGATAAATACTGCATCAGCAGTGAGCTGAATTCTAGGTGCTCAACCTTATAAACCCCTCCGCTTCCAACGACACCAGTGGAAACACTGAATATCAATAACCACTCCCTCTTTCCCGTGGTCGCCTCTGCTTCTGCTCCTTTTGACCCCCATTTCCTGCCTCCATCTTTCTGCCCAGAGGGATCTCTTTTTGGATTCACTCACACTTTTCTCTTCTTGGCTCATCATCTCAGACAGAGGGCATGAAGCCAGATTAGTGTTTCCTGCCACAACCTAGGAGGAAGGAGTTTTATGAGCCCGTCCTGTAGTGGGACAACTATAGACTATTAGTAACACTGGTGGCTTCACCACAGCCGGCTCTTATGAATGTTCTTAATTAAAAACAGCAAGTTGTGCAATAGATCAATAATGACACGCTGTACATGGAGAACTGAAAGCGTAAGTGAATGAGAACTAGTTCTCTGTTTGTGTACTTATAATCAGCAGCAGTGAAGTTACAGATACCATAATGAGAATTGAAAATGCTGCATTCAGGAACATAATGCATCTAAGACTGAAGAACAAACAAAACAAACCAAAAGTATTTCTGACATTTCTGGGAACTAGTCTTGAAAAATCATGATCAGAAAGTTGAACAATTGCAGAGGGCAGTTAACTGCTCCACCAGGACTGTAATCACAGTTTATATTATATACCATTTTTCAGAGCTGTTATACTTCGATTGGTAACTTATATCAGACAGACGGCATTATTGAGGTGTTGTTCTATCTAATAACCATTCAGGTGATTAGATAGAACAACACCTTAATAACACCACAGGCAGCCCCACACAATACCAATGGGACTACGATGGGTGTAAAGAAAAATTTCTCATGAAAAAAAGTGCATGAAAAGTTTAGATCAGTTTATTCGTTCATTCATTATCTTCCACTTTATCCTATATTAGGGTTGCGGGGGGGTTCACCATGCCCATGCCCATCCAGGGAAGATTGTTTCAGGCGCTGAGCAGATACACCCAGGACAGTCTGCCAATCCATCGCTGGGCACACACTCACTCACACAGACACACTTTATATGGGGCAATTTGGAGAATTCAATTGACTTGATCCATGTTTTTGGACTGTGGGAGGAACCTGGAGAACCTGGAAGAAACTCATGCGGACATGGGGAGAAACTCCACCCAGATGGGGATTCGAACTGGGAATCCCTAGCGCTGAGAGAACGTGCTAACCGCTAATCCACCGTGCCGCCCTAGACCAGTTTAGTTTTTGTCATTTTACAGTTCTTATTGTGTTTACTGGTATAACCGCACTCTTGTAAATCCAAGGCTTTTTCTCCAGCAGTGTCACATTTACATCCCTTATTAAGCCTAAGACACTCTCCACCCATGACGGCTTGTTAGTGTGGCTCACTGCCCATTTTAGCTTAAGCAACGTGCTATTAGGATTACGCTTCATTAGTGAATATGGTATGTTGCAACTATATAGTAAAACAGCTGAATATTCAGAGAAGAGTGGCTTCCTTTAGTCAAAACACACATTAGATTCGATCTGCTTTGTATTTGTATAGATTAATTTGTTTATACCTCTTGGCCACCTGTTACCCATTATTTATAGACTCCCTGCATAAGGCGTCCCATGAAGAGAAGGTTTGTAATGACTATGAATTCAATTTGGAGCGAGTTTGCATCAGATGCTTGTTACTTACCTTGCACTTGCTGCAAGGTCTAACCGAACGTTTGAGCTGTGCTGAAGTTTTGAAGGCCCATGATTGCCCTTGAGACCAAACTTGTTTGTGAAGTGAAGTCCCACAGGGCTGGGAGCATGTCTGTGTGTGTTTGGGTGTGTATGCAAGAGTGTGAGGGGTGTGTATCTGTGTGAGCTAGGAGGGACCGTTGGAATGAGAGTGTTTAAAATAAACTCATTAGCATGCTTTGATGAGGTTCTGAGGGACTGAATAGCATAAATGTGTCAGTGAAGGTGACCCAGAGGGTTAATAGCATAGTAGACAGAAAAAAAAGTGACAGTCATTTCAATCTTATTAGCTCCATCATCAGTATGTCGACTTTTTCCTGATATAATCTATTTCTGTCAGCGCCAGCGTTTATTCCTGACACATTACACATGCTCCATGATTTGTTGTGTGATGCTGCTCTATTTGATTAATGTGGTTGAAACGATTAATTAAACGATGAAGGTATAGGCTACCAGTTAAATTTAAAACGGATACAAACCAGTTGCTTTGAAATGTTCAGTAGGTTTATATCAGGAAAGATGTACACGGTATATCTACACGATTAAATGTACAAGAAAGCAGCTTACTGAATTGACTGGCAACGTGTTTGTTGGAGAAGACACTTGGATTCTCTGCGATCCTTATAATTCTTTTTTTTTTGTTTTGTTCTGTTTTTGTGCTGTTACTGGATAAGGCCCCAGGTGCCAAAGAGACCAGGGTTTCTCCGCTGAGCATAGATTTTATTGACAGCTGCCTGAATGTGAGAGCAAGTTTTAAAAAGTGAGCTGACAAAAATTGCTGACTTGCCTTTGGGTGTTTAATAATTTAAAATGATTGATTACTCAAGTAAAAATGCGAATATTTACACTGTAGCTCATACGGATAAGAAGAGATGTGTTTGGCTGGTTAGTCTTCGGTTAACAGAAAGGATTTTCTTGATTTCAGATGTTACTGCTTTGTAGCACAAAAAACAAAAATCTTACAATCGTCAAATATCTTACTTACAGTTCAGATTTTAAATTATTTATACTCGTAATAGTGCACAATGGGGCACTTGTGTTCATATCAGTCCACATGGCATTAAAATGTAATCAAATTGTATTTGTCACACACTCAGTGATGCACCGTTCTGATCGACAGTCTGCTCGCACAGGATGCTAATTCAACTTTAATATAAAAAATGCATTCATTCATTCATTATCTCCTGCTTTATCCTATATTAGGATCGCGGTGGGGTTCCCCATGCCCATCTATGGGAGAACATCTCGGGCGCTGGGCAGATAGACCCAGGACAGGGTGCCAATCCATCGCTAGGCACACACTCACTCACACAGACACACTCTATATAGGGCAATTTTGAGAATTCAATTGACTTGATCTATGTTTTTGGACTGTGGGAGGAAACCGGAGAACCCGGAGGAAACCCACACAGACACGGGGAGAACATGGAAACTCCACCCAGATTCGAACCGGGAATCCCTAGCGCTGAGAGGCAAACGTGCTAACCACTAAGCCACCATGCCGCCTTAAAAAAATGCATAAAAAACAAATTTAATTTGAAAACTGGAGTGCAAAATACAACTAAATCTAATTAAAAATTACATGAACTAAAAAACTGAACTATAAAATATAATATGAAAATGACAATGAAAAAAAAAATACATTTTTAAAAGTAATGAAACGTTGCTAAATTAATTTAGATATAACTGCCATGTAGATGCAGCACAGCAATGGCAATTACAGGACAGAACCTGGATTTCTGTCTGACTGGTGGCATTGCAGACCTGCAGGTTGGCCTTACTGAACTAATACAGTTTTTCTAATTTTTGAAACTGGACACCTGATGTCTGTGCGGGTGTCCTGCACTATTGATGCTTCATGGCAGCTCACGTCCCACACTGAGCCTTGGTCCTCACAATGTTTCTTCCTAAAAAAACAACTTAATAGAGAGGTATTTTTGTTATTGTTGCTTCCGCTTGCATTTTGAGGGTTCAGGCACAGAACGCTGTAAAGCTGCTTTGAGACAATGTACAGCTGTTAAAAGTGCTATATAAATATATTTAATGAATTAAATGAATATTAGTTTAAAGCTAACTAAATTAACCACAATGACTTATGGGTAAATGCATCAATAACAAATTTATATTAGTTTAAGAAATACAGCTGTAATATTATTTATTTCATCTCTATCAGGTATCACTTTCTACTCTTTTAAGTAGTTTGCCACTCTTAATTTATTATTGTAACTAACCAATCAATGGGCTAACTAACTGATTAAGAAATTGGTTGCCAATGTTTATTACCCATGTTACTAATGCCATCGATCAATTGTTGTAGGCCTAGTAGTTCCCTGGTGTTTTAGCGGGAATGATTATAAATTGCAAGGCTCGTGATTAAAACACTTTTTAGTTGCACTAGATGTCTAGTCCTGAAAGGCTTGTAATGTACACACTACCTAATGAATCAAAGGCTCCTCCTTGTGACTACCTAACTAAAAATCTATAACCATAATTAGTATCAAATAAATCATGTTACGTATATAAGGTGGCTCAGTTCTGCAGCTTTCACACCAGTTACTGGCTGCTTACCTACTTTTTTTTTCTTTGCTGCTCATCTCTTTCTGTCTTCCCCACCATGATACTGATCAGGTATGCCAGGTCTGATCTCGGTTTGAAGCAATGCAGGGAGAAAGAGTTTGCTCAAACTTGGTGTATCTGTACACAGGTGCATCCTTTCGAGTTGGGATGTGGAATGTTTACTTAGTATGAGCCAGCCCCTATGACTTGAGTGTTGCATTACAGAGCAGCAGTGGAGTCATATATAATAAGGCAACGCAGCGCTTAGAGACAAACACAGACTCCCCTCTTTTCAGCTGTATCTCAGTCACTGGATGCTTGGGGATTTGACTAATGCAGGTGTGGTTTTACCTGGGGCTAGAATGAGCTGTCTCAATGCGGGGGAGGCATTCTTCTTTTTTACAAATCAATCAATATCTGAGATGAGTATAGCTGTGGGTTGTGTGGTGTTATACAATTGAATATATGACATATGTACTCTTAAAATAGGGTTTTGATGTCCTAGGAAAATACAATTCACATGGTAAATAAAGCACAGAACCTGCAAGGCAGGGGGGGAAAGAAAAAGGGAAAGAGGTGCTCATATTTCAATCATTATAAATTATTGATAGCATAGAAATCAATACAAACTGAATTCAATCATATAAAAACACAAAGTGTAAAATATTGCTCAACTTAAAGGACTACAAGTTGTTTTCATAAAAAATCAAAATATCTAAGTTTTTAAAAATACCATGAGAAGCTCTCAAAGAGTATTTTTCAATCTCACATCTATAGGAGCTTCATGACGAAACTGACCCTGAAACGACTCCCTCCTACTCCTCCATTTTCTTCTCTGCTACCCAGAATCCAACCACATTTCTCTTTCACCTGTGTGAATTTCAGCAGAGACCCACAGAGGCAGAAATGATTGTAATTACTCTTTAATTTATTGAAAAATGGATCCAGCATTGCCTCACATTTGCAATGTACATAGCAACCAGACACAGCGCGACTCCTCTCTGGCCACTGTAACTAATATAATTCATCACTACAAGCACATTCAATTGAAATATATAGATCATAACTGCTGTAATTTATGTCATTCTGAGCAAATGTCCTTCCTCATTTAAAGTAACGTCAGTTTTTGCACGGTTTTCTCATAGCAAGCAATCATTTGCAGCAGAAGTGGAATGCATACAGCATATAAAAATATGAAAGTTAAAAGCCAATGGTGCAAAAAGAAATGACATTTTACATTAAAACATATATTGTGCAAACAATATGGAGGAGAATATGCTACTCGTTGAGATTTGTAATACAGCAAGCTAAACATAAGTTTAATATAAGACTCTGAAACTGACCCTAAGGTGAATTTGCCAGGATGTCCACTGTGGGAAGATTGTCAAACGTCTAATATGTTTTACACTTATAAATAATGTTTCTCACTGTGGAATGAAGGCCCTGTGTCTTTTACTAGATTAATGGTTGGCACCGATTGCTTCTCTACGATCTTTGCTGATGTCTTTGCATCTTCCCGACTCCAACTGGGACAAAACATCACATTAAACAAATGACACAAATAGGTTTAAGTGGTTCAGTTTAAGTTGTAAAAGGTTTTAAAAATAATTTCAGTTAATTAAGTTTTCCTGACAGGCGCAGTCTCACTTTGTTCAATCCTGCCAACCAAAGCAAAATCCCCCCCGGTCACACTTCTGTTTTAGTTTGTTTTCAGTTTTTTCTTTCTGCTCTCAGTCTGCTCAGTTCCTTTAACCTGTCAGATTGCTAGACCTGATCAATAGAAAGACACTGATTAGTGCTAGAAGGACAGAAGTGTTTTGTCCCAAAAGGGAGACAATAAGGACAGACATCTTGTTTGCCGTCACACAAACACAGTCCAAAACAGCATAGTAAAAAGTCAGCAATAACTCAGACGGTTTGCAACTCGCAAGTTTCGACTAGAGAAAACCTGAAGTGAAATTTCTAAATCCACTCGACTGTTGTTTGTATAATAAATAATATGTCAGTTCTTAGTGTCCTGTACTGAATGCTAAGCTGTGACATAAAAGATATTACACTGGCTATGGCACCATAAAACAGCAAGAAAATCTGTCTTGAGTGAGCTTTGAAAAGCATTTTCAAGCCACATAAACTTTAACACAAGGTGTGTGCATCTGCCAAGCCTCAAGGTTCTGCACTGCGATGCAACTTCGATTTAAGCAGCAATGGATAGGACACAAGGGAAAGAGGAGTGCAATGGAAAACAGCAAACAAACAAGCTTTGAAGAAATCAGAAACTATAGTTGTAAAGAATTCTAACAAATATTGTGAGGGAAAAAGAAAAAAAAATATGTAAAATTATTAAAGCATTATAACCTGGATAAATGTTATAGAATGTAGTTTCCACAGTTCGAGTGTGATTTTTGTGCAATCACACTCCTTAACTGCAGGGGGCACCCTAATACTTAATCTGTATTTTAGTGATTGACCAGAATCTAAGTTTTTCAGCCAAAATTTTAAGGATATCAGCCCAGATATGACATAGGATAGATATGCGGTTAAAACAATAATGAAACAATGTCTTAAAAAAACTCTTAAAAAAACTTAAAAAAAACTCTTATTAAAAAAAAAAAAAAATATATATATATATATATATATATATATATATATATATATATATAATTTTTTCTTTTATATGTATGTATGTATGTATGTATGTATGTATTTATAGGTTTGTAGTATAATTCAGAAGATATTAGGCAAAGTGATGCCATCCTTCAACTATTATGCAAAACATCTGACCAGATGCACCATAAGTCCAGTTACCTTGATTTAGTACTACTGGTCAATATTCATAGAAATTTTAATAAGCCTCCTGATGTGAAGGACATAAAGTTAGTCCTCAGCCAGGCCCTCCAGGCAGGCCTTGGCAGCCAGCTCTACAGGGAAAGAGGGTGACCTCACTTCCTATATAGAAGTTGCGGGAGTGCAGCTGATGGATGGGAAACATATGGTGGAGAAAGTACACTTTTTCATGTGCTGGCTGAGCAGGTAAGCTGTGATACATCAGCTGAGGATACAAAATGGATCTCCTTCGAAAAGAATGAGCACAGATTCTACTCGTTCTCTCCCGGCACATCCCTTAACGTCAGCCGCTGCTCTCAGTCTGGTTTTGCTTTAATGCTTTATTAATTCTCTTGTGCATGATGCTCGCTGCTTCTATCCTGCATATGCCTCTTGAGTCAGTGCTTTATAATGCATGATGGTAGCAACATATTGACCAAAGTTGCTCTTGGATTGAATTCTCGATTTAATCAGATTAAAATCAGCTTTCTTTTGATGTGATTTCAAGGCAAAATGATTAGTGCCAGATTACCACGATTAATGGAGTGATGTCTTAGAAGCATTATTTCATTTTAACTCATGCACACTAATCAGGTCGGTCATTAACTGTGTTCTTTGGTGTCACCTGTTTTCTATCTTAGTTTAATCATTCATTGGGCTTAATTACCTCTGATTTAAGTGTTACTATTTAAAAAGCACCTAGTACTCGCTGTTACTATGATACCTTATTGTTCTTTCCATCTATTTTTATCTATAACATTGAAATAACACTATACACTATAAAAGGAAAAAATAAAACCTTTTTGACTGAAACATTTTAAAACTTTTATAAAATACTTGTGTTCTCAGTGCTGATATATCTTAATTAAGATCTCAGTTTAATTAAACCACTATCATTTTATTCTATCTGCCCTTAACTCCTCCTCTGAAGTTATCAGGGTTTTATATGGACACTGAATTAAAATATATAAATATATATACATCAGCAGAGTCGTGGGGCAGTGAAAAATATTTACTTTTAATACTGTTGCTACCAAAGTTATTCCTATCTATAATGGTTAATATGCCCAGCAACCGTTTGTCCCTTTGTGGATAATGTTTCCTGACAGAACTGAAGGATGGGAAGATAAGCAGAAATCAGCCCGGGACTGAGGATGTATTGGGAAAGCTAGGAAATTGCAACAGGCCTCTAGAGCTAACAGCTGTGCAGGTGTGCCACAGTGGCTTCTTGTCAAACATTGTTAACACCTTATGGCCACAGGGCTGCTTTCTTTTTCTTTCCAGCGCTGCTGTTTTTGGAAAAGATGCAAGTAAGAGTATCTGGTAGGATGGTGATTACAAAATGGGGTGCAGATGTTTGCTCATTTCACCCTGGAGAATCAAAGAGGTTGGACTGGTGCAAGTTTGTGTGCAAGTGTGTGTGTGTGTGTGTGTGTGTGTGTGCGCGCGCATATGTTGTGCTGGAATAGCCATCCCAGCATGGTGCTGCCAATAGTAGTCTACGTGCTGGAAAAGCATGCAAAGAAAGCCACGGTGATCCCATCAGCTCTCCAACAGAGAGGTCTGAAGACAACATGCACTACTCCTCCCCCGTTCAGTCTCAGACTTCTCTTATTCTGTGACCCATAAGCATTTACAAATATCTGTTTTTCAACTGTGCCAAAACTATGAGGTAGACATGGCTAAACGTGGAGGGAGATTCAATAGACACACGGCTTTGTGGATATTCTTGAGAGAACAAATGGAAGATTTAGCACCCTTTTTATAATTACCTCACAAGTAATGTTCTACTCTCACTCTCAAATCATGCACTGCGGCAAGTCAGCGAAATGTTAGTATGTAAATTTGCACTCAAATTATGTTCTGTAAATAAAATAACATAACATTAACATTAAAAATAACATTAAAATTATGGTACTGTCTATAGGTCTCCTAATCTTTATAATTCATTCATTATCTTCTGCTTTGTCCTATATATATTAGGATCGCGGGGGGGTTCCCCATGCTCATCCAGGGGAGAATGTCTCGGGGGCTGGGCAGATACACCCAGGACAGGGCGCCAATCTATGGCTGGGCACACACTCACACAGACACGTACACATACACACTATATGGGGCAATTTGGAGAACTCAATTGACTTGATCCATGTTTTTGGACTGTGGGAGGAAACCGGAGAACCCGGAGAAAACCCACGCAGGCACGGGGAGAACATGGAAACTCCACCCAGATGGGGATTCGAACCGGAAATCCCTAGTGCTGAGAGGAGAACATGCTAACCACTAAGCCACCGTGCCGCCCCAATCTTTATAATATATGATATAATTTTTTTATCCAAGTGTCCGTCTGGGATTTCTCTGGGTTCTCCGGTTTCCTCCCACGGTCCNTTTTTTTTTTTAATTTTTTTTTTATCTTGTCATCTTGTTTCTAGTTACATCACATCCTTTCTCACATCTCTCTCTCTCTCTCAGACACACACACACACACTCACAAAAACATTGTCTCCTGCTAAGGGCGACACATGGTCAGCACCTTTAAAACACACAACCGATATAATTCATCTCCCTCCTGGGGCTCTCTTATAGCTTCCTGAGCTTCAATTGAACTCAGAGATAAGGTCTCCCTGCCTTCCGGTACAGCTCCTTCAGCCGGTGGGGGCGCTGGAGAGCTCCAGATGGGCACGATCAGGTGTGATGTGATGACACCCTCCCCTCCGAGCTGAGTAACAGTGCAATCAAAGCAGGGGAAGGAGTGCAAGATAACTAAGATGATGTGATCAAAGCAGGGAGGGATCTCTCTGCGCCAGTCCCACTAAAGCCGATTTACCTGTTTGTTTCTCTGATCCCAGCTGGAGATCTAATGTTCTTTGGTGCCAGAATCTGCTGCACTGGGATAATGGGAGGAGACAGTGCAACTGATGGACTGTATTGCCTGATATGTTTGAGTCCTGCTAAAGTAAAGCAGGACCAACTTTGCTATATCGTATGCTGGTGCAAAACCAAACAACAAACAGGTTGTATGTAACAGAGCTTTCTCACAGAAATCAGTGCAGTTCAGGAAGCACAAGCATAAAATACACAATCCACTGTTAGAATACTGAAAATCAAGGTAAAAACATCCAAATGACATAAGAGTCTAACATATTCTTCCACCATTCCCAAATGACTACAGAAATCCCAGAAATCCATTTTTAACATTCTCAAATAATTTGCTAACTCCAGCCGAGCTTACCAATACTGCAGCTGTTGCGACTTAACATTTCAAAACGAAAATGTCATTTAGTCCCAGAGCAAATGAACTTAACTTGGAATAAATTACCAAATGTATACCGCTGAACCCTGTTATACACTGTATAACACACTTATACACCCTTATTCATATTAATAAGAACTGGGTTAACCCAGCAGGCAATAAGGACATCCAGCTTTGCTTAAACCAAACTCCTGTAGCCTGACACTACACTGATCTCTCTGACATGAAGTGGATGAAATCAGAGATTGTAAATCATGCCTAATGATGCCTACAGGCAGTAGCCTGAAGGGCGGACAGCTTGTTCAAGTATACACACATTCACGAGCACACACTCATCCGAATAAATCTGCACAGGCAAAACTCACACTCTAATTTTAGTATTGTTAAGTATAAACATACACTGGATTCTTGTCCAACTGCATTAAAACCAACCCTGTTTTCAAAAGTCAGCAGACATTTTAACAACTATAGTGGCATAACTCGTCAAGTAAGAACTTGGTGAGGCCAAAGAGAAAGCAGATGGTAAAAAACTGACAGGATTTCACCAGGAAAATCATTGTTATGATGGAAGTTTATGAGATAATGCAGACTGAGTGATACATACAGCATACAAGCATAAAGGATACAACACATACATGAGACATCTTTCACTAAAACCAGGTTTAATTGTCACCATTGTCCTCATAAAAGTAATTAAACATCACACATATTTCAGAGGAACAATCTCTGAGTGGGAAGCTAGTATGTCTTTAATATTGTTCAGTGTTTTGTCCTGATTCTCCAGATTCTTTCCAAAGACCAAAAACATGAATTTAAGGTGAATTGGCTGCTCTAAATTGTCCCTATCTAAAGTGCCTCTATATATTGTGTATTCTAAGTGTTATAGTGATCTATCTTGCCTCCTGTGCTTACACACAGATGAATTCGTCCTCCATTCAGGCAGTGTAACACACACATACAAACACTGGTGAAGTGGGCACACGTGTCTGGAGTGGTAGGCAGTCTTATACATGGCACGTGGTGAGCAATTGGGGTTTTGTGGCACTTCAGCTATTAGTACTTGTTAACCACAAGCCTATGACTGTATGTCTGTATGTGTGAGTATATGCCCAACGATGGAGTGGTGCTCTGTCCTGGGTGTATCTTTCCAGCGCCCGCAACGTTCTTCCCTGGATAGGCATGGGGAACCCATCCGTGACCACAGTATATGATTAAGGAGGTTCTCTCTGTGCTTTCATATACATTTAGCACCAAACCAGAGAGAGTATCTAAATAGACCGTGTTCAGCTATCATTAAAGCAACCACAAAACGCTTTAATTTACTGTAAGGTAGTGCTTTTTTTTCTTGGTTCCTTTTTTTGCCCTCCAGAGTTCTGTTGTAATTCTCTTATTAGCAATGTAATGAACATCATAACTGAGAAAACACAGCTGTTTGCTATTAGATAGCAGAGAAATAATACTGAGGTTGTCTTCCTGTGTATTGATTTTTGCATTTTTATCTCCTGACCTGCAGTACATTCCTCTTATTCATCTGCTTGTTTCCCTTTGTAGATTCATTAACTTTCAACTGTCTACAACCGTCATGTGCAGGAGCATATATGTGTGTCATGGGAGCGCTGGTTTCTTGTATGTGTGATTTATTCACAGTATGACTCTCTCTCTCTTTCTCTTCCTCTCTCCTTCAGTCTTCTCTGAAATGTGGAGGCGAATGTAATCACCGAAATGTGTTTGATTAAACGGAGTGGATGTCAGTGACGATGGAGTCTGAGAGATGAGAGAGGTTAGATGGGGAAGAGATATAGCGCCTAGCTAAGTGGGAGGAGACAGGGGAAATCACTGTTCCTTTAGAGATCCTATCCATGTTTATCATTTTAATTTTCCACATTCCATCACATTTACCATGCCAACGTTGTTCCTCTGTTTCCTCACTCTCTCTTCCTTTTTCTCATTCGTGCCCATGCTCTCCCTTCTGCCAGAATAGTTTAAGCATTTCTCACTAACAGCAGGAAGTCTAACAAATCACGGGCTGTTGCCAAAGCCTCATAAAAAGATGCGTCAAACAAGGTCTACAATTAATTATCTTTAATTAAATTGCCCCTCAGCCTGCAAAGTGGGGGTCGGGAGAAGACCCCGTGCCCAATGACACAAAAGAGTCTGGACCCAGAGACGATTAATAAAATAGGGATAATAGGCTGTTCGGAGACTTGTGTATGTTGCCGTTGATGGAAAGGAAACATGATTGCAATAATATGTCTGAGTGATGTGTTTACACCCAAAGCAACTTCATTTCAGAACCATGGAGAGTGACCACGCATTGAAGCAGAGCTATTCACACTGTGTGGCAAAGAAATTGCAGGGGGGTGTAGGTCTGAGGTCAGATTGAAGAAGCTGAACAACAACTCTGTTATAAACTATCACAAGTTTTGTGATTTAACACGTTTATTATTTTTTACAATCCAATTTAGAAATGTTGCTTGATTTTATTTTTTATAAATGTGTTATAACTCGAGATGTGGTTAATTTTGTGTCATGTACTTACAAAACTAGCAAATTTATTTCCACAAGATCAACAATGATAAATGTAAAAAATCTGAACAAAATAATAATATTATTCATAATATGTGGGTTTGCATAAATAAATATATGTTTAAAATTTTAGTTTTGATTACGAGTTTAAATGAAATTTCTGGCCAAATGGATCGATTTGACATTTTTTTATTGCTACGCAGCAGTAGTTTGCACATGAACACGTGTCATCGTCTCAGGGGAAAAAAGAAGTTTAAATACTTGATTGCAGAATTAATATCAGCTGAGTACTCAACATGTTAATGCATAAAAAATACCAAATCATTCATTTTACAGTAACATTGTGTAAATTGTGTAAGTTATATTAAAATAGGAATCAAGTTTATCTGATTTGCAATGGCTTTCAGTTCTTATCTTAAGAACTAACCTACAGTTATGGCAAATCATTTATATTAAAGTCATGCGGTTTGGTATTTCACTATTCAGCATGACATTGTCTTGTGAATTTGGTCTACGCAATCTTCTCCGCGTAGCCGTTCCCGGGATACGCTCACCAGGCGCAAGCGGCGTATGCATTTCCTCCCGCGTAGCCGATCTCCCGGGAAGAACGAGTTGCTAACAAAACCCTTTACCTTTATATCTTTGTGGAATGAAATAGAACACTGAATATGAGGGAAGTCATTGTCATTCCACAGTAGTTCCATATTTTACTAATGTAATTGAAACTAAAATTGAAGTAAATCCTTACAATCATGTTCCAAAATCAAACAGCAATCCCATCCAGAAGAGGAGAGTGTTTTGTAACAGAAATAATAGATTGCTCCCATATTAATGCACATAAATTTTGATGTAAGATTTGAGCTGTTGACATTTAGCCACACTGTGTATATGAGAATTGATTATTGGGGTAAATTTATGTGGAAATGAACAAGATGACATTCATTCAAAGGCGGTATGAAAAAGGATTAAATCCCAATCTGTACACGCTTTAAAACATGCATGCAGATAATTACTGTTCTGAAACATTCACTGTGAATTAAGCCCTTTAATACATACTTACAGCTCATTATCATTCCTCTATGTCCCTTAAGCATTTGTAAATGTTTGTTGTCCAAAGAAATGAGTCTAATGCTATTAAGACGGGGTCAAATCACTAGCAGGAATGATGGTAAAATGTACAACTAGGCAGAGAAGCATGCAGATGAAATGATTGAAGAGATAACTTCCAGTCCATAATGTCAGGATTAAATTGGCCGCTGCTCGATATCTGGCATCAATATTGCTGTTTGAGGGTTAAACTTTTATGACAGCATAGCAATTACTGAAAAGTCTATTTGAGCCATAAATTTTTCAGGGGGTTTTAGGCCGACCTTGGATCAGATGCCAGAATCCTAATATATTCATTACTGCTCAGTGCTGCATGATATTGTTTTCACACACAAGTAGTTTTACTATTAATGTTTGTCAGGATAATTTGTGAATAGTGAACAATATTTGTGTATTTTAAAACATTAACAAATGTTTAACACAATTAGATTCTTTTTCAATTTCCGAATTTATAATATAACACAGGATTCATCAAAAACCTAGCAATTGTGTAGAAACGGGATGTGGTTTTATACGCAAAAGTCTCTGTAAAGCTAATTAAATCCCAGTTCGGCTTTCAACGCAGGATTATTCAATAAGTCTCATTAATAGTTATGAATATTAATTTTCCAATTCAGAAAACCATCTAACTTTTGAACAGGCACGGAGGGGTGCATAACTGATCAGTTAACAGATTAAGACGTATTAATGCAATCATAAAACATTAATCCAAGATTAAGTTCAAATTCCTCATCATTAGTCTGATTTTTTTTTCAAATGTCTAAATTATAAATATATAGGAACTGGACAAAAAAAAATCCTGCCTCATGCAGGACATCCATAAAGAAGTGACTTTTCTACTCAGTCCTGTACGAGCTGAATTCTTTTTGAAAGTGTAACCCTGTGGTTTCCAGTCTCTGGAACAGCAGTGTTGCTGGGACAACAGCATGTGTTCTTTCATTTTTTTTTTAATATTACGTCATGACAACCTTCCCAGAGGATAATTTTAAACTTTGAGATTCACCCCCTCCCCCCCACCAAAAACAAAACAAAACAAAAGAAAAACATCTGAAACATGTTATTTAGGCTTAGTGGTTGGCACGTTCGCCTCTCAGCACTAGGGATTCCCGGTTTGAATCCCCATCTGGGTGGAGTTTCCATATTCTCCCCGTGTCTGCATGGGTTTCCTCCGGGTTCTCCGGTTTCCTCCCACAGTCCAAAAACATGGTTCAAGTCAATTGAGTTCTCCAAATCGCCCCATATAGAGTGTGTTTGTGTGCGTGTGAGCCCAGCAATAGATTGGCCCTGTCCTGTCCTGGGTGTATCTGCCCAGCGCCCGAAACGTTAATGGATAATGGATGAATGAATGTTGTTATTCATTTATCTATTAATTTATCTATGTATGTCCTTATGCATTTTAATATTGTTCTAGATAGATGGAAATAAGTGCGAGCCTTTATGAAAAACTTCACTACACAAAGTGCATTTCAGTGCCTGTGTGTTTCACCACATAGTCCCTCTCCTGCAATCCAAGTCAAACCCGTAATAAACAGTTTGTTCTGCAAGACTGTCTATGTAATTGAATTAAGTCTTTAACATCACAGGAGACACAACAATATGATAACGCAAGCTCCTTTAACTAGTTTGGTTTGGGGAGGAAAAGCAATTTTCTTTCTTTTAATATTGGTATATTGATATCCTCTTAGTAACCTAGCCAACTGTCTATACGCCTTTGTTGTTAAATTATGCAGAATACATGCATCACTTTGCTTTTGGCAGCTAGATGCTAGAGGGATTTCAGTAACAGGGTCACATTGCTTTGCACATTCATACATCGCACATTAGCACATTGCTAATGGGCTAGCAGGCAAGTTACCAATCTGCTAAAAACATTGTGGGTCCCTCAGCTGTGCAGCAAATAAAATAGCACGGATAGCACTTCTGCTGAACACAACCAAAAAACAGGAATCTGGAAAGTTACTTTGCATTTTATTGGTATTTTAAAAAGAAGTAGGAATGCAAACCAAATTACAAACCACACGACGTGATGAAACAGGGCTGGTTATTCAAAAAAGTGGGAAAAATATAAAAAACCATGAAAAATATTTGGTAAAAGTTTTTTCCTAAAATTTTACTGACTGAAAATCTGAAGCTGAATGCACACTAAACGCACATGTGCCAGTTTATTGTGAACGTTACTAAAAAAAAAAAAAAGACCGAATTTAAATGCATGTTGGTGTATTTTATCATATTTTTTTAAATTGCTGTTTTAATGACATGTTAGTCATTGTCTAGCCCTCACAGGACACTGCCTACAGAATGCTGTTGGCTGGTGGATTAAATAAAACAATGTTCATATTGATGAAGCTTTTTAAGTGCAGAGTGAGACCCAGCCATCAAAATTCATCACCACAGCATCATTTTATTTATTCATAAACACCAACCTGAGTTATCCCTCTGTTCTTTAGACCACCCTGCTGTTTGCCTAAAGAATAAATGTTTTGGGTTTATCTCTGGCTTTGCATAGTTGATAAATAACAACCGGAACATAATCACAATCTGTTTTCATTATTAAGCTATTATCTTTTGCTCTGCACCACAGTCTGTACTGATGGTGCAGAAGCAGTTCAGGTCAACACATGCAAGAATCCAATTCAATTTTATTTATTTATAATTTTGCTCACAGACAGAGGGCATACGGAATATTCAGTACAACCGTCGTACATTTATAATACATCTGCTAATTGCCTTCTTGCACAATTCAAAGTATACAACATCAAAATGGTTTTATTGTTGTACCAACAGTGTAGAAACTAAAATCAAGACCGGAGAGGCTCACGCACATCCACGCTACGCATTTATTTTGTACGTCACGTGTTCCGCTCTTCCAGTCACTTTTTCTTTTTCTTTTACAGCAGATATTTCCTGTGATTCACTGGCCGTCCTCCTCCTCATTTATCACCCCTCTCACCTCTGTCTTTTTCACTCTCTGTCTCTATTTCATATTGACATGCTGCCATTTTCCAGAGACTTCTGTATTTATCATCCTCAACTGCCTTTCAGGCCAGACACTTACTCAACACCCCAACGAATTAAAACAAACATGTCAACAGATGTAGGGTGGTGTGGACACAATGCATTGAAAGAAAGCTGAAAAAATAAAACTATTTTCATAAAATCATTTTTAATAGCAAAATTGTACGCACAGAAAAGATGTCCATTGCTTTTTCAGCTGTATTCTATCATTCTATAAAATCAAATGAATTATTTGTTGTATAATATGTATTTGTTTTTGAGAACATAATGTTCATGGACCATGATACTCAACAATTTGCTATGAAATAGAATAGTATTAGTTTTACACTCGCTCTACCCTGGGTGTGTCTGCCCAGAGCCCAAAACGTTCTCCCCTGGATGGGCAATAAGCAGAAGATAATGGATGGATGGATAGTTTTACAATTTCGGGCACTGACGTGGATAACCTGAACCACATAGTTGCTTTAAAAAGGTGTACACATTAAATGCTACTCATGTTTTAACCAGTTAAATCTTTATGATATCCTTTGTACAGATAGTACAAAAAAGCAAATAGATAGAGCAAAAAAGCAGGAGGAGTTTACTTTACAGATTGGCACCATGGGTGATCAGAGTTGGTCAGATTGAAGTATTTCAGTTCAGATCTGGTATTAGTTTCATGAAATAAATCTTAAATGATCATTTGTTATTAAATCTTGCACCCCCCCCCCCCCATATGCAAATTATGACGTAATCATTTCAGTTTGCAATAAACAAATGTACCGCTGTTCAAACCCATGGGAGTCAGCAATACACTATCGCTGCTCAGTCTGACGAAAAATACAAAGACAACGAAAAAAAAAAAATTATGACAATAGCGTATTCCTCAGGCTTAATTATAGGCAAACCAAATCACTTAATATGTTTCACAAAGTCATCATATTTCTCAATATTTTTTCAAACATTGTGGACGAAGTCAGCTTATGTGATTTAGAAAATAATTAGAGAATGAAAAAAAAGGAACAACAGAAGGAGAACACTGCCTTCGGAATGTGCTGTGATACCCCAATATGATGCCTTTGGTGTGCAAATCAGTATGTAATTTCGCTTACACAGAGGAAGTTGGAGCTGGTGCTTCAGTGTGATGACTTTGCATGCACACCGCTCAACAAATGTGATCATTTGCATTCCAGACCACCTCAGAATGTAGTCTGAGTAAAAGGATCTCAACGTGTCCTAAATGCCTCAAAGGTGTATGTTCTTTAAAGTGGGAAGCTGATGGTGGTTTAATGTGTGTCTGTTTTTGAAAGTTTTTCGGGGCTCTTGTTGAAAACAACCAATAAAAATACTGATCGATATGGGTGAAAAGAAAAGCATGGAGCACTGTTTCAGCATTGTTAATGTTAAGTAGAGGGCAAAGGCATGCAATATTATAAAGAGAACAAAATTACATTTTAGTCAGTGAATCAATAAAGGGACCAAGAGTGTGTGAGCAATCAAAGGCCAAGCCAAAACGAAATGCCAAACAACTTGATTGACTTTAAGAAATACACCATCTATACTGTGAAATAAAAACTGTCAAAAAGCAAAAACTCAGGGGTTTTGTCATTGTGAGGTGGAATTCAGTCTTAGGACATAACAAACGAACTCATCTCATTATCTTGACCTCTTTATCCTATACTTGGGTCGCGTGGGGGGTGTCCCCTGTCCATCCAGGGGAAAATGTTTTGGTGCTGGATCAGTGTATTCTCCCCTGATGAGCATGGAGAACATGTCTGCCACAAACCCACTCCAACCCCCCACCCCTGACCCTAGGATTAAGTGCTCAAGATAATACAATGACCTGAGATTGTTTTAGAAGAGTTTAATATTAAATTAACGTGACACAGAACTAGAATATTTTATATTTATTAAATGATATAAAGTCCTCAGCAGCATCTTGTGCATAAAACTGACAGTAGGTGCAAATAATGATAATATCTTAAATAATAGTGAAATAATGGTCATGTAATTAACAAGCAGCTTTAGCTTTTTGTTAGTGCTTTTTGTTAGTGAGATAGCATCGGCTCAAGTGCCCCCATCCTAAGACACGCATGAACGTGCTTTCTTATCTTGTTGTGCTAATAACCACCAAGTGGGCTGTCAAAAGTCATTTGAGCTACACATTTGTCCATTCCTAAAACAGTTCAACACATACAGTATTGGCCAGCTGGGCCATAAAAGCTGATGCACTGTCTGGGAAAGGTCTGCCTCTAATTCATTTTGGCAGGCACGCGATGCACTCATGCACTTACATACACACACCCACATACCTCTCAGTACCCCCGCTGCATTGCTCTGCCTTTCTTCTCACCTTCCTTCTCATAGGCTTCCTTCATTCCTTCTTTCTATGTCTAGCTCTCTGTGTTTTTTCAGTATGTCACATGTCTTGTTCAAGTTCATACCGAGACACACACAGACACCCATAGACACACAGACACACACACAGACACGCGCCCCTGTTTGTTCTAAAAAAAATCATTGTTTATTTCCACAAGGAATACAATGCTATTGCTGATGAAACCTTGGATGTATCTTTTGTTATTGTGTTGTGTTTTAATAAAAGCAATGTCTAAAGAACTGCTCATAGGGGACAGTAGAAGTCAATCACTCAAAGTATGGGCATGAAAGGAAAAAGTGATGATTAGTGCACGTGGGTGTGTGTATGTTGTGCATGGGGGATTTGAAAAATGGGAGTCTAACAGGGAAATAAATAACAATTGCCATAAGTTGGGGAATATATTTTGCCTGTATTGCACATTGCTAATGTCTCATTGTTGTGTTTGTACTTGGACTCCACAATATGTTATTTACTATATCATTAGTTACTGTTATTGCACTATTGGCCTTTTCAATATTCACATTGCAGAGGTCTGAAATTTGAAAGTTTTATGAGATTTCTATCTGAGATAAGTTCTCTCAGGGTATTCTAATAAATCATGCCAAGTATAAGCAAGGTAAAACTATGTTTCGATTCTTGTAGGCCAATGCTTTTACTGAAATGCTTCAAGAATTTTATCAATTATAAACAGTTTTATACAGTTTGGACATTATTGCTCAAATTATGTTTGGTTGGTTTTTAACAATATCTACAGGGAATGTATAAAAAAAGATGGCACATCCTTATAAAGGATTTTAAATATTATTTTCCCTTCTGAATGTAAAACAATCCATAGATGTATTTTTCTCATATAGTAAATTCAGCAAATACAATTATTGGCCACTTTATGAAATTTGTTTTTAATACTTATTGACTATTTTTTTTATTGTTACACATAAATATACATTGCAGTTTTGTAATTAAAAACTATACCCCATTGGTTTTGTTAAATACTGTTGTTTTCTTTTATTCTCAAATGGTCAGGACCACCATGGTATTACGACTCTGTTTAAGTGTGCCATTTAGCAGATCAGAACATTTAGTTTGTGACCATAGCGTGCCAGGAACTGGAATGACAGCGGTCATGGGCTCGTTGTTTTATTTAAGAATACCTTTGTTCATTTCTACTGCATGGTCCATTATGTTTGTAAGATGCCAGTTGCCTCCTGATAACTATAAAACTGTTCTATGCTTGATTTCCTGCCTGTTTGCTGGTTCTACTGTCCTGTTTATTCTCTGTGCACTCTCTGCACTCTTGTTTATATGCTGATGTTCAATTTTTTCTATTTGGTTTCTTTATTAAATTTTTCTGTCTGGCATTACGTCAGCAGTTGACCCCTTTTTGAGTCCACACTTTAAGTATGCTCTTGGCATTACCCATGGCGTGCAGAGTGGTGGGTGATTCTTAGAAGTGCAGTGATACTGATATGGTGGTTAGTCTGTCCACTTACTATGCACTTTATATGATGCAGATTTATTGCTTCACTTTGTAAGCATAAATTCAGAGACAGGAGCTCATCTGTTGTTGAGCAGTTTGTGTTAGTCATCCTCGAACCCATCATCAGTGTTCACTGGTGCACAAAATGCGGGTGGCTGGACATTTCGGTTCTGTTTTAAAAACTCCGGCAGCACCGTTATGTCTAATCCACTTATACTAGTGCAACACACCTAAAAATCCCTTCTACCTCAATATCACTGCTAAGCTTTATAATTATGTTAATTATAATTATATAATTTATGTAACCTGCTCAGTAGTGGTCTTGGGGTCTTTTTGATTGGAGAACATAGTAAAGTCTCCATTGAGAACAACCCACCAAGCTAAAATGTCAAACAAACATCATCCTGTAGGCAAAGTACTGTGAGAACTGATCAAGGATAACAAGGAGAACAAACTCTCTGTTACAAACTGTTCAACAAACAAGCCACAGAATCCAATTTTTACATTGACAATGTAAAGAAATATGATACATTCATCTACAAGTAGATAACAACTTATTTTTACAAATAAAATTAAAAAAACATCACATTTTAAGCAAAATATGCTTAAAGTTTAGCATAAGACTTCAGCGTAACTGTCCTTAGGACTGTACTTGACTCTTTTTGTCAATCGAACTGAATTTGGTGTTTCAACATGAAAATTTAATTATTCATTTCTTCCCCCCTTATAACCCCCTACTCTATCTGGATTTCAGCACAATAGGGGCACCCTGCTGATCTGGATATTGGTCATCCAGGCATCTGAGGGGATCACATAACAGGAATCTCTGAATGCCATCATCTCATCTCTGTAAAGTATTGGACATCATCTGTGAAACTATTTTGCTTCTTCTTCCTTATTGGGTGTAGCAGACAAAATGTTTTACCACCATGCACAAAATCAAACATTAAACTAACGGAAACAGAATTAATAACCAAAAAAAGAAATTCGGCCATACCTTTCACTCTTGTCTGTCTCACACTGGTAGCAATTTCACTACAGGCAACACGAGGCACACGCCCCCAGCTGTTTTTTATTTATGACCCTGCTACATAATAGAACTGGAGTCCTGCTACATTATTCCTGGATCAACTGCTGCCCCAAACTATCATGTCTTTTTCACCACACTTGGCACTTATACATATAAGAGAAGGGCCGTTTTTAAGCTTAATTCATGATTTGAATCATGTCCTTAAATCTGCTTGTTGATTTTCAGTAATGTGCATCTTCGATTATGTGGGCTAAAGCTTAATGTTATTTATTAAATAGGCAGATTTGTATATCTACATTATGGATATGGTGCACATTCACATATGGTGGAAGTTAAATTATTATTAGGATTTTAAATATTTAAAATAAAAAAAATATATATATATTTTTTTTATTTATTTATTGTGAATACATGCATAAAAGTGATCTAGAGTCAAATCTCATTCTATGTGTAAAACAAACCCAAACACACACACACACACACACACAGTTAAAAAGAGATTCACTGGATCCGTTTACATTGTTACGCCCACACATACAACATTTACCACCCATCGTCTAACCTTATATAATGAGTCTGATTTCACTGTAGCTTTTTAAAGCACAAAAAACTTCTGCAGTCCTAATGAAGCCACTGTTACTCAAGTTTTGGAATGAATAGTCACAACCAGCATGAACTATAACTTACAACTATTACTTGAGGTGGGGTGGGGGCGAGGAGGCATCTAACTACCACCAAGAGCACACAGGGGAACAGCAATATTACCACAGTGATGTACGGCAAACGGAAGAGACTCATTACAGTAAAGTCTGCTGGTCACAGCTTTAAAATAACATTAGCTTCATGGGCATCTTAGCATTTATTCAAGTTGAACATACGCGCAAATAAAATGTACTTTGGTGACAAAAAATATTCCAAGTGCTGGATGTGAAATAACACTTGGTATTACTTTTGCTATTGCATGATGTCTTTTAATTTTATTTAATATTATTATTATGTTACGGTTTTGTATGTCATTATAATTTGTTTTCTAACAGTTCGTTTCATTACAGAGGTATGGTTTTTGTTTATCCTGTATAGTACTTAATTAAATAATGCTTACATAATTATATTTTATTATGAGTTATTATTATGTCAGTACAATTAAATATTTGTTTTCATCATGAGGTAAAACAGTTAATTTTAGCCAGTTTTAGAATAATTGGTCTTATTGATGAAGATATAATAAGTTTCACTACAAAAGCACAACGTATAAATAAAAAAACAAGCCAAAGCAAATTGATTTTCAAAAATCAGCAATTAAAATAGGTGATCTGACAATAAATGTAAGTCTGTTACTTACAGTCAATGGAATGTAAAAAAACACTCAAGATGTTAATTGAATCTGAAGGAAATTAAATGATGGTCAACCAGCTGGTCTTTATAACAACATCTCCACACATGACCTGACTCCTCAATTATATCCATGAATTCAATTATATCCATGTTTTTGGACTGTGGGATTAAACCGGAGAACCTGGAGGAAACCCACGCAGACACAGGGAGAACATGGAAACCACTAAGCCACCGTGTCGCCCAAATTATTAAAATAATATATATTATTAAACTTTTTAACATTATTGCTCTTAAATACAAGGTGTTGTTTCCAGGTTTTAAATTTTACAGCAAGGTAAACATTCTGTTTGCTGGACCCTTAACATATTATTTAGTGAGAGTGATCTTAAGTCCATTTTTGCAGTGCTTAGGAGAAGCACGTGGCAGGACAATTATTATATAAGAACAAGGGTGTTGCAGTTATGGTGTAAAAAGGGTTTGTGTGTTATGAACTGAATGTAATATATGATCTGTATCAGAGGCTTTTCAAACCCTTCTTGATGACACTGTGCTAAACCCCATGAACTGTTACACAGGGACGTTGCTGAAGCTAGCACTCTATTTGCACTCAGATTTTCCCTACTCGCTCTTACACTTGGATTCGTCCTACATCATTGTGCACGTTCATGTGTTTTGAAGACGTGACCTTGTGGGAGGAGGGTGGAGTATTTTTTTTCCCCCCAAAACTGCATACCCCAAGCTTTAGTAATTAGAATGTATAAACCTATAAGGTGCATAAAGAACCAGAAAATAAGCCACAAGGATAGTTAGAGCAATCATACCGTCTTTTAGAATCATTATTTAATGAAATAAAGTGTTAAAAGGAAATTCAATATTTTGCTAAATGTCTGCAAATCTTTTAATCTTAATTTAAATCTATGGTCAGATCTGCCCAAGGCTTTAAAAGCAACAGATGTTTAGAAATGCCTTATGGATATAAATTTTTTTAATATTTAACATATTAAATATAAATATATATACAATTATTCAGTTAGTTTTTTAACTGAGGAGAGTTTTTTACATAACAACCTGAAAATCGTGGCCTTGAAATACAACATTAAGATTTTAATTTAAAAAGTCTAAAAGCAACAAAGCTACTGGTTAAGCTTTACAACAAACACAATGCTAGTTTTAGTTCTTCATATTTCCCTCTGAACAGTAACCCTTTCGTTCTTATTGTGTTGCAGAAGGAATCCCACGTGAAACTAAATGAGAAAAGCAATATAATTTGCAGAAAGCTCAGTCATATCTCAGCCAAACAAAATCCAGGTGCATATATTACATACAACACAGACAGCGACAAAAACAGCAACAGCAACACAAAGGTAATTAGAAAACAAAGGAAGTATAAAGAGTTATTAAGGTGACAGAGAGGTGACCTACACAGACCAGTGAAAACAAAAAACCACTTAAAAACCTCCTAAAAACCACTTAAACCTAAAAACCAGTTAAAATAATGTATATTTTGAAGGTTTAGTAGAACAGACGTAGACTGCTGTCTGTCGGATGAAAGGACGATACTCACTGATTCACTCATTTATACATGTTTTGCAAATATATTCAGGTTGCTCGATTCATTTTGTTTATTTTGTGTAAATGGCCAAAAAATTGTTTAAGAGGCTTTTCTTGTTTCACTTTTGCAGTTTGTGTTACATTCCAGCATTTTTGAAAACATGACATGTCAGTTCATTCATTCATTCATTCATTCATTATCTCCCGCGTTATCCTCTATTAGGGGGAGAACGTTTCGGGCGCTAGGCAGAAAACCCAGGACAGGGCGCTAATCCATCGCTGGGCACACACTCACAGACACACTCTATATGGGGCAATTTGGAGAATTCTATTGACTTGATCCATGTTTTTGGACTGTGGGAGGAAACCGGAGAACCCGGAGGAAACCCACGCGGACACGGGGAGAACATGGAAACTCCACCCAGATGGGGATTCGAACCGGGAATCCCTAGCGGTGAGAGGCGCACGTGCCAACCACTAAGCCACCGTGCCGCCCTGACGTGTCAGTTGTATGAAATAAATTTATTATGTAAGTTTACTGGAAAAACTTATTATGTAGTGAAATTGTAAAGAATTTAAATTCCTTTTTTTATATGTTTTCAAATTATGGCATCCACTTAAAAAAAATGTCATTTTCTTTTTCCGCTGAAACCATGTCTAGCCTCCTTATTTTATTTTACACCTTCGGAATGCAGACTATGAGCATTCATATTACACTTACAAAATTATGACTGAATAGAAGTTCGTTCCAAATCTTTTTAACCTGTTTTGTCGAATCACATGCAGAAACAACTCATTTTAACATACATGCTTCTGAATGAAATTCTCAACGTCTCAGATGCTGCATGTAGATTAACATACCTACAGTAATAATTATATCCTAAATAACTCAATATTACAAATAAACTTTTATAACATGTGTAAATAATAGACAACATAGGATTTTAAGATGTTCTAATTTCAGGGCAACTATGTAACAGATCTAGCTGTTTCCTTGTAGTCAGCAGACCATGAATTCCTATCATAATACTTTATGATACACATATAATTAGCATCCGTAGCAAAAATCATTTTCATTATCACCACAGATCAAGTAAAACTTTTTAATAGTTGTGTGGAGGCCTCTCTCTCTTTGATAGAATGATATGTTGTGCAAGCCCAGCACATTAACACCTACATTAATGCCACTCGTGAGAAAAGAGAGCACTGCGCTTAATAGGCCTGGCCACATTTCACATTATAAGTGGCCATTAATAATCCATTATCTGTCTGGACATCCAACCAAAAAGCAGAGAAATTGCCAGCTGTAAAAAAAACTATTCTGCCCTTCAGGTGAGGAGTTAATTTACTGCGTTCTCAAACCATGTACACACTCAAACACATACCTCGTTTTAGGGGACGTCGTTAGCCACTCTTCATGCTTTTCAAATGATATCAAGTAAGCAGCGATCTCCTGAAACGAACAGACACAGACAATGTGAGGTCCTGTCAATACTGTATGTTCAGCTTTAAACTGTTGAGCCTAATTAGAATTGTAGGGGGCGCGGATGCCTATCCCAGTGCTCATTAGGCAAAAGCTTAGGACATGCATGTAGCAGAGTAGAACAGAAAGACAGACAAACACACTTACAAACAGTCCCCACCTGAGAATAATTCAGTAGCTTATGTTCACCGGCTCGGATGCTTTTGGGTTCTGGGAGGAAACTGGCTTTTTATAGGGAAACCCAGGCAGAAATGAGAAGAACATGCAAATGCCTAAAAGGACACTGGCCACCTACCTGGGACTCAAACCCAGGACCTGTTTGATAAGGTGACAGCGCTACCTTCAGTACAGCAACACCTGCATCCTAATTTTATTTTTAATATATTCAGATTACATTATTATTATTATTGGGTGTCATGAAGACTTAGTGGCAAGCTTGTCCGCCTCTCAGCACTGAGGTTTCAGGTTCGAATCCTGCTCTGGGTGGAGTTTCCATGTTCTCTCCGTGTCAGTGTGGATTTTCTCCAGGTTTTCCAGTTTCCTCCCACAGACCAAAAATATAGTGTATGTGTGTTTGTCTGTGTGATTGCGTAGATCAATAGATTAGTGCCCTGTACTGGGTGTATTTGCTTAGCCCCCTAAACACTTACCCCGGATGGGCATCGGGAACCCCCTCATGACCTTAGTATAGGATTAAGTGCGATATAATGAATGGATAGAACAGATGGATTATTAATAGTAGTAGTAGTAATAAGTAAACTATTATTCCAAAAAATAATTCCACTGTCTGCTGTAAAATGCAAATGAAAGCTGATAATCTCTGGATTAACATGGTTAAAACTGTGCCCATCACTGAGCTTCCACTTGTTTAAAAAGCCTTGTCAGTGATGGAGTTAGCATGCACCTTAAACGCCCTTGTGTCCAATTCAGAGCAGAGATAAGAGAGCTGTGGCTGTTTTCAGATGACCCGATTATAACCAAATGCACAAGATGCGCAGACAGCTAAAGACGACATTCACATGCACAGCAGTTGTTTATCCCTCCAATTCAGAAATCACTGAAGAGACCTGGAGCTCATTTTATGCACTGATAGTCTGGATTGTACAAGCCGTGAGCTGAATGCACGTCCGAGCGTCTCGCCTACCTAGTTGAGCCATGTCATAAAAAGGTTAACAACTTCATCACAGAATGTTACAGGTGTCTTATGGGGGCTTATGCAAAGTAGATTTGTGTTAAAGAGCGAGGAAAATGGACCAAAGCAACAGTAAGAAACATCAAGATGCGGCTCACAGTGGAGAGGTGAGACAAGCCTCTTTCCATGTCACTAGAACAACTGCTCTCAGTCTGACGGGATATCTGCACCACGGCCATATGCTCTGTGGGCTGTGCTACGATATGCACAATCGGCACATACAGGGATGCATTGGCTTAAAATAAAAAGAAAGGACGTGTTGTAAGTATAGCCGAAAGTGAAAGCATGAGGGAGAAAGGGATGAAGAGAGCGAGATCACTCCAGGGTGCAAGTAAAAAAAAAAAATTGAGATATGGGAAAAGGGGAAATGGGACTGAAGACAGATTATTACATCAGGACGTGTTTATAGTGTATTAGATCTATCCAAATCAATGACCTCTTCTGAAGCCCTTCTATCAAAATGTAACACTCTACTTACAAATGTAACCCTCACTTACACCCTCAAGTAGGACAAAGCAGGATGATCGATACATGCAGGAATCCAAATCTTTTAAGCGCAAAGACTATTCATTCATTATCTCCCCCTTTATCCTCTATTAGGGTCGCGGGGGCTTCCCCATGCCCATCCAGGGGAGAATGTTTCGGGCGCTGGGCAGATACACCCAGGACAAGGTGCCAATCTATCGCTGGGCACACGCTCACTCACACAGATACGCATGCATACGCACTCTATATGGGGCAATTTGGAGAACTCAATTGACTTGATCCATGTTTTTGGACTGTGGGAGGAAACCGGAGAACCCGGAGGAAACCCATGAAGACACGCGGAGAACATGGAAACTCCACCCAGATGGGGAATCCCTAGTGCTGAGAGGAGAACATGCTAATTACTAAGCCGCCTGTGCAAAGACTAAATTAAGTAAATCATATACATAATATCATATGGCATTTCTTGGTGAATTCAGCAAAACGCAGCAATTAAGCAGTGATGTCCAAACATATGCACAAGGCTGATCAGTCCGTCATCAAGCAAGTTCAGGATTCTCTTGTGTTTCATACATTTACATTTGGTCATTTAGCAGAGGCTTTTATCCAAGGTGACTTACAAGTATCCCAACTTGGTTGGAGTCAGAACACATAATTGATGCAGAAACCCTGGAACAATGATGGTTAAGGGTCTTGCTCAAGGATCCACATTGATAACTTCAGTGAAACTAGGATTTAAACCCACAACCTTCAGATTGATAGCCTAACATCTTAACCACTGAGCTACCATACTGACAGTGGAACAGAAAAGCTCCTTAATATTTATATTGTTTTTAAGAAAAAAAAAAAAAAAAAAAGAAAAACCTCGGGACTCACCCACCTTCAGCAGACAGGCAGTGTTAACAGTAAAGGACACTAAGGCACAGGTTGTGAATATAATCAATAAAACCTGATCTGTGGTGCTTCTGATCATTAGAAAAGAAACAACAGAAGTGCATCTATGTGGTGGGGGGAACTAAATGGACAGTAAGTGTAAAAAATAGGAGGTGGACCTAATGTAGTGGCCACTGATGTCCACAAGCCAACAATCAAAGAATGTGTTAACATTTATAATAGCTTATTGTGTCAAAGTTCTGAATGATGGAACTGAATTTTAAAGCCATTTTGGAAATATTTCAAAGGCGTATGATTATAAATAGTGAAAGTCGACAGAGGAATTCTGAGACCACCGCCTGAATGCAAACTCAGCAGAGTCCACGCTATTGTTTCAGCATTTTCTTCCTTGCTCTTTTTGAAAATGTCCGGTATCGCTGATTTGCCTTCCTCTGTGACATTCTTTTGTCCTCCTCATTAACAATTGGCCAGGATTTCGTTAGTTGTAGTCTAATTGCTTGTTAAATAGGAAACCCTAACTCTCCTGGCACACTGTCTAATGAAGTGAAAGACAAACAATAACCCACCATAATAGGAAACATAACCGAGGGAGACAAAGGCTTATTTTTTTATTTTATTTTTTTGCTGAAAAACTGTTTATTCTGGAAACCACTAGATAACTTGTTTGTTTCAAATATTATTTCTCCTTCATTCCCTCAGTTTGCTTACATTGTCTACACTGCCTGTCAGTTTCCTCGCAGTCCTCCCCTTTTGGTATTCAGCCAGTTTCAGTATTCCTATTAAGTTTCTCTCCTGCACTCCACGCTGTAGTCACTGCAGAGATTGTATGACAAAGTAGTTTTGTGCTGAAATGAAGATGAAGGCCTCCAGGCTTCAACATTCTGCCAGAGAACCCCCTCCCCTCTGCTTCCTGACTTCTCCACCACCCTAGGGGCCAGTCATTTGGCTTCCACAGAGCCTCCTTCAGGCAACTGTTTCTCTCACCTACAGTTAACCCGAAGGGCGGCACCTGGGCCTGCCTCTTACTTTGGCACTCAGAAGCTGTCACGTGAAAACTCCTCAAAGTGTTCTTCAAAGTATGGTGGGGGAAAGAAAGTGTCACATGCCTGAAGCTAGAGTTTCAGACAAACGCTTGCATCTTCAGTCTTTCTCTGCAGAAGACCTGTCTCCTTCCCTTCAATTTTCTTTTAACGTTTGTTATGGAAGTAAGCTTTGAATGTGTTTTAACAATTTGGCAGCAGTCTACATTATCGTTAACAGAAGGCAATATTCTTATTTTAAAACATATAAGAATGCAGTATAGACTCTGTTAAGAAGAAGTTCAAGCTCTACAATATAATATGTCCAAACACATGTTTTGGTGTTTCAGTTGGTGTTTTGAAGTAGGAAATGCCATCATATTCAATTGCACTACTTCCTGTATTAATCCAAAGCCTCAAATGCTCTTTGAAGAAGATCTTTTGAAGTGATCACGCAGCATTTCCAGTGGAGCTGAGAGAAAACCTTTATTTCTAACATGAGTTATCATTTAGTAATGCGGTACAGTGTCAAGGCAAGTCATAGCAATAATGAAAATGGACCAAAGCGGCTTATTAAACAGGTTTAAGAAATTTGCATGACCACTTGATACAGTCTGTAAAATCACCACACACCAGTTTTCATTCATATAAATTTACATTGATGTTCCTTGACTTATTGTCACAGCATTGAGTTTATGTAGCACCGTTTGTGTCTGTGCAGGAATACAAAATACATAAGGTGAGAAATAATTACCCTAGTAAAACTCTTAGGAATTCAAAGTTCAATGATTCAGAGTTCAGTGAAAGGTCAGGGATTGGTCAGTGTTATGCTCTGTGATGGGTCTTAGGAATTAATAAAGTCAGACATAAAGTCAGAACCTTTATGTAAAGTTAATTGTGATTTTCCTAATCGCTTTTTAAAGTACCTGATATAATAGTAATAATAATAATAATAATAATAATAATAATAATAATAATAATAATAATAATAATATTTAGAATTAATTTAGACTTGGAATCTAGATTGGATAATGATCAGGTTTGATCAGGTTTGAATACTACAGTGTAATTGTTTCCTGCTTGACTGCTAACTTACATCATTATGAACATACACAGAATACACTGCTGATCCATCAGCTGTGTCATGTCCGAGTTCTGCTTTTGCTCTCAATCAGCAGAATTCTACTGACATTTTTGCAGATGGTATTATTTATTTATCTTTTACATGTTATATTTATAGCGATGGATTGGCGCCCTGTCCTGGGTCTATCGCCCGAGACGTTCTCCCCCCGGATGGGCATGGGAAACCCCACCGCGACCCTAATAGAGGATAAAGCCGAAGATAATGAATGAATGCTATATTTAAAATAATTTATTTGGTGTATATGAATTAATGTATGTTTTGCTTTCACTTTATATTAAAACTAAGATTTCTTCTAAGGTGCTTTTATTTAATGTAATGTGAGCCTCGATTTTCAAATAAAACAAACATTGTTCATCTGTGTGTCCAGCAGACAGAGACAGCTCCATCCACCAGGCTGTCGGGATGCTCAGTCATGTCTCTGCTCTGCAACCTCTGCATTTTTGCCCCCTGTGCAGATAAAATTTGGATTCTGACCCCCAATGCACTTCAGGATCCTAACATCTCTACATCTCCCTGGAAATCCTGAACTATAACATTAACTATAACTGGTTACACACTCATTCACTTTAATAAATCTATAAAAATAATCTTGAATGTCTATAACAGGGACCTTTCTCTTTTAAGATTAGCATCTGCTTAATATATTTCAAATTTAGAATATTTCATGTTTAATGCTACACCATGGGTCTGACAGTAATGCAATTTTAATTCTCTATAGGTCCTATACTTTTTGCAATATTGACAATAACGCCGACAAGAATACATAATTTAATTTCATCATACAGAAATAAATGTAAAATGCACAATTATTCACCCAGCTCTGCTTAGAGTTTGCTTCAGTTCATTGGCTCTAGGATTATGAGCCAATGAAATTAGATCAGTTAAGTACCTGAATGACTTTTTTTTTCTTTCCCAGTGGCACAAAAAAAATTCTCAAGAACACAGTGCTAAGATCCATCAGAATCAGATCGTAAAGGATTCATTCAGGAAGCACGAATTGTCCACCGCAGTGTCTTGACCTTTTGGAAAGTGCTCGAGAAAATGTTATATAGAGTTGACCCTCCCAATCATCAATTCTCAATACCACATCGTGATCAGATAACTGATTATCTGATTTAACTCTGAATTGAAGTAACTTTAATGTTGTGTAAGCATAAAACCAAAACAGCACCATAGTGGATGCATGCCATAAGGATTACTTTAAATATCCATAAGACCTCTTGCCTCAGCTATAGGTCCCCCAAGTTTTGTTAAAAAAGAAATCAGGTTAGAATGATCAACTGAGAACGTACTAAATCAATATTAGTCCTAACCAAACCACAGTATAATTGCTTAAACATAGCATGTGCATGAATCATGCTCAGGTGTGTTCCCTAAATCCCAACACATTGCTTTTAATCAGGCTAATCCAGGGGATCCAGCAGGCTGATCCGGCACCAGGGACAAAATTGGAAGGAAGGGAAATAGGGGGGGGGGTATATATACACAACTAGGCTAGACTTCTTAAGCAAAACTCAGAAAAACAGGAGATTCTTTCTTTATCGCTGGCTCTTATCTTGTGACACATTTATATTAAGGAAATTCATTAATAGGTATTAAACTATTTAAAGTGATGGTTAATAATTTCTGTCCCGTTTAAAGTGGGGTGTCGACTTCACCACCCTCAGGTATGCTAGCAAGGTAATGGTGGAAAGTTGGTCCTCCCACAGCCATCTCAATAATCATAATCAAATTCCTGTTCTCATTCTGCTACATTTTACCCCACCCACACAGTGTAGAAGGAGGTAAACTGACACTCCACTTTAAAGTGGAAGAGGAAATTGAGTCATTAATCATAACTCTCGCACACCCCCAGTTTAGTCCCAGTCCTATTTACAGTCGCACACCTCATTTCCAAAACTGAGTGTCCTGAGCTTGTTACACATAACATGGGGGATAAACACTTCCCTTAACTGACATTTGCCAGTGGCATCCCTGCACTGTTGTGCAACAAGGAAACACCACTCCATTGCTTATTTTGATTTGAATTTCTTAGACTGAGATGGAGGACATCAGCTGCCTGAGACTGCTCTTTAGTACTGCTATGTCATGTCACCGAGAAAAACCGGAGTTATAAATGTGCGGTACACACGATTCACAAAAAGTCAAGTTTTACGTTTATCTAAATATTCTTATTTGTTATTAGTCAAAGTTATTATTTCCATCAGTGCCCTGTTCCTTATAAGGTAATGTTAATAAAGGCATTTTACATTCAGCTGTCAAAACTGACTGCCACAATAATCCCTTGAAGCCTGAGCATCCAATATTAAATATGCTCATGCTTGGAGAAATGTCCTTTCTATCTTGAGTGCCTGCATTTTTCATCAAAACTAAAATGCACAGCTTGTCCCAGCTGCTTTATCCAGGTAGAATATACTCTGTTGGCTGTCACCTCTGGCTAGGACAATTCCAGGATTTTATATAAACGAGGTGGCATTGGTTCAAACAGGGTGGAGGGATCAGAAAATCATGACAAAACAGAAAAGTATATCAGGAAGACATGGTGCTTTAAAATGTGATGCGTGGGTGTGCATGTAATCTCTCCTATCTTAAGTTATGCTAGTGGTTATTGCATTCGCCTCACAGAAAGACAGTCCGAGGTCTAATTCCCAACTGGGAGGAATGGAGTTCCTTTCTGTGTATAGATTGCATGTCCTCTCTTTGCCAGTGTGGCTTTACTTTGGTTTCCTTCTCATTCCAAAGACATGCTGATGGGTAAACTATATATGCTAAATTGCCCCGTGACTATATTGCTTGTAGCATTCTTATTATGAAATATCTATTAATACTACTCAGACACTGAACTCCTTAATAAATAAACAAAACTTAGCTATGTGATATTATAATGGAACTCCTAAGAGCTTCTGAAACCATTATACCATTGGGGGTTATTTCTACAAGGGCAAATCAAGACTGTACTTTAGTAGCATTTTGATGTAAGTGGACGACATTTCTTACTAATTTAATTTCTTTCTCACTGATAAACTTTTACTTTACATAATATTGCATCATAAAATAAAACTGACTTCACAGATTTCCTAAGCAAATACGTACGTCATGAACAGAGATACGTCTCTTCCCCTGAATACAATGCAATACATAAAATATTATTAAGTTTACAGAGGGCATTTGGCAGCAAATCAGAGCATGACGAACAGTGTTTTGACCCAGTGGCATTAAGGGGGTGGGAGCTGGTACCATCTCACTTGACATGATCCTAACCTTTAGACCAAAAAATCGTGGCTGTGCAAATGGAGCGATGAAGAATGTCAAAAGTCACGTGTAAATGTTTTCTTATCTCACCACAGATAGTTTCATGTGAATATGAATAACCTTCACTATGCATCTTTGTGTGTGTGTGTGTGTGTGTTGCAGCCAGCCAATAATGCATGTTTCAGTTTGTAAATATTAACAATATGACAAGTGCCAGGTTTTCAGTGATAAATAATTAAAAGATGAGGCCGCTGCTGGCCCAACATTTCTGCATGGCATGTTTTTAAATGCACATGTTGCCTCTTTTTTCCCTGGCAACACCTGCTACTTCTCAGACATTGATGGTATTAATTCTGAATCTCAGGGCCAAATCTGTTGTGTGCTGGGCTTGGTGATATATCATGCAGAGATCAATGTACAATCAATGGAGTATCTCGAAGGAGATCGACGCTTTCACCGTACTGCTTGGACTCCTGCCAGTGTCAACCCCACCCTGCCCTACACAACTTGAAAAGTTGGCAGTGGTGAACCACATTAAAATCTGCACATTAAAAACAGTTCAGCATTTTGCATTCCTTTCACCCCAAAAAGGGGCTCGAACACATTTAATGATGAAGTTTTTTTTTAAATTTAATAATTGCCAAAAAAAGGAATTTGACCCTAATAGTATGACATGCATGAAAAATAATGACACAAGTGAATTGTGTATAATAAATGATTGGCTCGATGTCATCCCTCAGATTACATATCTTATGCATAAAATATTGACATTAATAAATTATTTTGTAAATTATATTTTATAGCCATATTATTATTTACATATGCATATAATTGTATGACCACTAGCTCCAAGTTGTTTCTCCTACATCATACCCCAGCAGTCTGTCTCATCGTCAGTCCTACGTCAGCGGCAAGCAGGTCGAAGTTGAATTTAATTGAACTTTGAGTGCAACAGCATGGAGGCAGTGTGGTGCATCAGGGCGGCAAAAGAAAGTCGCAAAGCTGCAAAACTGGGTGGTGAGAGCAGCTTTTGATGTGCGGCATGCAGCGGCATGGACATGTGTCACCTCTCTTTATAGGAAAATGATAACAGCACCGTCAGCACAAAGCAGTTTCGCAACGTATAATTTTTAACAATTATAAAGAAATGTTAGCATTTAGCAAGATTGTTTTTGTATTTAATGACTATTAAAGCTTCTGCTCTTCTTTTAACAAAAAAAATAAAAAAGAAACTCAACCTTTTTTTTATGAGGACATGGGTAGGCAAGACAGTGGAAAGCAAAAGGAAACAAATATATTACATTGTACTGTGTAGCAAAAACCTATATAACCTAAAATGTATTCATTCATTCATTATCTCCTGCTTTATCCTCTATTAGGGTCGCGGTGGGGTTCCCCATGCCCATCCAGCGGAGAACATCTTGGGCACTGGGCAGATAGACCCAGGAGAGGGCGCTAATCCATTGCTGGGCACACACTCACTCACACAGACACTCTATATGGGGCAATTTTAAGAATTCAATTGACTTGATTCATGTTTTTGGACTGTGGGAGGAAACCGGAGAACCTGGAGGAAACCCACGCGGACACGGGGAGAACATGGAAACTCCACCCAGATGGGGATTCGAACCGGGAATCCGTAGCGCTGAGAGGGGAACGTGCTAACCACTAAGCCACCGTGCCGCCACCTATATATATATATATGATAGTATATGCTCAATAAGACTTTAATAAATGTAAAATATTTACTTACACAAATATGATAAGTGTATAAGAGCAAAAGCAATATTATTGATCTTAAAAATGGTAATTATTAATACTACTCTTATTAATAATACTAATACGCAGTGATAATCCCGTTTAAACTAAAAGTCTAAAACATGAAGGGTTGCGTCCAAGAAATTACATTTCGTTGTTTAGTAATTTCTCTATAATCAAATCCTAAAGTTTCTAATTTGTTTTGAACTTTTCCACTTTGTAGTTTAGCCAATAGGTTTTTGTCTCCCACGTGCACAGTCATGCAGTAAATAGCTGCTTTGCTTTCCAGCATGTGAGTGAGATTGATAGTGACTGCAATTAATAGCTGCCAAAGCTAAACACGAAATGTATAGCTTAAAATGAAGCATGTTGAAATGGGAGAACAGAACAAAGCTCCCAGAGAGGATATCATCAGAGCTGGACCAACTGTGTGGAGCACATAGGAGTCGGCTTAATGGGACCTAACAATACCAGAAATATAATAAGAACACTTAAACAAGCAAAGGGGTAAGACTGAGGGGAAAACCTGACAGGAAGTGGATGCAATGTAACACAATTTAGATAAAGAGAACAACTCATGAGCACAATGTAAAAGCAAGGGCAAAAAAATCTTCGAAGAAGGTGCACACCCTATTATCGAGGGTGGAAAGTGAAGGTCATATCACGGGCAGGAAAATCCTGTAGCAGGCTTGGCATTGTCTGCTTGGCCCTGGAGAGACCTTGGTGATGGAATGCTCCATGTTCTCTGTGTGACACACACACATGCACACACCCATCTGGAATACGTGATCTGACAGAGATGGAAGGAAGGAAAGACATGTCCTTCACTCCTGAATTCCCTGGGACCCACTCCAAAAATTCAGTCACATTGCACTAAATTAGGAATAAGATACACACAATGGTGTGATCACAACAGACAGGTGGCCCAACTGGTAATAAGGTACACTATTACAGATCGAAGAAGGTCCATTTAATTATTATTTTCACATTCCCCTGAAATTGATTCCATTTCATTACTTTTTTAGCACTCTCCCACTTTTCTTCCCATGGGGCTGAGGAGAGTCCTGAGTTAGCACATGCTTCCTTTGATACACACGATATGCGCTTCTTCATACCAGCCAGCCTGAGAGGTGGAAGTACAATACGTGGTAACTAAGTAAAATAGGAAAAATCAAATTGCATGATACATATAAAGCGGCTTTTCCCTCTTAACAGCCAATAATGGATTTTGATCATGAATCTTAATGAACAAGAGGCATATACAGTGTCTGTACAGTATATACACACTCACTACTTGATTAGAAACCCTATACAAATATTGCATAGGGTGCCTTTACACTCATGACTGCTGTACTGAGTGATTATCTTATTAGAAGATAGCAATATCTTTATTCACAAGATTTTCCCATATTTGCTTTCAGCCGAGAAGCTTCTCATAAAAGGTGGTATAGTGTAAAATCTCATGCAAGGTTTGGGCATAAATGGTCAAATTTCATGTTTTATTGATTTTCTATGTGTAACAAGTTCCTGCTTCCTTTCAAAGGCGCAGACATTATTAAAATACACAGTCAGCATTGTCTCCTACACATAATCTGTATATAAGAAATGGCACATTACATTTCGTAGTGTTTGTTTTATAAATGTGTTATGAAAGAATATATGACTATTGTATAAATGCCATGATTCAACTACAGTAAAAATATATATTAATCATCTTATATTCAGGGGCGGCACGGTGGCTTAGTGGTTAGCACGTTCACCTCTCAGTGCTTGGGATTCCCGGTTCGAATCTCAATCTGGGTGGGGTTTCCATGTTCTCCCCGTGTGCGCGTGGGTTTCCTCTGGGTTCTCCAGTTTCCTCCCACAGTCCAAAAACATGGATCAAGTCTATTGAATTCTCCAAATTGCCCCATATAGAGTGTGTGTGTCTGTGTGAGTAAGTGTGTGCCCAGTGATGGATTGGCGCCCTGTCCTGGGTCTATCTGCCCAGCGCCCAAGACGTTCTCTCCTGGATGGGGAACTCCACCGCGACCCTAATAGAGGACAAAGCGGGAGATAATGGACGGATGGATCTTATATTCCTGTGTTTGACAGGCTTAATAAGTACAATAACTGGCTACAGTGTATTAGTGTTTTCCTGTGCTTTCTGTGCTGTTTGCATATTAACTGTGGTTTTGTCTTGTTTTAACCTTCACAGTGTGTAATCATTTTTAAGATCATTATTACTTTAGATTTAGATAAATAAGTCAATAGGCCAACTTGGTTTATTCAAGTTGACTTACACATACTCTAAAGTTATTACTTTTGGGTTTTGGGTTCTGTTTTTCTTCCATTGCCTTCATTTGTTTTATACAATTTGACGTTTATGGCTAAATCCCAGTCACTGAGATGTGGAACTTGTTGTGATTTTCCTCTGAACTAGTTTATCAGAGCTGGTGCTTTTTGTGAACTGACAACACACTGACCTCAGACTCGTTAGCCAATAAGTTGATTTATGTAATTATGTTCAAGAAGGAAAATAATTGAATGAATTAATATGCAGGACATGTTTAATATGAGTGAGAGGCATTCAAATTTCGTCATATTTTCTCTGTTATGTTCATATTTTCCCTTGCAGCTCTTGACAGACACATCCTAAAGTGCTTTTGCATTTGGTGAGTCATAGCATATCAGTAGCTTCTGTTGCTCAGTTTATAGTCATAAGTTGAGCATCAAATCATTTGAGATGGATTACCCTCTGCTCCATACGTAGCAAAAAGGTGTACTGGGAAAAAAAGAAAAAAAAAAAAAAAAGACTCCGGCACCAGAGGAGCTTTTCATCTGGCACAATTATAATTCAGATCATGAAAAGAAGGAACATCACACCATAAAAATCAACATTTAATACAGAGATGAATAGTGCTGAGTATGAAAAAGAGACCGTAACAATAGCTACTTGTTGAAAAATCAAAGTCTGAAGCTATTTTTAGGCAGATTCTGCGAGACAATTATCATCAGGGCCAAAAAAGAAGGAAGATGGTTGATCAGAGGTCATGTGGAAACATTCTCAAAAATTGCTTTATTCTCAAGAACATTCTGCAAAAGATAATTACTGACTTCAGAATTTATTTCAATATTTCAAAAAGCCATTTATTGTTTGCAAATCTTTGCAGATGTTATGGTTTGATTTTGTGTCACTGATGCAAATTTATCATAATGTCTTAGACCTTAATGAAGGTATCTCTTGGCTGTCAAAAGCACTGGAGCTTGTCTGCTTCTGTTTGCCAAGGTGGCCAGCTATCAGGCCATTTGGCACAGCCAGATCTTTACTATAAACTGCTGACATGTCAATAAAAATACACTACATGGCTGTGAAGGTCAAAGCTTGTGCCAAGTCTCTAGTTCCTCGCTCACCTGGGTCAGAACAGCTTTTAGAGTTGCTGGGGATGAGGACAATGTGTGAACTTAGTAAATTGGCTTTCCATAATGAAATAACCTTGATATTAATACAGAAATGTGTGTATAATTATAAAAAGCGAGAATAATATATGTTTTATTATTGTGAAATATTGTCAAGAACATCATAGAATAATATACAGTGACTGGGATATGATTATTCATAAATTAATATTATACAGTGCAGTATGGTAAACTATGTTCACAGATCAAGAACAGTGTTGAAGAGCTTGCGAGAAATCTTTATACTAGTTTGAACCATGCACCATGTAACGAGCTGAACATAGGACTGGAAATTTTGCATTTCCATTTCCAATTTTCTGCACCTTCAGGATTTAAAGCTCTTGACAAATGAAAGCACAGAATGTAAAAAAACCACTCTCCCAAATCAAAAGGTTAATTCTAAAGTGACCAACAGCCAAGGAGTCACCATGTCACCACAATGAGCAAGCGCAGCAGTTACACCAGTACAAAACATAAGAGCAAGAAAACACCACATCAATCTCTTGTATATACACACACTTCACATCTGACCCCAAGTTAAGCTCATGCTCACTATTTGCCACACACAGTGGCCAAATGATGCTGTTGTGTAATAACCTCTGCTTTTCACTGAATAATAACAGGATGTTGATTTATTTATGTAATAAATTAATATGTGAGGTGGTACGATGGTTAGCACATTCGCCTGTCAATGCTGCAGATTCAGGTTTGAATTTCTATCTGGATGGAGTTTCCATGTTCTTCCCGTTTCCATGTGGGTTTTCTCCAGGTTCTCCCACAGTCCAAAAACATGGATTCAAGGTGAATTTGCTGCTCTAAATTGCCCCTATATTGTGTGTGTGTGTGTGTGTGAACGAGTGCGAGTGAGTGTGTGCTAAACTGGCACCTTATCCAAAACCCAACCTATTGACATTAAATTTAAGCATGGTCCTAATTCTGAAACGCATAAAATTTATAGTCATGTGACTTCATTTGTCAGATCGGACCCTGTGTGATGTTTCTCCTTGCACACGTTTAACATTCCACAGTTCATACACAACTCTGCCCAGCAAAAGCTGCTGTCTGGCTTTTTCTCCTTTCCAATCACATCCAGGTGATGAATTGTTTGCTGTCCTCCAGAACAAAATCTGCTGCGTGCATAAGCTACTAGCGTGTCTATTTAGCTGAGTTGCCATGAATATAATGTGTTCCATTTTCAAGTGAAGTAGTCACCTTGTGCCGAAACATGAGAATGGTAGCCATTTTTAAAAATAAATATACGTTAAGAGTAAAGTAATAAAATAATAAAAACAATCAATAAATCATAATTATTTCTCAGATAATAATTGTACCATCATCAGTAATCATCTGATCTGAACAAAATATAGGAAATAATCAAACCTAATATAAGCATAGCTATTAAAAGAGACTGGAAAGAGATGTAAGCCCAACCTTAACGGATAAACTGCAATAGTAATGCGGATGTTTAGAACAGGTGAAAGATAATAATAAAAAAATATATATAAAAAACATAACTATATTCTTACTATTTGGTATAAATTCAGTGCATCCTATAAAAAATAGAAAAGGAAAAAGATGTTCTTATAGATACAAGCTGGACATCAAGAACAATATAACCCATTTTGGTGCTTAACAGTAGCAATCGAGCACTGGAGAATAAATGGAAAGATGATGTCAGGGAAGCAGGTGAGGTAATCAATTTCACCTGTGACTTGTTTATGTAAATTGAAAGAGAGAAGGGGAGAGAGAAAAAGACAGCAGAACAGTAGATGGCAGGGTCAGGCTGTTAATTATCTCTGCGCCTGCAAATCCACCCACACAACATGTTCAACTTTATAAACAAAATCATGTGTTAAGTCTGACAAATACTCCAATAGTCCAATGCAGTCTTTACACTCTACACTAATGCCGAAACATGAGACAACAGGGATGTCATGCTGACCAACAAAGACATTATTAAAGACATCAACAAGCAATACGGATGTCATCTCCAATCCCAATGAAAACTACCTCAAAAAAACCTCATCAGCTTTTGCTTCCTGCAATCTTTTGAGATCAGTCAGCAATTCTGTGATTCTGTGAAACTGTTGATTGCAGCCATCTTGTTCCATAAGTTCACCTCTGATTTCAAGAGCAAGCGGATATAGTGACAGTATTCTTACTCGATCTCCTCCATCTTCACACACTCCATGTCACTTTAATCACAAAAAAAAGTCTCGTCCTGGTTGAGGTTTTATTTTGTTGTCCAGTCGGTATTTTGGTTCTTTTCAGGTTTGCTATTGCAGATTTAAATGGAAAGACCTGTCTGACGTATCGTTTCCCAAGTTATGTATCCCATTTCTGTGATCGGTTGAAAAGCAGATATGTAACAATTAAAGATAAGATTTCAATATTCATACTAAAAAAGAATCTTGTAAAATATGTGCGCTTGAGCCACCGACAATAATACATTTATGAGAAGACAAAAAGTAATATGAAATATAGAACAACAAAGTCATGTAGTATGTCAAACACATAAATACTTCCACTTCTCCCAGCCTTCCAGCATGTATATTTTATCCATTCCGTATCATGCACTAGATTTTTAGGCATGCCATTTTTTAAAATGTTTTTCCAAGGAGTGGGATCAGTGCAAAATGGTACCACCATTTCGTTGCCTGCCAGCAGCAAAGCACAGTAAGTCTTATCAGTCCCTCTAAAAGTAAAAGAGGGTGGCGAGCCAAACCACACTGCTGGGTGCAAGCTGAATCCCATTCCCAATGCTTGCTCAATGCTAGCATGAATATTTCTGGGCTAATAAGGAAGTCAAGCGCTTGGGACCGAAACACTATACATGCTTTTTTATCTTTTCTTTCTTCTTTTATTTCGGTAAGGTGCACACCCTCTGTGAGGTAAAACATTTTGCACATTTGCAGTAGTAAGAGGAGTGCCACCTGAGGTATGGTTTTGTTTGTAGGAGTCACCTGTTCATCGGAGGTATTGTTTAAAGCTAAGCAGGACCTAAATGCGTCTTTTAAAACTAAGTCAAGGCCTTACATGTTTTATTAAAGCTGTTTAAAAATGTTTGAGTAAAATGATTTTTTCCCTTTCCATCGGTCTCAATGTCAGTTAGACTCAGCTTAATCAATACTGAACGAGCTGGATGGGGGGGGGGTACTTTAAAGTGATTTTTTTTTCTTTAGGTGAAGGGTAAGTCCTTGACTGAGTTTTGGGCATGGCCTGAGGCAAAAAAGGTTCCAGTCTGCTCCTCTCACTAAGCTTCAATGCAGACAGGTAGCAATCTAGTTCTCTATTGTGTACATCTGTTTTTACTCTTTATATAAACTGCTAAACTATCAGTAACTGTGTGCAGAATGGTATATGTATGGGCTTTTTAATGTCCTTTTGTGTTTTCTACAGACATGCTAGTCACTTATTGGTTCCATTACATTATTTCTACACATATTTGAAAAGGTGAATTAAAAACACCTAATTGCCCCAGGGAATGTATTAATTGTAACCGTTTCTGTCAGGTAAAAATCTGAGTATTCAACATGGCTTACTTACCGTGACTTAAATGTGTGTATTATCCATAACAGTTGTATACCACACTTGGATGCTGTACAGAGCTGTTACAATCAAACTTATTTATTTAAGTTTATGGCAAAGTGTTTTTGTGGTGTAGGTAGCCAAGTCTTTCCTCACCATAATGTAAAAATAACTAATCAGAGGGGCAATTAGTCTCTTTGCATGTCTTTGGAATGTGAGAGGAAAGCGGAGTACCCAGACAAAACCCTTTGTTACCCCAACTGGCCAACTGTGAATCAAGCCCAGGCCCTATATAAATATATATATATATATATATATATATATATATATATATATATATATATATATATATATATATATATATATATATATATATCAAGCAGTGAAAGCAGTCAAATTTCTCCATGAACTAGAACAAAAGCATATTGTGCCGATGCATAAACTCCGTCATTATAATGCAGAATCCTCCAAACCTTCACAACCAAGTTAAATTCATTTATGCATTCTGCGCTCCACACAAACCTAAGACAGCAGCTGCATGTCTTTGTATGGTCTAGACTTGAAAGGAAATTTCAAAAAGGAGAATTTCCTCCTGTCACAATACAACAAAGTACTGATAAACAGTGGCGATGGCAGCAAGAGCCGAAGCTCCGATGGAAAGCTAAGGCAAGTGCATGTGGCACAGTTCCATACAGTCCACCAGGTCCCTGAATAGAATGACAAGTTGGTGGTGCAAATCGTATTTCTGGAACATTGCATTTTTCAGAGCTATGTGCAGCAGAGCAAATGTTTTACACTTAACCCTGTTTTTCACAGTCAGCAGAAGCAGAGCTTAAGAATCGCCACATGAGAGTTCCAAAACTTTAAAAGTGTGTTTTATCCTGCATAAGGCGAAGCGATGAATATTTATCAAATACTGTCTAGGAAACTATGCTATGAGAACAATTAAGACTTTTTTTTTTTTTTTTGGAAACTGATATAAGCAGTATTAATCATATTCTTCACATGACTAACAAATAATCTACAAAATACAGCAGTACTTTTATTTTCGTAAAGAAACTGATGATTACTTCTAGGGAAGCAATGGCTTACTTCTAATTATTTCCCCATGAAACACCATATCTGCATTTAAAGTCCCATTAGCGCCCTATCATCAACTGGTTGAATTGGGTGATTACAGTTGTTTTTCAATGGCTCTTTGATTTGTGGAACGTGAGGGGTTAATAGCTTTAAAGTGTTCATGGGAGCAATCATGTAGAATCTCTTCAGGGAAAACTTTCCGGCACATTATGTCACATGAACACTATGGAACATTTAAGACTGAAACTGTACATTAACTGCATAATTACCATGGCAATGACAAAATCAGAGGTTTTAGATTAGTTTGTTTAGTGCAGATTAGGAGGCTAAGAGGCTAAAAACTGGCAGTAGAATTCTGGAATTCTGGATTAGTAATTCCATTATTGTGTGCCGTGACAAAAATGCTGGAAATACCGTCCAGAGCACGATGCATTATTTATGTTATTTGGAAAGACATAAAAATCTATGGAGCGTAAGTCTAGCTTGCCCAGAGCACTTCCAAAACAAATATCCCATGTCCAGCTGGCTTTGAAAATCAAATACACAACTGCCATTCCCATGCCAACTGGTGCAAAAACTCTCGCTTGCATTCTTCCTTGGGTTTCCTATTTAAACATGATCCATGTCATCTCATTTTTGGCACATGTATACACTCATTCTCACAAGGGGAGTCAGCATCCCATGTTAATGTGAGCTGCTAGCCTGGAAAACAAAAGAGAAATCCTATTGTTTTTCTATTTATTTTTTCTGCACCTTAAAAATACCCAGCCTTGTTTATTTGTAGTCGCGCTCACATTCAGACCATCTTAAGAATTTCAAAACCTCCTTGGGGCTACCCTACTGACCAAGGTTTCGGGGTGTTTGGAACTGCGCAACTGACCCGAAGTCATGCGTTGAAATCTGCTCAATTCTGTTGTGGGTAAGAAATTGGTATGGAGGAAAAACCTCCACATTGCTCAGTTCCACCTCAGTGCTAAGGAGGAAATGGGAAGAGGGCAAAAGCACAACAATCAATATTCTTGAGAGAACGCCCCTCCCACTTGCTCACTCGGCTTTAACTTGCGTTCTGTGCTGTGACTGGATGAAGGGGCCTGCGCCACATGACCTTCAGTGTGGCCAGGAGGGACCCGCCTCCTCGCCCGCCTCGCCGAGACGGGGGCGCGTCACATCCATCTCTGTCAGCCGCTAGCAGCTCAGCCATTCATCAGCTGGAATGCCCGACATCAGTGCTAGAACACAGAGCACACGCACACACAGGCTCTCCCTCTTCCACTCACATGCAAACGCCACTCTTCTCAGTCAAGCATCAAAATAAGCACATACCAGTCTGGAGCCTGGCTGGCTTCAAAGCCTGTATTTACAAAAAGCCCTTAAAATGATTTTTAATATTGTATTTAAAATGTAAACTGTCTGGGTGTGTTAACATGTATTTCAGTTACCCTCATTTGTAGAAATGAATGAGAATCTGACCCTTTTTTACCCTTCTTCCTTTAGGTAGGTTTGGTCAATGACTTAAAACACTAATCATAGACGATAAGTGACATGGCCTCAATATTACATGTATGTTTATTAAATGGTAAAGCCAAGTCTCTCACTAATAAACAAGATCAGTCAATACTCTAAAGCAAAGATTTGTGATCTTATCTATCTTTTTATTTGCAACATTTAATAGCAATCATTATTTGACAAAAAAAAAATCATCTCATCTCATTATCTTCTGCTTAATCCCACACCAAGGACTAGGGTCATAGGGTAGGGGGGGTAGTGCCCAATGCCCACCCAGGGGAAAATGTTTCAGGTGTTTTGGAAGATACACCCAGGACAGGGCACCAATCCAACAATAAGCACACACACTCACTCTGACAGACTGACACATATACAATATATAGGGACAATTTAGACAGCCAATTTACCTTGAATCCATGTTTTTAAAAGGCGGGAGGAAAATGGACAACCCAGAGGAAACCCACGCAAACACAGGGAGAACATTCAAACTCCATCCAGATAAGGCTTTTGAACCTGAATCCCAAGCACCAGGAGGCAAACATACAAACCCTGACTTTATAATAATAATAATAATTATTATTTTACATAAAAGCTTTGAATGAGGGTTTGCATGGTTTTGACTGACCACTGTTAAGCAAATATATATATATATATATATATATATATATATATATATATATATATATATATATATATAAACATTCATCTATTGCATCTTAATTCTAAAAATGTTTTTAATAAAATTTTAATTAATTTTTTTGTCTTATTGTGTTTTAAATAAAGTGGAAACTTTAAGTGAATTAACAAATAACAGATTTCACAATGCAGAGCGCATCAAATAGTTTCCGAACTTTTCTGGAAACAAGGTTTGTAGGACCATACATGGTCCTTCAAGGTCAGCCAATTATTATTAAGAAACACATTGATAATATATTTAAGAGAGGCAATTGTGCTTCACTGCAAAGATGAGAGTTTTTAATTTGCTTTTCACCTTTTGCCAGTAGCTGCAGCCTGGGTGATAGAATTTCTGTGTCCCTTTATTCCCTAGAGACCTTAACTCATCTGGGCTTTGAATTTGAATGACAGACCCGATAACTCTCAGTGAACGTTAGCTTGACAAAGTGTGCAATAAAAAACAATGTGGGGGAGGGAGGACAGTGGTCAGTATGCAGTTTTTAATTTCTGGCTAGTGACATTAAAATGCCTCTCCATTTTTTGTAAGTGAGAGAGAAATCAAATATAAATGCATTAAAGTCTGGATGGGTGGGAAACGGAACGTGACTAAAATAAAAACGTGGTGGTGAGGATTGAGCACTCCAACAAAAAGAAACGCCATAGTTGTAATCCCTACATTAGCTGCACTGTCAAGCCACTAATAAAAATAAGGCTGAGACAGATCAAGTATGTGTGATTTAGAGCCATTTTAAAGGCCCTTTAAAACGAGCAGCGCTGTGTCTCCCCTTTTACTTTCCTTATAGTCACAGTTGAGCCCTTTACTATATGACTAGCTTTCATATAAAAAAGCAAAATGTGCTTTGGTGTTGTTATAGAAGCCGTTTTTATTTCCTTGCACTGTGCAATGGCACTTCAGACACAGACTAAAGTTTATAGGAACACGATGTGCTTAGAATGACCTTCCTTACATGAAGTACACAAATATTAGCGGCAGTAAACTGACCCTTGTCTAATTAAGAGTAGAAATGAAACAACAAAGAGGTGCGTATGGGCAAAACAACAGCTTTGGAAGCAGTGCTGAGCGCAGAGCCTTTCATGTTTAAAGCCACTTAATGTTTGCCGATTGGCTTGCAGTCTTTTCATGGTCCATGTCAAAGCATAGGGCTAAAGCAATAGCATCTCTTAATGACCATTAAAAATAACAATGTGTCTGTAGCCTTTTGTAAATAGGGCTGATTACCCATCTGAGCCTTGGATTTGTTTAATGTCCTTGAATGAGGAACTCTAAAGCGCTGAACAGACTCCCTCCCTCCAGGACGCTGTTTGATTGCTCTTGGAGTGACATCTGGTTAATGAACAAAGGTTTTCCTTTATTCTCACATGAGATTAAAGTTGTATAATCCAAGGCCAATAGTACAAAGATCTTTTGGAGGAGGACTTTACTAGAGTAAGGCCAATACATTTTGTCTGAAGAGTTCTCCTGCTTTTAACCTCTGTAATAGTGAGCAGGGAATGAATCTTGGACCCCTGGGCCCAGACTCAGTTCCCTGTAATCCTCAGCTGAGGCACACAGTTTGAACAGGTCCTTTTATCAGCAGCATGGGGTAGGGCGAAAAGGGGGGAATATAGGGAAAATGGGTTGACAGGCTCTGACCCCCACTGACAGGCGGGCCGATTGAGAGCTGAGATTAGCTCCAATCTTCTCCTGAAAGGCGGGCCCACAAGACAGATCAGCCATGATGAACATCCGGGCTGTGTCACCTGTTGCCGCAAACATTTACTGGCGAAGGCACCACAGAGGAAATAAGTGCAGTCTTTAACTCAGGTACGGCATTTCCAATTGCTTTGTCGAAGTCCTTAAAACAAAATAGACGATGAAGCCAAGTCAGAAGTCATAAGCTTGATCGAAATCACTTTCAGTTATTTATTTAGCTATTGATTCCAATCTGCCATCACGAATACAGTATAACCAGAGGTCAAACTGAATTTGCCACCTTTATAAACAGCATGTTAAAGGTTTCTAATCACTGGATCAACGAGCCCTTATACAATCACAAGCACACTAATTTGTCTGCTTCTTGCAAAGAAAGCTCACTGACCTCATTGTTATTTCTCATTGACACCGTCTCGAATGTAACCTCTATAGCGAGGACTCAAAAGCTTTGAATTTCAGAGCATCTCTTTTAACTAAATCCAAAGTCGTGTGCCCTCTCCCAGGCATGCTGCTCTCATTCTTTTGGGAAATAGAATTAATCCTGAACATCAAGGTGTGCAACAAGTACGTCCTGTTGAGTGTGAGCTGAGCTGGACCAGCTTTGAAGATGCTTATCAGAAAGCTTCTAGAGTCAGCTACAAAAAGCTTAATTCAGACTAAGCCATATCAACAGCCTAAAAAGTCCAGGACACATCCCTCTCCAGAGTCTGCAGATGTGTTTGCTGTAACTCTTTGAAGCATGACGCCCAAGTGCATCCCTTTTATGCAAACTATCTGGGGATGGATTCAAGAGAAACAAGACACAGCAGAGACCTGGGAACGGTTTGTATACACTTTACTTTCTTCTTATTGTAATTGCCTGTGACATTGGGTAGTAAAGATTTTCAACACGAGAACTGAACCATCTCAGTGTGTGATGGTCTGCACATAAAAACTGACAGTCTAAGAGCCAAAACAAATTGTGTTCCATTTGTAGGGAACAGGAGGTAAAGCGTTTATTATGGACACTGTAATTCTGGTGTTGATTAGTTGCTAAACGCTTTGTTTTTGTTAATCCTGGTAGAAATTAGCTGCTGTGACAAGAGGAGATAATACTGTCAGAGTCACAGTGATGCTCAATATGGGAACCTCAAATACAAACATAAATCCAGACAGGCTTCTCATCTGCTAAAAACATATTTGCTTTTTTTCGTTCACATACTTTAAATGAGTCCCCCTCCCTCCCTCCCTCCAAAAAAAAAAACAAAAACAAAAAAAACACGTCTTAGTGGAGCAAACGCTGTCATCTAAATATTTCTTTTACCTTCATAAACTTGATTATGCACAACTGACAAACAGTTTTTTTTATCCTTTAGTGCAAAATGCACTGTAAACATGAGTTAATATGGCCTCTGTTTGGTTGGACTACAAGTCTAAAGCATGGTTGTCATTTGTGCACATGCATGTTAATCTGCAGGACACACGTTCATAGTGAGAACAGACAGGTTACTAATTTATATGAATATTTACTTTTAAAATTAAAGCAATTAGATTTAAACAGATAATGTGAATTGAGGAATATAGTTTCTTATAAGCATATAGTCTATATGCTATCCTCAGATCTAGAGATTGTACTTAATTGGCATGTTTTCTATTTTAAATGGAGTTGAACTGTATGGTCTATTCTGTTTATGTACTATATCTGGCTTCTGTGAAAGACGGATTCTTCTCAGGCACTTGCACACTTGGGTACAGTTGAAATATTCAGCTGAGTTCAATCAGGGTAGGAGCTCTCTTACTTTGTGTGGCATCATTCAACCACAGCCACACAGCACACTGATCAAAGCAGGCGCTTGATGAAGCCGAAAATCTCTCCAGGAAAATAGGGAAGATGTATGCAAACCCAGGGGTTTGGCACTTTAAACAGCTAGAGCAGGAAGTCATATAAAGAGTTAAATGGCATACAATACAATTCCAACCTCGAGCTTGGTTTCAAATTTCCAGATTGCAATATCAAAGGACGAATGTGTCAAAGGTGCAACAATTTAACATCGCAAAATTATTGTTCCCTTTATACTGTACAACATTAAGACCTGGTTGGTTTTCATTTAAGATTTCATAGAAAGTCTCTGGTCATACCTGCTTAAAAATCCAAAGAGTGGCATTGTGGCACTTTTAAATTTTTTTTTTTTTTTACAAATTCCAGTAAGAGCAAGTTTTAAATATTCCTTATACATTAGCCTGCTCATAATCTAGAATTTATGAATCAGTTCAAAACGTGCCCTGGAGAGTCAGGACTAGACATAATGGTAGCAGTCAGGCGCATTGTGTCTACCTTTCAAAAAGAAGTGGTCGTCGTTGGACAGACAAAATGATAAAGGCATATTTAAGTGATACATTTGTCACAGAAAGGATACCATTTTTGCAGGAGACCACATGAGGGACAATTTTTCCATCCGTGATACAATCTTTCACACTGTCAGCAGAGATTAAAGTTATTATTACTACACTGAATTCCATACCTCCCATCATCCACAGATTTATTTAATTGCCCACCACTCATCAGAAAATAACATACAGGCCACCTTCATGCAGACTGAGAGCGTTAACTGTTCGACCATTTTAGCCACCCAGCAACCCAAGATATACTCTCTGAGTTTTACTCACTCCAGCCTTACCATTATAAATATCAATTTATAAGGTCATTAAATGATGATTAAAATACACAGGGGGTGAGAGGAAATGTTAAGTACCCACTGAAGAGGCTTGCAACCTTTACTGAATGATAGGATATGGCTAAAATTTTGTGAAATTAATTAGATTTGCACATGCTGCCACGTTCTGTTTAAGTTTGTTCATATTAGTTTTGTTATTTTGGATCCCAAGCACTCATTAAAGCACGGCATTAAATACCACCATTCCATCAAAACTACCCTGCTGTAGGTAATGTGATAAAATCCACCCTCCTTAATTCTTTTAGTTCTTATTTTGCGAGATCTATCCTCTGCTTTTGATACGGCAAATCCGAAATTGTGCTTGAATGGTTTCAATCCAACCTCAGAAGTCCGAATCGCATCAAGTGAACAATGGGATGCCCCAGGGCTCAGTGCTTGGTTACTTACTTTTCTCATTATACATGACTTTATTGGACTCAGTCATTCAGGTCCACAGATTTTCATATCATTGCCATGGTGATGACTCCCAGTTACATGTGTCTTTCACCCCAGATGACAATTTCCTCTCACACATCTTCTTACTAACATCTCTGCTTGAATGAATGGCCATCATCGTAAGCAATAAAAAATGTGGTTATACAATTGACATGCAACTAAAATTATCTGGACAGGTCACAGCTCATTTTGGCAGATTCATTCTTCACGACATGCAGAAGGTCATACCTTTTCTGAGTGTTCAGGCTGCACAACTGTTACTCTAAGCCCACCTAATCTTTGGACTTGACTGTGTCACTTGCCAGTCACCTGTCTTGTACGATTAGGCCTCCACACATTCTCTACCTGTTGTTTAACTGAACCGGACCAGACTATTTAAATCCACTGCTCGCCTCTTTCCAGTGACTTCAATTAGATGCTACCAATGTGAGTTAAGTGGTGTGTGTAATGAACTCAGTTGAATTTTCATGTTCCAATACAACAAAATTGCCATTATTACTAAAACATCTGTAATTGCAACTGTTCTGAGCAAAGTAATGTATTTTGTGAACAAAGTGCTGGGGAGCCAGTGTTTTGGCTGTGATCTCATTACACAGTCGTGTCAGATATGTGCTGCTCACAGTATGCGCAAAGAGTATGACCTCTTTATAAACTGTGCGGCAGGATTATTTATAAATGACTTCTGACCAATTCTAAATCTGGATGCAGATTGCTACTACATTTCCCAGAATGCCACACACTGGTAATGCAATGGAGGTTTAATGGAGGGGCTCATTAACCTTGGGGAGTTGTTTTAAATGGCGGTTGCTTTAGCTGACTTTACAAAAGCCCTGCAGAAAAAGGGGCTGCTTCTCTCACTGCTGCATGCAAATTGCCTTCTCACAGGGAAATTACTTCTCTGGGGATAAATGCTATTAATCTAAATTTCCTAGTCATCAAAGTGTTGCACAAGGTAACATATATAGAATGAATTATGATGTTTATCTCCTATGTCAATGCTTTACAGGATAAAATGTGTGTGTTTTTTCCAGCATTATTTTCACACACTAAGCTGTTGCTTTGTTACTTGCTTTTTACTGCAATGAGGTTTTACATATAGCATTTAATTTATTCTGTATTTCCAGCGCTGTTGCTACTGAATGCACATTAACATAATGCATGTGGTGGTTCACTGTATGAACTGCGTTAAGCAAACTTTTTCGGCGGGATGCACAGATAGTCGCTGGCCATGAAGACATTAAAATTATCCAATACTGTAATTAACATTTAGAAATTTGTGGTTAGAATTTTACCAGATCGTATGAAACACAGCATAATCAACGAAAAAAGTCCCAGCGCTCTAGGCTAAGCATCTGCAGGTAAACACTGTTCAGGAAATTGTAGCGCTCTGTAAAATGCAGTCAGTGGCCATGGAATTAAAAAGGCTAATTATTAAATAATCAATAAATAAAGATTCTATCTAAAGTGCTTATGAATATATTTAAAGAAAGGAGACCAGACTGCCAAATCCTAATTAACAGTTATTCATGCCGTGCAGCCAATACCAATAATGTGGCAAGTTTTTATTATCTCCCTTAAAACGATTAGCATTCTTTTACTGCTCATTTCAGTCTCCAACTGAACACAAAGCACTTTGCCAAACCATGGGGAACTGCTGCCACAGAGGGGAGCATGGCAAACATTTAAAGAGCCTTCTTTTTCATTACTTATCGGACTGTTATCATATTAGTCCTTCAGTCGGGGTTCTTGGGACGGCTGATCGGTATCTCTTAACTGTTTGCTGCTTCGTCCCCAGTAGTCATTCTGCAGGGTTGCCACATGAAAGAAGGTACAGTGTTTCCAGTGCGGTGCATGTACACGCCGTCTGTCGTAATCTCTCCGGCCCATCGCCTCCCAAATTAAAAGGGAAGATGGAAAATTGGATTTCCAGCACCTACCTGAGGAATACCCTCCCTTTGTCTTAAGCACATTAAGCAGTAAGCTCCCTTCTCTAAGTGCCTCTGTGAAAGATCCATTAATACACTCTCTGGCCACTTTATTAGATACACCTCCTTGTTTCTACACACAGTGTCCATTTTAACATGTCCACTTACCAAATAGATGGAGGTTGTTGTACATGTATATATGTATTTAACTCATATGTTTACAATCAAACACCCAATTTCTCCAAGCATATACTAAAAAACCTAACACTTCCAGCTCACAATGTAATGGTTTGTCTTTAATTGCAACAATACAGAAAACTTGCAGATTGTGTTTATACAAACGCTAAATGATTGACTGTCTGGAAGAGGAAATACGGCTAGATGACTGTCAGATCACGTTTAATTCCCTGTGAATAGACATGGGATTTTTTGCCCTTCACCCTAAAGCCTCTTAGGTTCTTTTGTTCTTTTTGCCCATCATCAGCACTAATTTCAGGTGACACTGATGTTTTCTGTGCACTGCACAGTGCAGTTTGTCACCATAATGAAGTGGTCTATAGGAAAGGCACCTCAAGGGGAATCCTGAAGTGACAAAGCCATGAGGACACTCTGAAGACAGAGCCACTCCTGAGCTTTGTTGTATTCACAGAGTGAGAAATAATCACAATAAAACTGCTAAACAAACTAAATAATAACCGGGGTTCTTTGCCAGTATGCTTTTGTCGAACAAACAAGCCCTTTGTGTTCTGATCATAATCAGAAATTAATTAGCAATACACAGACAAGAGCAGGCCGTGAAAAGGGATCTGAACCGACGACATAAGGCTGCTCTGTAAAATGGCTTTATCCTCCTTTTCAGCACTCAGAGCTGCGGCTTTCCTCGCTAGAAGGTGCGCTGTATGGAGATGCAGAATATGAGGGTCATAAATCTGCTGCGAGAGGTTGGGCTCTTGCTCATTTGTTGGCTAGCCATGTGTGAAAATGTTAATGAGAGTTGTTATAATCCAGGAGATGTTCGCCATTCACATTTCGCGCACGTTCCCGGCTTTTCTGCTTACACACGCCTATTGTGGCACATCAATCCTCTCCCACTGTCACACTAATAACAGATCTAATCGCTTGAGTCAGTACTGTTCTTTCAGCACAACATTCTATTAGGACTACAGCAATATGCATATCAATATTCATTTTTGACATAAGGATTTAAAATGATATGCTCTGCCGATTAAATGCAAGTATATAAGCAAAACCAGCGTAGTCCAAAAGTTATCTGATTAGCTGCTTTCTCAGCCTCTTGTTGTCGCGGGACAGATTTTTCCACGCAAGACATGTCTAGCCATGATGGCTTCGGCACAGCACAGTTATCTTGAATCATTGCAAGATCTGTTCATGGATCTTCCACAGAGCAGGTTCCCACACATTGGGCTGTGGTGCATGAGTGCCTTTACAAAGTGGCTTCTCTGACCATCAGTTCTTTTGGGTTCACCACAGTAATGTGATATAAAATGTTTGCTACATATCTTCATATGCAGTGAATCAGTGAAGTGCTTCTGCTGAACGTTTCTCCGGATGTCACTTTCAGCTTGGAATCTGTGGAAGCATTCCATTGAACCATTGAGTATTTCTCCACTTGTTTCTAACATTGACATCTAACATAACATCTAACATAACATCAAATTGAACCTGAAGTCAGACATCCATTTTAATTTAAACTAGCAAACTTTTTGTTCTGGGCATGTCCATGAATGTAAAATCCATTTATCCATTATATTCTGCTTTATCCTATATTAGGGTCACGGGGGGTGGGAAACCGGAGAACCCGGAGGAAACCCACGCAGACACGGAAAAAACATGTAAACTCCACCCAGATGGGAATTCGAACCAGGAATCCCTAGCGCTTAGAGGAGAACATGCGAACCACTAAGCCACCATGCCGCTGCTGGGAATATCTAAGCTGTATTATTTAAAAGCAAAAATGCGTCATAGCAAGTAGTTTATTTAGTACTATGACCCATTCTGCCATTAACGATAACAGTAGGAACTGTAAGGTTGTTCATTCAAAGTACGAGTAAGCACGATTTGTAGTATAGGTCTAATGGCCCGTCTTATTCACATCTGTCGCCATCCCTTTTTCTCCAAGTTGGTTCCATTGTTGTCGTTCTTTCAACAACACAGATGTATGCTGACCTGAAGATATGTAACCCTTTTCATTAAAAGCCCTGCTACTGTACAATGCTGCTGCACTTCCCAGACACCACCCTTCTGTTCAACTTCAAAAGAGCACAGTCATGCAAAATGTACACAGGACCAATCTGCCCCAGGCACATTACACTCTCACTTCATCCTTGAGCAAACCTGCTCCACACACCGAAAAAAATTGAAAGCCTTTCCTTTTTGAATGATGTGATCACATTATGTTATTCAAAAATATACTGCAAATGCAATCCTCATCCGAGGATTACCGCGAACAGTTTCACAATGTCCTGAACTTTCCCTGAGAGCTATTGACTTTCTGCGCCTTAAGAAGATTGTGGTAATGAAAGTTCTATGTAAAGCAGAGAGGGATCAGCATATTTAAGGCTGAACAGTTAATTTCATTCTTATCCCCACATTCTGCATTTAACTAAAGACACAATCAAAAGCACCCGCACCAGTCATTTGTGACCACATTGTTTATAGTGGCGAGGGTCCTGTGGTTTCATTTCTAAGCTCATTGCACACATATCCATAGATATTAGTATATCCATGCTCTGTGCTCAGAAAGTTATATAAACCCGTGTCTCTAACTAAAGTGCTCCTGGTGACTGTTTAAATCACCAGCAGAACCTCTCTCCATGGCAAGCTGATTTGGTGTCCATGTGTGTTCTCCTTCTGAAAGTGAACAGTGTTCAGATGCTAACCCCTGGAAGGTGCTGATTGCTTGCACAGTCCCAAGGAGAGAGATAGTAATTCAAGTCATAATGCATTTTCCAGGTTTGCTTTTCAGCTGCTGCCTCTTTCTTTTTGGTAGCTGCCGTGTTTCCCCTCTTGCGTGCTAATGAGTTTTGCTGCTCTCCAGATGTGCACTATGTATGTGTGTAAAACTGCGAGGGGGGAAGATGTGTGCGAGAGCATACACCAAAACGCTTGTTGTATTTGCAGTATGAAATGATTTGGCATCCTATCAGTGGGGCAGCTTCGCTTCTTGTCTCACCCTGCTTGTGCTCTATCAGTGTCTTCCAAGTTTTTGTAAAGGCTTGTGGAAGCCTAATCAAACATGCGTTTCTCATTCATCTTCCTGTCATTACAGATAAAAAAAGATCAGGGTGTTGAATGAATCCAGGGACAGATAAATAAGCAAATAAATAAATTTATGAGCAGCAGCAACAACAAAACAATTCAACACCATGGTTATAATCAGGGCTGATGCTACAGAGGTAATTTGATGGCAAACTTAAAATCAAGCACATACTGAATAAGAAGCATGGGCTCGATGAGAAACTACTTTGTAGCTTTAATGGTATACGTGATTGCCAGAGCAGCAAACTACAAAGCACTCTTCCTTTTTCCCATGTTCCTTTAGTGGGGTCAATTGGGTTATATTATCCATAATATTCATGCTCCTCGTTCTCTCATGGGTCTTTCATGAGTGTTCCTGCTGCCCCCAATGCACTTAGTTGAACAATGTGAAAAATATTAAAATAAACACTGCAGTAGCGAACGCGTTAAATAATATATATATATATATATATATATATATATATATATATATATATATATATATATATCCCCCCCCCCCCCCCCCCCCCCCCCCCCCCCCCCCCCCCCCCCCCCCCCCCCCCCCCCCCCCCCCCCCCCCCCCCCCCCCCCCCCCCCCCCCCCCCCCCCACCATCACAGCAGTTATTTAAATAATATCTATGTTCTTTAGGAAAAACAGAAATAAATAAGATTTGTACTTATGATGCGTTACGCATATTTCAATGTTGGAAATGGAATGGTATTTTCTATTTTTTTCCCAAGATTGAATTAACTTGTTCATCATGTTTCAAGAGATGCAGACATTTACAGTCAGAGAGGTAAGGGGTAAACCCGAGTAGACTGTTGACACCTGCACTGTTTTCTGACAACCCTCAATTCTGATTACATAAAAAAAAAAGAATACGAACAGAGTTCACCAGGGATGATTTATTCCACAATAAAATGATTTAGAATAATAGAAGCACCTATTAAGCAAAAAAAGGGCTAAGCTCTGTCAATGAGTGGAAATCATGCACCGGGAGCCCTGGAGTGGGTAATTAGGCCTGAATGGTGGGGAAATTAACAGATTTGAATTTACCCAGTCATGTGTTCAAGCTGTTGTGGTGCTATATGCTTTTCCCTGAGCAGTTGTATGGTTTATATTTATACTTATGTGCTTTCTAATGCATATTATTAAATCTTTGTTTACAAACATGCCTACAAATTAGCCATCAAGCGCATTACCCACTGCTCCAAACAGCACCACTTTCAGCTCTTAAACACCCTCCAATTTTTTCACATAACATTAGCTTTTTTCCTTTTTTGAAACAATTGTCCCACATTGTTAAAGCTTCAAATATAATAAAATAATAATATTTTGAGGGTGGCACGGTGGCTTAGTGGTTAGCACGTTCGCCTCTCAGCTCTAGGGATTCCCGGTTCGAATCCCCATCTGGGTGGAGTTTCCATGTTCTCCCCGTGTCTGCGTGGGTTACCTCTGGGTTCTCCGGTTTCCTCCCACAGTCCAAAAACATGGATCAAGTCAATTGAGTTCTCCAAATTGCCCCATATAGAGTGTGTCTGTGTGAGTGAGTGTGTGCCCAGCGATGGATTGGCGCCCTGTCCTGGGTCTATCTGCCCAGCGCTTGAGACGTTCTCCCCTGGATGGGCATGGGGAACCCCACCACGACCCTAATAGAGGATAAAGCGGGGGATAATGAATGAATAATAATATTTTGAATCATAGTGGGCAACATTATGGCTTGGTGGTTAGCACATGCTCCTTTCAGCCCTGGGGATCCAGGTTTGAATCCTGAATCTGGGTGGAGTTTTTATATTCTTCTCGTGTCCATGTGGGTTTCCTCCAGGTTCTCTGGTTTCCTCCCACAGTCCAAAAACATGGATTTAAGGTCAACTGGCTGCTCTTAATTGCCCCTATATAGTGTGTGTTTGTGTGCGTGAGTGTGTGCCCAGTGATGGATTGGCGCCCTGTCCTGGGTGCATCTGTCTGGGTGCAATGAAATAGAGAACCCCTCTCGCGAGCCTAGGATTAAGTGTAAGATAATAATAATAATAATAATAATAATAATAATAATAATAATAATAGGCATATCTTCAATTAGAACACATCAGTCTCCAAAAATATCAGCCCAGTGATCATCGAATTTTGATTTTAATAGTTCAAAAAATAATATATAGCATGTCATCTCAGATTGTTCCTCCACAGAGACAATAATAAACTCTTTAGACATTAAGCTGCATGGCTTTTACCATATACAATTGCCTTTGTAGGTGCACTGGTACTGGTATATGACTGTAGTAGTTTGTATTGTTTAATTATTTAGTTTAACGTCTGGACATCACTGGTTATTTCTCAAAAGAATCCATTGCAAGCAATAAATTCACTGGGTTCAAGAATTTTTATTTACCTGCTAACATGTCTTTGAAATGAGGAAAGAAATCTGGAAATGTACTATGTGGATATGCATATGCTTTTAACAATATAAATAATGCAGGGATTTATGTATATGGATGCTGCCTGCAGATGGATGTATACAATATGTTTTACCACCATCACTGTGAAGCTTTCATAATAATGACTTATGGTTCACTAAAAGCTCAATGGTTTTGGTGTTTGTTTATCAAACTGAAAGTTTGATTTCACCATGGGTCATTGGGCAAGGCCCTTAACCCTCATCAGAGGGGCTGTACCTGTGAGGGACCCTGTGCTCTGACCCCAACCATATAAGGATGGGACAAACCATTGTACAACCTTGGTAGCAGGTTAGATTCAATCTTTGTACATTAGGATAAATAATAATATCAATATCTATAATTTACCAAAATGTCCTGTTTAAATGTTTTAGTAAAACAAACATACATGTGCTGCAACCATATGGCTTTAAAGACGCATTTTTCTTGCGCCTGACTAGACCACCTACAGTCCAGAAGTTTTCTTCCATCGTCACCTTTGTGTGCAGCATATAGCACTTTGACGATCCCATTTGCATTTCTATTACAAGTTTGGACCTTCTCCTGAGCAGATCCACAGTGCACAGGCTCTGTGCCTCATTGGTTTGAGACAGACATTAAAGACTGCACATGTGAAAAGGAAAGCAACACACGCTGGGTGGGCCGTTTCATGGTGCAACATGGTGTGTTTTTGTGGGAGCAGCCTTTAGCTTTAAAAATATGGCAGAAATGTCACCTAAAAAAATACCTCACAATGTTTTTAGGGGTAAAATTGTATTTACAAACTGTTCCACAGCATTTTGAAATCATTGGTACTTCTACAATATGTGGATATTTTAGAATTGAGACACATGCTTTAAATCTGTGAATTCAGTCCCATTCACGTGCGTGTAAAATCATTTCAGACAATCGTATGCTCGTCATAAAAGAGAAGTGCGTTTTGCTTTGAGTACGATTGTGGCCCAGTGTGAACAAAAAAAAAACAGTAAAAGCACGGTTGGATGAGTTTGGTGTGATATTGGCCCGGCCCTGACCTGAATGTGAATGAAATATAATAAAAGGAAATGGTAAATGGGTAAAAGGATAAAAACTCACAGACACACTCCAAAATCTCATAGCAAGCCTTCTCAGAAACATGGAAGCTGTTCTAGCAGGTAGGGGAACCAATTTAAGATGGGATTCCATAAAAGCTCATATAGTTGCAATTCAGTGCCTGCAAAGGTTATACAGAAAGTATGTGATTGCAGCACTGAACTGTCGTTTTTAATCATCATAACAATCGTATGTCATCAAAAACATTTTCATAGGACGCTGTTTGGTATTCGCATTGATTTTGTGGTTTTACAAGAACAGCTTTACTACAGTGCTACTAATTTTTACCATCGAGCTGAAACCACACTCTTTCGGTGAAACATAGGATTCACCCACAACAATACACAAACCACATGAAAAGCACTTTGGCCTGATTTACAACTGTGCTGTATTTTAAATGTCAGTTTTGTGAAAGCCTTAACAGCTTGTATGGATCTATTAGACTCACACTCGAAGCAATGTGAGTAAAAAGCTCTCAGACTAATGTACGCATTCACGCCTTTGCACATGGTGTGAAAAGGCTGGCATGGAAGCCAAGCACTGAGGATTCCTTCGTAAGTGCAAGGTGCTTATTCTTCCCATCAATCGGAAACCAGTGCTTAGTTTCTGCTTTCTTTAATGCTACCACTGCTCCACTCGAGAGTAAAGAGAAAGATGGAAAGATCAAAGTGAGCAGGAAAACACGGAGCAAGTGAAAATCTGTTCATCGGCTGTGACTGAGTAACAGTTTATTTAAATCCTGGAAAAGGCGAGTTCAGCTGAGACAACATTTATTTTTTATAGAATACTTATAGAAAAGAAAAATGAATAGTTGCTTAAAACTTACTGTCCATATTAAAAATAGTGTTTTGCACGTACTGCAATATCCTGACTACTAAACCGATCGGTTAATTCTGAAAAAAACAATCAAATCAGACTGCTTAAAAGTTAGCTTTAAAATTTGCAAACTAAAATTTGGAAAAAAAAAACCTGCTAAATGACCAAAGGTAATCTATGCATCCATCCATCTGTAGATCCATCCTGTATATCACATATATCCTTACAGCCTGTATATTCATGTTTTTTTTTTGTAAATTAGACCATCTCCTGTTAAGTTTTACTGGAATGTTTACACCTCCCCATGATTTAGATGCTTACTCAGGAATCCTCTAATCTAAGAGAGCGGAGTGTTTTTTCAGCTCTGACTCCAACAAGGAGCTTTTTCAGCATTTTTCACCCCTTTTTAATGATGTTCCACTCAACATTGATTAAAGTGAAAAAGACCAGTCCGTAATTGAAGAAAAGGTATTGAACATGAAAAACGGAAGCAAGCAACACTTTAAGTAAACACATTCCTTATGATTAGATTACTCTGATGAGTTTCATTTGGACTGTGGGCTTTGGAATAATAGTCCACATGAATTCTGCCATACGTGTCCTTTTTTTTTACCATTTCACAGTGTGCTATCAGGACAAAATAATTGGGAATCTAAACTAAGGAAAATAAATTTTAGATAGCCATACCATAATAAGCAATGGGAACAAAAGTCAGATGGAGTACTCTGTACTGTATTGTGGAGTTGAATGTGAGTGCAAGGACACTGCACTCTTCCATGTAATGATCAAGCAACAGGGGACTCCACCAAACTACAGCAAAATGCACTCGCCCATGCAGGAAATGATGTGTTTTGATATGTTTACTGACCAACCCAAACATCTCCAATAAATATGTGCGTGCACACTTATCAAAGGGCAAAGGTCAAAAATGTCTGTGGAGTAGCATTTTCAAAGTTATCATCAATGTGAATATCAGTGGAATAGCTCTGCACTGTACAGCGTACTGACAAGTCTATGAATGAAATGGATGGAGGTCAGTGTGTTACCAGGCAGCACAAAGGAATAAAAGCCTGGCAGATAATACAGACGAATATGGAATTATAGAAGAGGCTGAATATTCCTTTATCCTTGCCTTGAAATCAGAGTGCCTTGCCAGGGGCAAGCTGGCATGGCTGATATTGGCTCAATTGTGCATTGCTTGTATATGCGTGAAACTGTCTGTTTAAAGCCAAGGTTGCAATTTCTTGCTGTCTTATCTCAAAGATGCCGGATGCCAATCCATCACAGGTGAAATAACCTCATTATCGAGTCTCATGTGTGAGTTGCTGGGAGCAAAGACATTGTGTCTTACCTGGAGCCGCAAATGGATGTGAAGGGAAGATGGTCAGTGCGGGGACATCCAAGAAAAGAGAGACCCAGAAATAGAGGAAAGAAGAGAAAATATCAATTACCTAATGGCAACAAATAAAAATCTAAAAGAACAAAGAAGGGCTAATCATGTTCTGATTACTGAAAGTGCCTTGCTTTCAGACCGACTGATTACATATGCAAATGAGGCTGATTTGGCCATCTGTGAAACAACCTTGGTCAGGCCATTTAAAGGACAGAGCTGCATGTGGCGTACCCATTGCTAAAATATCTCTAGACACTTGAAGGCAGGACTACGTTGGTCAAGTTTGGATGCAGTGGCCTCTCTAAAGCTCCAAAATGTGTATTGCACTATTATAGAAAATAATATGCAGTAATAGGTTTCACTTTCATAATATATAAAAGTAGTCATTTCAATCTCACTCTCTGTAAATTTATATAAAGTGTTACATATAGGACAAGGATTTTCTGAGTGCTGTGCAGTGTGTTACAGCACCCACACGCTGAAAATAGCCGACTGACAATGTCCCCAACTGCAGTGGGAGGATTAACACTTATGTTCACATCCTCTGATTATCTTTGATTCCTATAATAGAAATATAGGCCATATACACAATCGACACAAGATGTTTCCTGAAAAGCACTTATCTTTGCGTGTATACAACGCGCTGTTTCGACGGTGGCAAACACGGACTGGTTGATGCCAAATGACTCATCCTATTCTTATTTCCATCCTTAAAAAGCTTTATCTGGCACAAAATGTCTTTTAATAGAGTACCTGATTATAAAAATAAGGGCTCTGTATTTGGAATCTGCATAAATCAGAACGAGAAAATGTTAATAAATTCCACCAAGTAATGAAATCATACATCAGATATTAATTAAAATGTTAAATTGAAACTGCTCGTCCTTCCAAAGTTCTAACACTGTGCAGTCTTATCTGCTTGTTTAGGCCCCTGTCTGAGGATGGGGGCCATTCTTCGGCACTTGATTTCCTTAAAACCAATTTTTTTTTTTATTGTAGCATCAAGTGACCTGGCACAAATCTCTGATCATTAGAGTTGCATCTTTTTTAGTATTATAGTAACTGTAAAAAATGAATTCTTCAATACAATATGTAACATATTAACATATGTAAATTAGAGCAGTATTCTAAAAAAGCTACTATATGTCTATCGTCTACTAGGGTCATGGGGGGGGGGGGGATTCCCACGCCCATCCAGGGGACAACATTTCAGGCATTGGGCAGATACACCCAGGACAGGGCACCAATCCACTGCTGGGAACAAACTCACTAACACAGACACACACAATATATAGGGGTAATTTAGAGCAGCATTTCACCTTGAATTCATATTTTTGGACTGTAAGAGGAAAACAAAAAATCCAGAGCAAACCTACAAGGACAAAGGGAGAACATGGATCCTTAACCCAGATCAGGATTCAAACTTCCATAGTGCTGAGAGGCAGACATGTTAAAACCACCATATTATCATATTATTACTATTATTATTAGCAGCCAATCAAAAATCATTATCCTGTTTCGACTCGGATTTTTGTCATAACAACCCTAATGAGCAGAACCTCATACTTAACTTTGTCTTTAAAGATTTTCTTTGCCTTTTTTCTAACAGGAAGGACAGTCAGGAGAGAAATGAGCAGGTTATTGGAACTAAGTAGCTAAAAGACAAATGAGATAAAAGCAAATTCCTTTTGGTGTGGTGCCTCTCTTAAGACTACATCATCAAGGAATAGGCCAAGTGAATAAATGAATGAACTGATATAAGGCTGAATAAGCCTGGGGGAACAAGTTTAACTAAAAATCTGTAGAGTTCTTTCCAGACTCATATACATACAGAGCCCCTTCCAAATCCACTTCTACACTTACACTTCATGAAAGCACACCTCTGATTCAAAGTTATTACTACTCACACACTTGAAAAGATTTATGACCGACGCCAGGGCATTTGCTGTTCAGGAGTTCAGGGTTATATTGGCTAGAGAAAAAGATCCAATACAATTTGGAAGAAACTAAAAAACTTGCTCGACAGAGGGAAACCAGAGAGTAAAGCATGTTTGTAATGTTTACAACACCATCCACACTGTTTTCCTTCATTTATAAATCTGATTTAAATTTATCAATCAGGATTATTGACACCATCAAGGTCAAAGTGACATCTCATATCTCATATCATTAAATTTCACTTAATCCTTTACTAAAGTCACGTGGGGGGTATTCTATGCCCATCTAGGGGAGAATATTTCAGGTGTTGGGCAGCACCCAGGGCATGGGAACCAATCCATTGCTGGACACACATTTACTTACACCGCTATAGGGGCAATTTGGAGCACATGATTCACCTTGAATCCAGGTTTTTGGACTGTGAAGAAAATAATAGAATCCGGAGAAAACAGACAGAGACAGGGAGAACATGGAAACTCCACCTAGATTCCCAGTGCTGAGAGACAGATGGTGCAAAGCAGTGAAATTATCACTTGCAATTTTAAAGAAACCCACTAGGGGTGAACATTAACTATCCCCAAACTTGTAATTTGGTGACAGCTGATTTAAACCTGCTTGGAAAATAGATGCATTTTAAAACAAGACTATATTGAGACTTCCAACAACAACAACAAAGTTCTGGTTTTATGAAACGAGCACTCTTCTCTTCTCTTCTGTTCTTCACAGCACATTCTCAACAAGGAAACAGGTGAAAAGGATGAGCTACGGTTCCTCATATTTTTTCACTGGTTTATTTATTCTTTTGTGACTGCTATGTACAAACATCCACCATTTTACTGTTCTCTCCAAAATATAGGCACCTCCGAAAAATAAATCACCACATCATAATTTCAGCAAACAGGATTTCTTTTTTTTCTTTTTCTGTTAAAATGGAAGCATTTGCAGGTTTCAGAAAGGAGGGATACTACATCTTTATCACTCCTGTGACACAAAGGCATGAGTTCTACCAAGTTCTACCTAAGTTTACTCATAAGGAATGATGTAAGGCAATAAAATGTCACTGTAATTCCACTTCATCAGATGGAGACGAATATAACTGATCACTCTTAATATTGGGCTTATTGCAGAGACACCCAATAAGCTGATTTATAGTTGAACATGACAGTTTGGGGGGGGGGGGGTTGGTTGGGCAGAATTAATTTTTGTTAACCAATTCTATCAAATATTTAAAGTTTGGGTTTTTCTTTCATTCTCATAATGTTTGCAAGTCTTATTTTAATGGAAAACATTATGGCTTAATGCTGGCAAACCCAATAATAGCATGCTGTCTTCAAATATGTTTACTTCTCTCCTTAAAATCCAATAGCAAACAAACTCAGAAAGCCAAAGGCCATTTTCCTCAATAATGAATTAAATGCATGCAATCATTGCTAAAGTAATTTGATTAATTAAAAAAAAAACAGGATACCTATTAACTAATTTTCAGTAGGATGCAGAGTTGATCAGAGACCTTATTTTAAGTATAAATGTAGCATGCTTAAACATATGTTTTTCTAAATGTGACGCACACATAAAGAATGACTCAATCGCTCTTAGACGCTTGCTGCACTAATTAATGATGTTCGAGCAGAGAAAAGCAGAAAAGCAATGCTGTGAAATCACAACATTTTTCCTACATGTTAACATGTACAGGTCCGATCTTTATAGAGCACCCAGCAGCGGGAGCTTAGGCGGCTGATCAAGTTCAACAGGATTTTCGATGTCATGAAGACATCAATAAACATTTTAAATTTGTGTCATAACCTGCCTTGAGAGCTTTCAAAAGAAGCCAATTTGCTCTAAGGCTCACTCTGTACTGCTACTTTATTACTCAAGTGCTTGCTAGAGCTGTTGCTGGAAGGAAAACATCAGTTTTGTCCTCCCATATAAAAGTAAGCAAGCGGCGGAGATAATCTGAACAGATTGATCAACTTATCCGTCAGTGAAGAAAAGCATAACCAGAATTCAGCTCCATCTGATGTAAAACCACTTTGAAATCTGAAGTTTGCACCGAAACATGTTAAACCACTGCAGCATATGATACTAATACTTCAATAAACACCTGTTTATCAGTCTGTACACAATAGTCAGTGTTAATATTTGCCGTTCTCATCGCCAACAGATTGAATTCCTGCAAAGTTGATGGGACCCAACATGGGCTACTTGCAATCAGGCAGCTTGTGTGGCCACCCCAGCTGCAAGGACCAAAGCAAATAGACACTAGGGGGGTTAGTCCAACCGGATTCAGCTGATGAGCAAACCTACCCGCTTGTTAGCTCTGATTGGCCCCCACGCCTTCCTTTTTAAGATGAGCCAAAATGCAAAGCAACTTTTCAAACCCCACACACAGATGCACTCCATCCAGAGTCTTTCTCTTTCATTGATTTCTTTCTTCTCCCTCCTTCACCCCCTCTGATTGAAGTGTGTGGAAAAGGGCACATACGACTCGAGTGTTACAGGCTTCACACTGTTAGAACTTGATTGTGTATTTTGATGTATGCTGTAATCTTTCAAAACTGCTCCGCTGCCAGACTTGGTATTTCTGATAAATCAACCTGGAGTCAATAAAAACAGACTAAATAAGAGTCTTGCTGGGTTTATGTTAACTTGTTTATTTCTTTCATTGAATCCATTAAAATATAAACATGGGGTTTTAAACTTATATACAGGCATGATGAGGCTTTGCATCATTAAATGTCCAGCAAGTTCATCCGTATCAACTTAGCTTAGCTTTTTCTGAATAACTTTTCCAGAAAACTGAAAGCATTGTCAATGCTCACTGGAAAGATAGAAAAACACTCTGGACAGGTTGCCAGTCCATTGCAGGACAGACAGACATGGTTTACACATGGAGCAATTAACTGTCTCCAATAAACCTGACTATTTTTTTGACTTAGACAGAGAACATGCAAACAGAATAGA